>CM060877.1:7183104-7458372 GCA_030737845.1 Acorus calamus | reverse complement strand
TTAGGAAACGTAAAATTGATATTTTTGTTATTTGGTTCACCTTGAATAAAGTAAGGATAAGTGATAGATAAGAGATGGATAAAAGTTTATGACTTTTTAAATGACTATTATACCCCTGCATAAATTATTTGTGTTTGGTAATAAATATGAGAGATGTGTGTGTGATATGATAGATGTGATGGTTTTTGGAATGTGTGCAGAGAGTGTCAGGTAAGATAAATTTTTTAAAATGACAGATAAGGGTATTTTTATGCATTCATATAGATAAGCCCTGATAAGCAATTTTAGCTTTTTCTGAGAATAGTTATCAGCCCTTATCCTGGTTTATCCAGACATAACTATCAAGGTTTATTCTTGTCAAACAAACAGCTGTTTGAGGGCTATTCTACTGTATTCTTTCCTATCCGACGTTTATTCTTCACCCCAAACGGCGGGTTAGGATATGTAATATGGGTTCCAACAAGAAACTTGATTTAGGTTATGTTTGAAAATGAATTTGGGATGTTTCAAATCCCAAATCCGTTATGTTTTAACTCTCAAGTCTCAAATCCATTTCCAAATGGAGCCTTATTAAACCAATCTAATCCTCCATTATTTTCTATAAGGGTCCGTTTGGATAGAGGTATAAGCTATTCTAGGGTTTATACATATTTCCATGAATTATTGACTTTATCAATGGAATAAGTGATTTTCTGTTTGGTTGTGTTTTCAGTTATTTTCGTTCGAAAACGTAATAATAAAAGTTGGAGTGTTTGGTTGATGAAGAATAAAATATGAATAAGATATAAAAAATTGATTTGACATATGAGCCCCTATTGATGTATAAGAGGTGATGACATGTGATTCGATGTGATGACATGTGATTTGATAGGTGACTCCTCTTATAACAGTGGAGGAATAACACTATTCCATGGGGAGATTTTGAATACAGATACCAGCTTATTCTCACATAATTATGCATAGCTATACTCTTTTATACCACCCACCCAAACAACTTTTTTACCCCTATTCCCCCCCTTTATTTCCCCTTCCAAACTATTCATATTTTATTGTATTAGATTTGAAAATCTATATTAACATATGAATAATGTTAGAGACAATCCAACAGATAGTCCACAAATATTTTGATTTTTTTTAAATAATAAATATTATTTAATGAGTTATATATTTTAATGAAAAGTATATATCGATTATTATGTGGAGGGAAAAATCTGCACTCTATTAAAAGACGACACGTGTCAGGGCTTAAACGGGTATAGACCACTATACTCGAACTTCACAATGGAATACCGATCACACACTCCCGACCAGGTTGATCTCCCTACATTGTGAATCAGGTCTAGTCGAACGGTCTTACACCTCACAAGCGAATGCCAAGTCGTGTATCGACCATGACTCCATGCCCCCGAGTAAATGAAGACCACAAGTAGAACCTAGGAAACGGTCAAGCGTCCATAACCCTAGTAACCGTCAGGTTGGTCATTAAGGCCCATTATCGGCAAAACATGGGTAATTAAAGGCATATTTAACCACAATAAAGTGAGCGGTTACCACAAAATTCATCCACTAAGCGGCTACTAAAAGAGAGTTGTTACAACGGCTATGAGGCCAATAACAATTTGGCTCTTGAACCCTATAAAAGGGAATGTGAACATCAAATCAATTATGAGTTATCTTCAAACCGTCACATTAGGAGTGAGATTATCTTTGGAAATCCCTTGCTGGTACATCTATTCGGAGTTCCCTTGACTCACACCACATGGTGTCCTCCTGATTCCTTTTTTAATACAAGATCCATATTCAACCAGGTCCGGATTCAAGAAGGAGGCTCCTTCGCTTATTTTAATTGAAGAGATAAAGTGCATTTTCACACTATACAACGAATTGAATGAAACTATTTTTGGTAAATATAAAAAAAATTAACGATGTATATACAGATAAGGAAGTATATACATCGTCAGATAGATATAAATATATATGGACTCTCTGTATTGACTGCGCACTCTTAACATGTTGATATAAATCATTCACACTGCAAGTCTGTCCAAATTTTATCTTGTTTTAATTGAAACACCAGATTCTGTTATGATAAAATAAGATACTATTTGGAATCGAGTTTGAAAACAAATTTAAAAAAAAAAAAATTTTAAAATTAGATTCACAGATAACATACTTTTAATATGTTCTTCAAAACTTCTTTGGATTTTAAGATCAAAAGTTCTCTTATTTTTTATAAAATTGGGATCAATTAGAGCGGTTGTTAAAATGTTTGGTCCAATATGATTCTAAATCCATTCTTGTCCAAAGATTTATTTATTTTATCTACATAATAAATTTTATCCACATGAAATGTGTTTCACATTGATCTGGGTAAATAGCTCATGTTAAAAGAATTGGGAGCTTAAGATAAGCATTAGTTAAAGCTAATATTTTAAACACTTTATATATATATAAATATATAATCATGCTATATGAAATTGTGATTCAAATGATAATTACATATTAATTATCTTTTTCTATTTTTTTATCTATTAGAGAGATATTGTTGATTTTAGAATTTCAAATGGGGTATTTTTACAATATAGAGTTGGTTGAGGGGTATATATATATATGAAAAATACTCATTTTCAGTTGTAACATATCTCCTTTATGTATAATTTCATAATCAATTTTATAAATGATTTATTTAATTATTATTAAAAAAATTATTATATCATTTATGTATATATAACATGATATATTATATCGTATATAAATGAATTGAAAACATTGGAAAGTATTGGTTATGGGCAACTTTTTTAAATTATTTTTTTATTTACATGCACATTGTGGGTGAGAGAAAACTAGTAATAAACTAATCTTTACCCACACACGATTTGCGTGAATATACAATTTAAAAATAACATAATATGTTAATAAATCTTAAAAAAAACAATAAATAAAATAAAATAAAATAAAATAATATGATGTTCAAACACTTTAATCCAAATGAATTATTTTTAATAATAAAATAAATAAAATAAAATAAAATAAATGAACCACACCCATATCCATCGATAAAATAAAAATGGGTTTTTTTTATTATATATATACCCCTGTTATATTCTATTTTTTTGTCGAAGTACCCCTATATAAATCATCATTGCAATAAGTTGTACATCGGTGCCCTTGTAGTCAATTTTCGTGAGCTTAATTAGGTCAAATTTTACCGTTAAAATCTCATTTAAACCACTAAAAATGTTTGAAAAGTCTAAAATATCCTTGTTTCATCTTCTTCTTCAACATCCAAAACCATATACTATTATACTATTCATTCACACCAGGGATGCCTCTCATCTACATAGAAAATGATGACCAGCCCAAATGCAGCCCCATCCACAGTCCACACATTTTTTTTTAAAAAAAATCATACACTCTTCCCATTGAAATACATATTGATATTCATGTTTTTTTTATTTATTTACGTCCTCATACACTATGGTAGAATCACATTGAGAGTATGACAACATGCATTATTGTGTGAAACTGCAGACAAGACTGCAAAACATGTTGAGTGTATCATCGCTCTTATCTCTACAGTTGTGGTGGGAGTTGGGACTTGCTTGGGCAAGGGCTGACCGGTTCCCGGAGACCGTGACCCGGAGATATTTCTACAATAAAAGTGTAGCTGATTGAAGACGTAACATGTGGAACTGTTGACGAACCGAAGGCGAGAATCATACTTAGGGGCCGTTTGGTTCAGCGGAAAGCTGATTTTAAGTTCTGATTCATAAGTGCAGATTGTATAAGTCCTGATAAGTTTTAATCAGTTCAGAAGAAAAACTGTTTGGTTCAGCGGAAATTATAAGCACTTATGCAGATAAGTGTGTTTGGTTCAATACTAAAGAGTAGAGCTTATGATAAGGGTGTTTTCGTCCATTTAATAAGTGCTGAATATTATTTGATGTTTGGTTAAAAACTTAAGAATTTGCTTTTTTTTCTATTTATAAAAAAAAAGATAATTTGGTACGAGGATTAAAATACATGTATTACACCACTGTGTTAAGTCTATGCGTCAATGTGTTGAGTCCACCCACATGAAAGACTGTGGATAAAATCCTAGATAGACAATTGTACATTAATGTAAATATTGAATTATTTATATACTTTTTCCCTCCTCCTTCTATTCCGGGCTTGGGACCGGCAATGGAAAATCCAAAGGCGGAGTTAAAAAAGTTTTTTAACAAAACAAAACACACAACTCTAGTGAAAAAAACAAACAATGCTGACATTTCCTCCAATAAAACTGGTATTTTAACAAAACAAAATTCTACACTGCCACCATAACCAAAATAAGCAAACACATAGCAAAATATCCCATGAATGGCCTCTGCAGTTTAATTTACACATGTCTGATGATATTTTTTTCATCAAAACAACAAACTGTACACCATAGCAAATTCTACACTGCTACCATAACCAAAATAAGCAAACACAGAGCAAAACATCTATGAATAGCCTCTGCAGTTTAATTTACACAGGTCTGATGATATTTTTTCATCAAAACAACAAACTGTACACCATAACAAGGCCAACTATAGATGAAACACAACACCCCCATCACAAACTGGTCAATATTTACATCACAAACAAAACAAAAAAGACATTCCACACATAAAGATCCAACCAAAAAATACCATCATCTGTTCAACCTCTATAAGTGGGATTTATCTCCAAATTAGAAACCACTACATATAATCCATCCATCCACTTATAATTACTGTTTTTTTTTTTCTGTCTAATCAATACTTTATTCTCCAAATGGAGCCATAGAGAACTCAGTGTCATGTTTTACATAGCAGTGACATCATGCCATCTCAAAGTCAAACAAGAATTGATGGTGAATGAGATACTAACATAGCCAATCCAAAGATGAATATTTGATTATAGAATATTAATCATGTAAATCCATCATCCTCTTGTATAGCAAGGAAAAAGAACGCCATGCAGTGCTACATTGCAATCATGTAAATCAAAAAGGATTTTTTCTTTTTGTTTAAACACACATAACAGAGTAATCAAAGCAATATACAGACACAACAGTGAATGTCCAATTAAAATACATCAGAACCAAGAAGATCTTCATAATAACATTTATTTACCAAGCCAAAAAAACATGGGTCATCTGTTCCAATCATGCACTGTTATTCAGTCAAAGGACCTATGAAAGAGATGGTCCCAAAGGGGTTAGGATAAGGATGTGAGTTACCCATATTTCTGTGTGTGTTGGTGATCCAAATGATATGTTTTTTTTCATTATTCTCTTATTCCTGATACAGATAAATACTTGGTGCTTAGGTATTGTACAGCCAATATATCTCTAATTTAAATCCATATCCTCTAGGTCTACACTTCTGGTACTATAGGAGAGATGGGTAAAAGGCCGGAATGCTCTTGAGACTATTTGCAGAAATCTACAGACTCCTATTTATCCGAAAATCAGGTTTTCAAGTTAAATGAAGGAACACACCACTAAATGAAACAATAAGGAACACACCACTAGTTGATTTGCCAACTTATATTTTCTCTCAAGTAAATGAAGGCATCATAATTTTCAAAGAAAATTGATTGATTGCAAGAACCTACAATAATATAACCAACAGGAAACATAAGCATCTAGAAGGAAACAGAGGGTCAAAGGAAAATGTTCAAAACTTCATATGCAATTATGCAGCAAAAATCATATGAAATTTTCATTGCATTTGTTACCCTCCACAAAAAAAAAGCCAACAATCTAGAATGTCACATGAATGTCATCTACACACAGCATGTAAAAACAAACATTTCGACCGGTCAAACCCTATATAGATTCATCTCCATTCAAGTCTACACAATACAATGAAAGCTTATTTTCTTTTCTCTAGCTATACATTATTTAACAAAAAATACAAGATAAAGAATCATGAAACGTATGATAAAACATCACAACAATAATGCCATACATGAATATAATGCATATTCAACAATCATAGACCACAAATCAACCGATCTGAAGACATAGGCATGAATGGAGGGGAAATACTCGGTTTTACCTAGATCGTTGGCTGTGGAGGAGATCCTCAGAAGCTGTAGAGCAGATCGGGCTGTCCTCACATTTGTTGGAGACAGTCAGTGGGAGATCGGCCCTTGTTTCCACAGGCGTCAGGTGAGGAGGTAGCGGATCGGAGAACAGGGTTCAAACGACGAACATGAACACAACATTGAAGGAGATCTATCGGTATTCGGTGCAGGCCGGACAAAGAATCGGTCGGAGGAGGTCGGCTTCAGCTATGGTTTCTGCGACTTCCCCTTTTTGGTTTCGAAGAGGATGAAATCGGCACAGGAAGATGAAGGAGAGAGAAGGCAGTAATCGTGTGCATGTAATTTTGGTATTCGGCGCAGGAGAAAGAATCGGTCGGAGGAGGTTGGCTTCAGCTAGGGTTTCCTCTCCTTCCCCTTTTGGTTTCGAAGAAGATGGACTCAGCGTAGGAAAATGAAGGTGAGAGAAGGGATTAATCGTGGGCGTGGGTTTAAATACCCTGCGTAAATAAGATTTGTTTGAAGGGGCACTTTGGTCTTTTCAGGTATGTCAAAAATCTCTGAATGCGCAAAGCGGACCGAATAAGTGAGGTATCGCGGACGGAAAAAAATGGCCCAAAAATGATTGAAGCCGGTTTCTAATAAGACATATTTATCATCCAACCAAACATGCTGGAGGCTGAATATCAGCTTTAATCTCAATAAGCCCTGAATTTAAGTCTAACCAAACGGCCCCTTACTCTTCTACTCTGCCCAGTTGACGGTTAGGCCGGACAAAACACGGTAGTGAGTCTAGTGACCACCAACAAGTCATCAACGTGAAGGAGCATGAAGGTCGTCCATAAGAGCTATTCAGGCTTTCACATAGTGCGCTCAGCAAAACAGTACGTCGAAAAGATTTCCGTTGTAAGAACGAAGAGTGACGCACTAATTGAAGCATACAGTTGATGGATGATGAATTGATGATTGACTGATCATGCAATAGAAAAGTCGGTCCATGAAACATGTCGGTATCACTCCATGTTGTTTTCCTTTGGAAGCATTGGGTCAGGGGTGGCGGCAAGTGTATCAGTATGGGGTCAATTGACCCTATTAAACTTTTAAAAAAATTAAACTACATAACTTACACATCAAATTTTAAAAAAAATTAAACTACCTAGCCTACACATCAAACTTTTAAAAAAAATTAAACTATCTAACACCATGGCAAGTGTAACTTTATTTACACATTGCAGCAGACCCTCCTAACGGAGTGGTTGAGATGCACCATCTCCCAAGAGGAGGTCGGAAGTTTAAGTCCCAACTTACCAAAAAAAAAAAAAAACTTTATTTACACATTAACCGAAGGCCCATTTAAAAAAAGAAAAAAAAGAGAAAAAACGTGGGATACTCGGATTGCATGGAATTGCATGGTTGTATATTTATTGTACATTCTTTTCTTTTTCTTTTTTTTTTAAAAGATTGTGCATTAAATTTTTAAAACATATTATACCCAATATTCACCAAAAAGTCAAAAAAACATATCTCTTTGAAGCACAAATGTGTGGTGGCAATGATAATATGATGGGTGATACATGAAACTGCCATGGTTGTTATTTTTGTCAATCAGACAATCTGTTTATAGGTAACCCAGCTCCTCTTACGCGTAGGTCATTTTTACTAGCGCTTTTTTTTTTTTTTTTGGTGGAAAGGTTCAAACTGGGCTCATATATTCAAAAGAGCAAAAATTTTTACTAGCATTTTAAAGGAAAATTTTTGAAAATAACTTTGCTAAAAAAAAGAATTTTAAAATTAACCCCTGACTAAAGTATTTGCAAAACTGATCTTGGGATCAATTTTGACCGGTCAACACACCCACATGGTGTGCTAACTGGGCTAAAAAATGTCACAGAGGAGACGTGATTTTGTGAATCACGTCTCCGCAGACCCCCGCGCGCAGCCCGCAGCGTACGCGAGGGCCGAGACGTGATTATGCATCACGTCTCAATGGGAGACGTGATGCATAATCACGTCTTCAATCCATGCATGCATGCATGGGTTGTTTGGAAACAACCCATGCATGCATGTATGGATTGGAGATGTGATGCATAATTACGTCTCGGCCCTGCGCACGCTGCGGGTTGCACGAGGGGGTCGACGGAGACGTGATTCACAATCACGTCTCTGCCGTGACATTTTTTAGCCCGGTCAGCACGCCACGTGGGTGCGTTGACCGGTCAAAATTGATCCCTGGACCAGTTTTATAAATATTTTGGTGAGGGGATTAATTTTAAATTTTTTTTTTTAACAAGGTTATTTTCAAAAAAATTTCCTATTTTAAAAACTATAAAATAATGGTTCTTGAACGAGACATCGTAGCCCACTGATCTTCCCATCGCGGACGTCCCGACCGAGTGAATGTCCCGTCAAAGTGTATTCTTCCAATGTCTCATTTGGAAAAATCAGACAGAACCCCCCAAAGCACGTTACGCAAAGATTAATAAATGCAATCCATACACTGTCTCTCCATGCACCCCCCTTCTGAAAACCATTCGTTCTCTGGGATTCACTGATAATAGATTATGGCAATTATACCTGTTTTGATTTTGTTTTCTTCTCTGAGTCGTCTCGTTCAGAGCCAAGAAGGTCTCATCTCTATCTCTCAAACCATATATACATATGTTTATTTGATTGTCATATATATCATGAACTATGTATGTGCTAATGTGCATGTATATAGGGTTCAGAAGCATCGACTGTGGGTGTAACGAGAGCTACGTAGACGGAACAACCACCACAGAATACAAAGCGGACGACCAATACATATCCACCGGAGAGAGACACAACATCTCTCCGGAATTTAAAAACCAAGAGTGGAGAGCTTTACGGACGCTTCGGAGCTTCCCGAGCGGGGACCGGAACTGCTACGACATCGACATCTCGAGCGGTAGCGGCAAAGGTAAAGACGGCAAGTACTTGATAAGGGCTGTTTTCTACTACGGGAACTACGACGGCCTCAACAGCGCACCCGAGTTCGATCTCTATGTGGGGGTCAACCTCTGGGCGGTGGTCCGGACGAGTAACAATAACACGGGGTTCGAGCTGATCATGGTGGCGCGAATGAAGACGGTGTCGGTGTGTTTGGTGAACACGGGGAAGGGGACGCCCTACATATCGACGATCGAGCTGAGGCCGCTAAGTGATGTTCTTTACCCAGCCGCGACGGTTAACACGTCTTTGACGTTTCTGTGGCGGGGCAACTTTGCGTCGGCCACTCAGGATACTATAAGGTTAGGTTATTTTTGGGCAATTTGCATAAATAACATCATTGGAATGAATATTTTTAAAATTAGCACCCCATAAAAAGTAGCATTGGACCAGGTCAATATTTTTTATTTATTCTAGAGGCACCGTATATATATGGCGTCGTATTTGTTTTTTTTTTGTTTTTTAAAAAGAGTAATCATCGTTTTTTTTTAACATTAGAGGCGCTATTTATATATGACACCTTTTAAGTTGAAATTTTTTATTTCAAATTTTAATGGTTAAAATTTTATTTTTAAGTTGAGAAAAGCGAAAATCATGAAAGATTTGTTGTTAAGGCCCATCCTTAAAAATCTTCTTTGATTTTCTCTCTTTCAACCGAATATATTTTAAATAAAAAAAAACGCAATCCATGGTTTTCTCAAATCTTTCATGATTTTCTCTTTTTTCAATTTAAAAAAAATGAAATTCTAGCTATTAAAATTAACCATTGATATTTAATGAAAGAAGAAGTGATCACAACTGAAAACAAAGGAGGCGCCATATATATACGGCGCCTCCAGTGTTAAAAAAAAAAGAAGGATGACACCCCTTTTTAAAATAATAATAATAAAAAAAACGGTCAACATTGACCAGTGCTACTTTTTACAAATATTCGATTTTCAAATGCTATTTTTGTTAATATTCAATTTCTGGGTGCTATTTTTGCTAATTACCATTTATTTTCACCTGTTTATATATTTATCAATTTAATCACGAAAAGAGGCTTTTTTTTTATAGAATTGTATGGCCGTAACTAAGCCTATCAATTATTTGATCCGAATCTGTATCTGAAAATCCAGAAAATATTCGATATCCGAAAAATCCGTATCCGTATCTGAAAAAATTATCCATATCTGAAAATTTTTGGATCGGATACGGATATGCCTGTATCCGATCCGAAAAATATCCGAATCCGAAAATATTATTATACTATTATTTATTTATATTTTTAGAATTAGTATGAGTTTTTTATTTTTATTATTAATTTAAAATATGTAGTGTTTTATGTATATAATTATAATTTTATGTTTTATACTAGATAATTATTATATTTTTTAAAATATTTCAAATATTAGATATATGATTTTTATTTTTGGATATTGGATCTTTGGATACTTTGTAGGAAGGAGTAAAAAGAGCACACAAGTGAGAATGAACATGTCCCCATAGGCCTGGCCTTATGACTGAGACCTTGTTGGGGTCCTATGATTAAACTCTTCTAGGTGCCGTTTGAATAAAGATATGAGCTATATTCTAGTGTTTATAATTATTCTAAAAATTGGTAACTATACCGATGAAATACGTGATTTTTCTATTTGATTGTATTTTTAGTTATTCTTATTGAGAGTTGTTGTTTGATTGACTATATATGGATAAGTTATGGATAAAATATAAATAAAATTTATATAAATATTTTATAAATGGTGAAAAAATGATATGACCTGTGAACCCCTGTGGCGATAATTAATTTGATATGTGGGCCTCATTTATATTAGTGGAATAAATTGCATAAAATAATACAATTCCAGAGAAACCTGGAATATAAATACCCGCTTATTCCTACCAATTATGAAATAACTATACCCCTCTATTTTTTCCACCAAACAGTTTTGTAAACTTATTCTCCCCCTATTCCCTACTATTCTCTCCCTATTCCACTACCCAAAAAGCTCCCTAGAGTGCATGAAGTAAAAATATGATGCTTTTGGTCCAATGACTATTTAAGACTTCCGACTGGTGATAAAGATGAGGGCATTGTTACATTTAGTTTTTTTATAATTCAAAATGCAATCGTATATATGATATATTTTATTAGAAATTCAATGAAGCATATATATTGTCTATCCCTCGTTAAAATTTTTTTTACATTTATTGAAAATAGATTCATTCAACTAAAAAATAGAGCGATATACATTTTTTTATTAAAATATTAACCTTATTAGATGATATTTACCATTTAAAAAAAATAAAAAAATGTGGTTTGAATTTTGGATTATAAAAATGACCGAGTCTAACATTTTTCTAAAGATAATGCAATCTCGTTTGTAGTCCAAAAGCGTTTTTTGACATTTATACACTATCATTTGTATATTGCATTATTAAGTGTATGAATTTGTTTTTACAAAAAATAAAAAAACGTATTAATGTATTTAAGTGTATATTTTATTTATTTTTTTAAATCCATATAACCCCCTACAAATTGTCCTATATCTATAGAACCCCTTAACTTCTCCTGAAGTCTATATAACCTTCTGAAAATATATATGTAAATTCAAATAGTCAACTGAGTTAAATTTCCGTTGATAAATGAGGAATATTCAGTGAATATCCCATTAGGTTACTCTTGATTGAAAAACAATATACCAAAAGCATCATAAAATGTGGTAAAAATTTAAAAAACCCCTTGTAAATGACAATTCCCTTCCCTTCCTCCTCCTTCACCTATCTGATCTTGTTAAGCATAAAGCCCAAACTATACCATAGTCATCTAGCTTCTGTTTAGCAAGATCGGGTAGGTGAAGGAGGAGGAAGAAAAAGTGGAATGTGGGTTTTATAATATATCCGGATGAGTAAGATTGTCATGTTTAGGATTTTTAACACATTGTAAAGGGTTTTTAGTATTCTGTGTTTTCAATTAAGATTAATCTAAAAGTGTGATCGCTGAATATTCCTTATTTGTCAACATAAATTTAGCTCAGGGGTTATTTGAATTTTACATATGTGTTTTTAGGGGGTTATATGAATATTGGACAATTTGAAAGATATTATAAGGATTTTTCCTTTATTTTTAAGGAAAAAATCAATATAACTCCATTGAAAGTTAGCTAAATCGATTTTAGTCCTTATAAAATTGAGAAATCACCACAAGTCTCTATGTTATTAGAAAAATATCGTTTCAGTCCCTACCATTATCCTAATTAACTAGGTATATTATTAACCTTAACTACATATTAGAAGTTACCAGAATACCCCCACACCTTATTGTCAAAGAATCGATGTAGCTCCGTAAAAACTTATGAAAATCAGAAAATGTCCCTACAAAATCGGTAAATCTGTAACTGAAACTAATTAGATTTGTTGTTGGCTCTAACTATACATGATAAATTACTATACTCTTTTAAAATTAACTTGATAAATTAGTGTAACACACTAACCTGATTTGTGGTTGACTTTAAGGGTATTTACTAATTTTACATGGACCTTTTCTAATTTTCATAAGTTTCTAAGGAGTTATATCGATTTTTTTTATATCGTTGGTGAATATAGGATATCAGAAGAATTTTTAGAAAAAGGAATGGGCATTATTGCCATCAAAAGGATTAAATCGGATTTTCATATATTGTAGGGACTTATTTGAATGCAATATAACTAAAGAACTAAATCCGTTAATCATAGTTACTTTCTTTTCTCATTTTACATGGATTAAAATCGATTTAATTAACTTTTGATTGAACCTATTTTTCTGTAATTTTTTAGGGAAAAATCCATATAACCCCCTGTAAATTGATTGAAATCTATAAAACCCCCTAAATTTTCTTAAAATCCATATAACCCCTGAAAACACCTAGTAAATCCAAATAACTCCATGAATAAAATTTACGTTTACAGATGATAAATATTTTGTGAATATTCTATTTGGTTAACCCTGATAGAAAATGTAATATACCAAAAAACATACAATGTGTTAAAAATACAAAAAATCTTTTATAATTGACGATTTTATCCATCCAGATAGAGTTTTATAATATATTTAAAGATGATAAAATCATCATTTTCATATAATTTTTCATATTTTTAATACATTGTAATGATTTTTTAGTATATTGTGTTTTCAGTCAGAGTTAACAAAATAAAATATTAACAAAATATTCATCATTTATTAACGAATTTTTTTTCCACGTGGTTATTTGGATTTAGTAGATGTTTTCAGGGGGTTATATAGATTTTAGAAAAAGTCAGGGGGTTCTATGAATTTCAGTTAGATTTCAGGGGTTGTATGGTTATTTCCCTTTTCAATGACAACGTTCACATAACCGGATAAGTGTGTATTTTAGAAAATAACCATCGAGGACTGTGACCTGACTGCACATGGCATTTTTCACATGATAAGTTCTGCAACGGGAGGAGGAGGGGGGCGATCGCCTACCTTCTCTAAAAAAAAGAGAGAATGAACACCAGATTATGAATCTATGAGCCTTTATTTCCTTTCCCCGGAAGATTCTAACCCACAAAGATGTGTGTTTCAAAATGATGATCCAGGTATCCAAAGGACAAATACGACCGCCGATGGTTTCCAATTTCAGGGGAGGCATCATTGCCCCCGCTTTATACCCGTTTAACCATCGATGGCAACTCCGGCTACGACGTGCCGTCGGTGGTCATGGACACTGCCGACAGCGGCGACCAGTTCGAACAGTGGAACAATGTGTTTAAGAACCCCATTTTGGGGTACCATGTTTACCTTCACTTCATGGAGATCCAAATCCTCAATGCGAGTCAGTCGAGACTAATCGACATATACTTCAACAACAAGATATTCATGACAGGTTTCCAGCCCAAGTACCTGTACACCGACACCATCTTTAACAACGACCCCCTCTCCGAATTCCCCAATGCCTTCTACTACCTCAACACAAGCACCGGCTCTACTCTTCCCCCGCTCTTGAACGCCGCGGAGCTCTACGCCGCCGTCAATTGGGCGATAAACGCCTCCACTTTCGGCCAAGACGGTATGCCTGAAAACTCCTTGTGAAAAATGGAAATCGATACATATTCTGTCATTCCTATAGTCCTAACTGAGAATATGATTTCTCTGATCAAGTATATACTAAGGAAAACGTAAGAATACATGCATTCAATTCATTCGAATATATACTTTATCTTTCTGTGAAGACATGTACTTCATTACGCAAATATGTACTTTCAAGGAAATTCAGAACTTATTGGAATTGCAAAAGTGACTGTAGACTGTCCATGGCAATTTTCTTTTTTTAGGGAAGATAGGAATTGTATTACCAAAATTTATTTATTGAAAAAATAAAGTTTTAGTAAAGAAAGGAAAAAGAAAAGAAGGGGTCAAAGTAGTCGATGAACATTCTGCTATCTGATTGATGTAGTATGAGATGTGAGGACCAGCAAGAGTTGTTGGGGTGAGAAGATACGAAGAGAGCAGGTTGAGAGGGACCATGGAAGGCCTAAATTTCAGAGGACCATAATTTTTTATATGGGGGTCAAAAAAATTCATATTATATATGATTTTGAGGTAACTCGACTCTTACGAGGGCTGAGTTTATCAAGTTACAACATGGAACCAGGTAGGCGATGCAAGAAATACAAACAGGCCTTGCAAGGCTAACGATGGGGCTGATCAAAATCAGAACAAACCATGCAATGATAGTGGAGTGCACATTCATTCTATTGGTGTTCATGTTGAAACCCTTTAACATCTGACTTCAACCAAAATTTCATAATATTTTTATCAAACAATAGGAAGATCAATCAGGAAATATTTGTCTCTGAATCATAAATGCCCTAGTAAAAACCAGAATTTTCCAATGCGGGCACGGAAAAAAAAATGCACAGAGGGTACCGATTTAAAATGCATGGAAGATGGTGGTTCATTTTATTTAAGATTGGGGCCGGTTCTTCGTTGAGACTAGTAAAGTTTTGTATATAAGGGGTAAAATTTTAATTGAAGTTAGGTTTGTCTTTGGACCCAGCAGGACGTTTTTGTAGATACCTCTTCTACTAAATCAAACCGCAAGGGGGTCCTCCCTTTTTTCCTTTTATTGCTCCTTTGGTATGCTTTGGGCACTTTATTTTCTAATGAATTAAGGTAGGATTCCTACTGTCCCCCTCCCCCAACAAAAAAAAAAAAAAAAGCTCAGAGGATATTTAACAACAACAAAAAAAAAACGTCAAAAATATCATAATAGCTTTGTAAGAGTTAATATATGAAATTGTAATGAAGAATATGATATAATGGTCTGCGGATTATTTCTAGTTCAACATTTAATCAACCCACCTGAACATAATATTGCAAATCTTTAAATCTGAATTGGTGTATAAGAAAATCAGATCGTTTGTTTGCTTCTATCCCGTCATCAAACAATTTTTTTCTTTTGAACACGTGATTAAAATTGCATTTCCAACAATAATTTTGCTTAACCATATGCCTTTTTGCAGGTGTTACAGGGTCAGTTAAAAAATGGGCTAGCCTTTTTTTTATTAGTGTATATGGAGTCAACTTAAACTGTGTGTGTCTAATCGTAAAATGTTTTTTTGTTGAGCTCTACTATATTTTAAACTCCAAATCGATCACGTCTAATGTGGTACAACTTAAAAATAAATAAATGAAGGAACTTGCTCTTGAACCAGGTAAATTTTCATGGTCTACTTTCAGTAATATATAGTTATACTTGCTTTATTGTATTCCAGTTGATGCAATTCAACAAATTAAAAAGGCTTACGGCATAAAGAGGAATTGGATGGGTGATCCATGCCTTCCTAATGCTTACTCTTGGGAGGGATTGGCTTGCAGCAATGACAATCCGCCTAGAATCATTTCTTTGTAAGTAAGATGAAAGTGTATCTGCATGAATAAAGGCAAATTTTTTTTAATATTTTCAACTATGATATATCTTAACTGCATTTTTTTGTTCCTTCAGAAACTTGTCTTCGAGCAGACTGAATGGGATGATATCCGCTTCCTTTGCTGATCTCAAACTGATTCAGACTGTGTAAGCAACATAAAGGCATACATATACCACACTCCTGTTTCAAGCCTATTTATCGGCAAGGTCTACTCATTCAACTGCTTATAGACTTCATGGAATCCTTTACATTGTGGTTATCTTTTTCAGGGATCTATCGGGCAATAGTTTGATGGGCAATATACCTGATTTTCTGGCACAACTGCCATCATTGACACTTCTGTAAGTTAGAAATCTACAATCAGTCAATGTTTATATAATATTTCTTAAGAAAAGTTATTATTATTATTTATACTGTTTGGTAAGAGTATGCACCAATTATGATTTTACTCCTATCTGACCATATTATGTAGTACCCATCTTAATGTTTATCAATATGAGCAATTAGGAAAACCACCGTGTATACAATTAATTGCAAACCATAAATTGATCGACAATCAAAATCTGGTCTATCAATATGAGCAATAAACCACCCGCCATATATGCAATATCAAACCATAGAGTGATTGATAATCAATACCCAGTCATCAGAGGTATTATGATTGTGTGGCATCTTTTACCAATCAAGGTTGATGCTACTCTAGAAGAATGATAATGTCCATTTAATAAGTAGTTTACTTTAACCACTTTTTTTTGAAGTTTTTGATATATTTTTTTAAAAGGATTGTAGGCATGAGCCATGATTTTATTAATCCGAGCAAATGCCTGGAATGAAAATTACAATGGAAAAAAAAAAACAACAACAGCCCTATGGGCTTCCTGGGGCCATCGTAGAGGAGAATAAAAAACTTTTGATTGTGGAAGTTTGTTTATTGTTAATATCAAATTTAATGCATCAGGAATCGGTATCATATTGGCTAGATCCAACACTGGTGTACTGTACGATAAACATGACAACAAGATTTGTACAATGCGTCATCCATTTTCATTTATCCTTTATTATTTTCTGGCAATCTATATAATCCCCTTAAAATATGTATGCTGCTCTCCAAATTTTTTTTACTTTTTTTATTTTTGGAAAAAGGTTTAGGAGGTATCTTATTATTATTATGCCCCCGAACAAAGGAGATGAGGGATCTCTGAACAATAACAAAGAGATAGAAGGAGAAAGCCTAACAGAACATTGTGTGAGTGTCTATAGTGAAGAGCTCAATCCGGAGTTCCAAAATCTCGATAAAATGTGGGAGGCAGGAAGAAGATTGAAAGGAATGGGTATCAAAGTCAAGCAGCGAAAATCTTAATCCTGATGAGTTTTGGGTGAACTGGCTCATTAGAATCCAGATGATTTTCAAAGTTGCGAGAGTTTGTGTGGAAAACATGGAAAATATGATTAATATGTGAAGCGTTTTGTTGTTGACTGAGGACGCTACATAACTGGTTTCTCTGGTGGGATTTGGATGACGAAGGTTGTGCATGCCAGTTTATGTGACTGGGATGATTGACCCATTTGTGTAGAAACCAACTGCCACGGTGACCTTTTCCCATAACTTCACACTGGAAGAGCACCCGAAGAAGAGATGATCCCTAGTTTCCACTATTATTATCTAAACTATGTTTTCTTAAGTTTAGAGATTCAAGTTTTATTACTTACATACACATAAAGGAAGGAGAATGAAAGGAAAGTAAACAATGATAGAAGATATATAGTTGCAAATTACATTCTACGTAAAATGCACATCATTGAAATGACAACTGATGTGTATATGTATGTTTCAGTACATTTCATATTTATTATTAAGACCCTAGCTTAAAATATCAAGACATTGAATAGGTGTTTCCAGTTGTGTATCGATCTTACTCATTCATTGGAAGCCTTCTTTACACGCATCTCTAATGTTTTAGAAGTGATGGAGGCACCATAAGACTACATAATGGTTTTAGATGTTCCTTTTTTTCAGTTAGTGTGAGCAGCTCCTATACTTTGCTTTTTTTGAATTCTTTTCTTTTTCACACATTGTACTATTGTTATCTAATATATAATAATGGTAGAATACTAGAATGTCTACCTTTTCTCCAAAAAAAAAAAAATCGCTTGAGCGCTGCATGTCATGGTTTTTTTGACTTAATTGTTAACTTATGATAGCCTTATCTTCTTGGAGTGATGATTTTGACCTCATAATTTGAAGATTGCCATTGTGACATGGTCATGAACCAGGTGCAATAAGATGACATTCATGGCTGTTGGAGACTGCTGAGTACATATGTGGCAATGTGCCTTTCTAATTGTACTCGAATGATCAATTATTAATAAATCAAATTATTGTCTACAGAATAATGTTGGAATCGGAGGCTATAGATGAAAGGTTTACTTTTTTTAACAGATTCATTAATCAATAAAATTCATATTTTCCTAGAGGATGTATTCACCTATATGCTTTATAACATTATGTTCTTTTTGCTTTTTTGTTTCTTAATTTTCTGCTGTCATAATGTTCCTGTGATAGTGCATCTTGAAGCACCAGTCTGTCCTTGAATCTTGTAGGAGTGTTTCCACGAATTCAGCATTTTCCTTCTTTAGAACTTCCTCTTAGAGACATTTGGTTTTTTATATACCTGATTGTTTCTTATTTGAATGCTATGTATATAATCACAGTGAATAATTTAAATGGAATTTGAAATCAATCAATTAGATGAGAGATGAAGGATAACATATTCAAGAAATAATATGCACCCTTTCTTCTCTACCTTTTTTTCTTAATCATATTTTTCATGTCAGCTACAATTTCATTGATTGTGACTATGCTTTAACATTTTTTTTTGGAGGGTATTATGCTTTGCCATTACTGTAACATTCCTGCTGTTATACAAAATGATGATAAAATCTATGGTTTTTTCCAGGAATTTGGACAATAACCATCTAAGTGGGTCAATACCTTGCTACTTCTACAGAGAGAAAATAATCAGTCACTTACTCTGAGGTTTCATTTATCTCCCTATACTCATTGTATTAGTTGGCATGGTTTCAAATTATGACACAATTGCCTAACCCATGACATGATTTGCAACATCTTTTGCCCCTCAAAGTAAAGAACTAAAATTGTTAGATTGAGTTAGCTGCTTACTTCTCAACTCTTACTATGTTTCGAAATGGTTTCAACTTTGGAGATGTTAAAATGAGATTGACAGAGAAAAAGAAAAAAGAAAAAAAGGAATGGTTATAGGGATGAAAACAGGCTGGATATATGTATTTTCATTTTCATATTTTTCTTTATCAGCAAATAAGAATAATAATATTACACAGATATAAAATAATCAAATATGAAATATTTGGCATAACGGATACGGATATCACTAGGATACTTGTAATATTCATATTAATTCAATATAAGTTAAGATTCCAATGAGACATGAATAATATTCGTTAACAAAAAAATAAAAGTATTTAAATGATAAATGATCCAAGTGTTATCATGCTAATATCATATTGTGTACAAAAAACGAAAGTGGATATGGATACAGATATATTTTATTATTTTCTAAAATGTGTTGGTATTTCTTTTAAAAAATGGATATATAGATATGAATATGAATAAAACATGTATAAGAAAATGGATGTCAGATGATTATCTATATTTGTTTTTGTCCCTAGATGGGTAAAGTTAAATTTTCAGTGTCAGTTGTTGCGCATTAGTGATTATTTCATTGAAATTTACCTCAAAAATATATTCGAACTATTCTAAGATGTTTGTTTTTTTTTTTTTTATGTCAGTGTTGATGGCAATCCAGAACTCTGTAAATCGGAATCATGTGAGAAGCACTCAATGCATATTTGGATAATTGTGGTTGTTGCCTTAGTCATCGCCATGGCACTTCTTTTTCTTCTTGTGTGGAAATTGTTATGTTTGAGAAGAAAACAAAAAGGTTAGATACAAAAGATTCCATGTTCTTCTAGGTCAATTGTTTTAAGAGCATCAGTGTATTGAATTAGTTATCAATTGTTTATTTGGAAACCTGGTGGTTAAAAGATGTTTGCATATATTTTTAAAATCCATTCCAGTTATCATATTCGAACTCCTTGATTGCCTCTGTAGTTTGAATTGTTGTTATATATTTTCATATGCATATGATTATCTACTGTTGATTAATGCAAATGTTTTAACTATAATGCTACATCCCACATAAAGACTGTACACTAGTTAATCATCTTGGATAGAAATATAGATTTCACATTATACATAGATATCCTCTTTTCATAGTCTGAAAATCTGCAATATAAGCACACTGCATTTGATGCAAAATTTTCATGACTTGAGCTAGGTTTATCGGTGCTTGGATGCTAAAACCCTTACTTGTAGACATGGTATGGAATACGGATTCTGGAAGACATGATTTTAAAATATTGAGTGTGCTACTGGGCAGGAATAAGATTAGATGAAGGCAAATTAGTGGAGAAATTCTGTTGTAGCAAGCCTGTGGGCAATTAAGAGCTCAAAAGTTTGGTTTTTGTGGGTTCTCGATATGGATATTATCTCTAATATCAGGAAGGCATGTTTAATATTGGGTGTGTATGCAAGGTGTTTGGCAGGGGTGGCGATGGAGTATTCTATTTTCTGATTGTAATTTAGGATCCTGTATTTATGGTTGGGGTGTTGGTCGGGGAAGAAATTCCTTTCTTGGATTGGTTTTGTGCATTAACTTTTTTCTTTGTGGTAGCCCCCTTTAAAATAGTTATAGTTTGAGGTCATGGCCAAGGAATTAACATCACC
Source organism: Acorus calamus (assembly GCA_030737845.1). Taxonomy (NCBI): domain Eukaryota; kingdom Viridiplantae; phylum Streptophyta; class Magnoliopsida; order Acorales; family Acoraceae; genus Acorus; species Acorus calamus. Next base: position 7,437,611 of record CM060877.1, on the reverse strand, counting down.
ACACTGTGTATTCAGAATGATTCACCACCATATAGGTAGGAATTGTCAAACACACTGATTTTACTCCAAAGATGCATCAAAGAGACAGAGAGTGTATTTGACCTGAGCATTATCAGGATTTGGTTCGTTCTGATCCAGTATGTATTCAGATGTAAATTCATTTTCTGTGTTAGTCCCTGCGCAACATCCCATTAAATCAGAATGGTCCAGTATGAATGCACTGATCCTTCTAAATGCGATCTTACATGTGAAATGTGCTTCCAATGTAGCATGCCAGCTATGTCTGTAGCAAACATGGAAATTAGTGTAATCTTTATAATGATTGAAAAGAGGTTTGTTGTTCATACCATGTATTTTAAGAAAATTTATTAACTGTTGCTCCCTTAAAATTGCAATTTTAATTAAAAATCGGGTTTGTCACGGTTATTGGGTACACTTTTTCAGTATTATATCATAGAATTTTTTTGTTTGGATGACTATTTGTGGGAGCCAATTCTCAATATATCTGGTCATTCCTTTCCTTCCATGTTTTTGCCCTATGTGCTGCATGTTTCTTGAGGTTTCTGAAGCTCAAAAGGGCCTTTGGTTATCTCTTTTGTGTGAGATGTCCTTAGATATGGTGGTTTTGTCATGGCTTCAAGATTTCTTTAATCCTTGGCAATTATTACTCTGGTCTAATAATAAAATTTATTGTCTCGATTACCTGCTTTGTTTTTTTTTTTTGATGAAAGATTACCTGCTTTGTTGATGATGCTTGATCTGCACTTCATCCAACCCCTTCTTTTCAAATAGTTGTGATACCGAGTTTCCTAAGCATTATTATTTTGCTGATTTGAATGATATTATAGGGCTCACTGAAGTTAATGGCTCCATCCACCAAGGAGAATATATGAATCGCTTCAGTGTGGGTCCCTCTACTCCTCAAAGGAATAACACAGATGGGGCCTTTAAATTTGATTACTCAACTTCTGCTGATGGCTCGAGCAAAAAGGACAGAGATGGTTCATTCCACTTGGATAATTGGGAATTCACCGATGTTGATGTTGTAAAAATGACCAATAACTTTGAAAAAGAAATTGGCAAAGGAGGATTTGGGACTGTTTACCTTGGTGAGATATATGATGGTACTAAGGTTGCTGTCAAGAGGCTTAAAGAAATGGCACAGGAGAGCAGGATGTTCCTAAATGAGGTAAGTTGATTATTTTGATACTGATTACAATTTTAGATAGTTTAAAGAAACAAATATTAATCATATTAGACACCCTGCATATCCATCCATCGTGCTTTAACTTTTCCTACTTCTAGAAGAGAAATATTAACGATGTGGTTTGTTAATCTTAATGTGAAACTTGGGCATGTCTTGCTATATTCTTTGATAGTGAACCCACCATGTCCTCCTTTCCTCCCTTTCTCGTCCATGTTTTTTTCACTTGCTTGCTAGTACAAGTGCAAAGTTGCTGATGTAATCCTTTTCTCTGCTCTATTTTTAAAGTTCCAATTGAGATATTAAAAAAATGGAAGCCTTGAGGAGAAGGTTTTTGTGGGCCGGTAACAAGGAAATTGGGTGAGGCATTCATTTTGTAAAGTAGAATAATGTTTGTTGTAGCAAGGAGGATGGAGATTTAAGAGTGTTAAATCTTTAAAACATGATGAATAAATCTCTTTTGGGGAAATGGCTTTGGAGACTCTTAGTGAACCCATCTTCCTTATGGGTGAGGGTCATTCGTAAAAAATCCTACACGGGTTGTAATAGATTACATTTGGAGCCAATTGCAAGAATTCGAATTTCGATGGTGTGAAAATAAATACTTGAGTTGTTAAACGAAGTACTTGAGGAACCTCTATGAAAAGTTGGAAATGGTGTGGCGATGTATTTTGGGAGGGAAAAGTGGCTGCGGAGGACTTCACTAGCACCCCTCTACCCAAATCTCTATAGAGCGGCTACAATCAAGAATTATATTATATGTGACTCCTTTATTTGTGGTAACCATAATATTATTTGTCCCCATTTACTACATAATCTTGAGAGCAAAGGAGTTCGTATCATTATTGGCGTCCCATCAAGAGATGACTTTGGATTTGGAAGAAAAAGACATGATGATTAGGGAACAATCTCCCAATCATGCTTTTACTGTTAAATGATTTTATAGAAGGCTTAATGCAGATCCTTCTCATAAGATAATAACCACCCATTTTGCTCTTTAAATTTAAGAATTCCAATCTTCTTTGAAAATCTAGTGCTTCATGTTGTTGCTTTCACAAGATAAGATCTTCGATTAAGTAAATCGAACAAAGTGGGTGAATGATGGAAATATTGTTTGTGATTTATGTGAAGTAGAGGAAAAGCTAGAGATCATTTATTTTTCAATCATCGTCATAGCTATATCATTTGGTCCAAGGTGGGGGTGGCTCTTGTGGCGGACCTCTGGTCTTCTCACCATATTATCATGTATTGTCAATATAAAGTGCTTTCACGAATAGTTTCATGATCTAAAATTGGCATGAGATCCAACTGACATGCTGTGTGTTTGCATAAGTTCTAAAGCAAAAGGTTCAAGAAATATAATAAGAACTGAGTCTCTTCAGATGTTGGGGAGATAGAATGCTTGATTTTCAATTCCAGGTCTGGCTGCTTTTGGTGCGTATTTTTCTGAAATTCCAGAATAACTGTTAACGAAGTCATGGGAGACAATCCAAGAGTCTGCTCTCATCTCTATTAGAGTAGGAGGATTATCTGTTCTCCTCTTTCTGATAGTGATCATCTATGATGAGGGACTATTTTGCTACACTTTAATGTTTTGGTTTATGTGTTATTGTTGTAATGTTGTACTTAATTTGATGAAAGTTAAAATTAAAATCACAAAATAAATCTATGGGTTGGACATCTTTGCTTTCAATTTATGACTACTTTTTCCCGCAACAATAGGTGCCATACGTGCGTCTCCTATTTCTGCAAATATTTAGAACATTTTCCGCATAGGCTTTGAGTTAGACGTGAAATGCTTCTCCTATAAAGAGGGTTCGCAAATCCAACATGGTTGTCAGATTTTTTTTTCTTATTATTTATATCAATGAAGTATTCCTGTTCACTAGAGGGTTTGCAACCTCAGGATGGGTGAACTCGCTGTAGATCTATGGCTAAACCGGGGTCTTTGAATCTGTCCAATGGTTTAGTTAAGTTTTCTAGTTAAGTCTATCTAGTTAAGGAACTTCAATCATTTCAAAACTTTAGTAGCAGTTGCCCTTGTAGTCAGACTCTGAAGGCCTATCACTATACTTCGAACAACTACCAAAATAATTCATATGATACCCATGAGTTTGGGGTAATCAGAAATGACAGAAAAGAAATTTTAGTCTGATGGATTTTGACCAGTAGATTTTTTTTTGGAGGGAAATGTAGACTTTTGTAACTGTTCATCATGAAACGGTTACAAGAGTCCGGATTCAGTCTCTGAAAACTGAAAAAAAGAGCCCCCAGAACACAGGGAAGAAAGGGAAGATACAAATCTAACAGGGAAGATACAAATCTACTGGTTTTTGACCAGTAGATTTGTTATATCAGTTGATACAAGCATATGAAGCATTCTAAATGTGAACAACTAACAAGTATGAACTGAGAGATGCAGATATCTGATTTTATATAGTGATTCCAGTTTCTGCACTCTGCAGACATGTCCTGACCATTGTAACTTTTCTTTTGTTTTGATAAAATTGAATCCACATGGTTCATTGTTACCTGTTTCTGGGAAGCTACTGACTTATGAATAATGCAAGAATCATTAAATTGTCCTGTTCAGTGCTAAACTTTCCTTCGGGTTTAATCCTACACTTGTGGGATTTCTGGAAAAAATAACGTGCATGTACATTCAGAGGTAGGTTGATAGTTGGTACAATGGGCGTGATATGCTTTTTTTTTAGAGATGGGTGGGTAGGGATGGTTTGAAAATGTTGATCTTGCTTTGGGTATCTCTTCCCATGGTTCAAGTCATGTGGTGCATTATGAAAAAGAATGCTGCATTAAAATTAGAAAAACCCTATAATTTATAACAATTTTTTTGGTGGTCAGAAAAAAATGACCATTTTTTGATGTGTGTGTCATCCTTGCACAGCAACCATGCTAATATTCTTTTCATCATTCCAATTTCTAAAAATCATTTTGATTTGCATCGTATTTTTTAGATCCCAGTTTTCCAGAATTTGGTATATGCTTCAAATTAAAATATGCAGTGAAGCTCTTTTTTTCTATTTAGTACCTTAAGGGCATTAAACAAATAACGATGATGGCATTGATTTCTTTTGCAGGCTAAATTGTTAACAAAAGTTAGACATAAAAACATTGTCCCTTTCATTGGATATTGCAATGGTGTTCATAAATGCCTCATTTATAGGTACATGTCTGGAGGAAACCTAAGGGATTACCTATCAGGTATACCTTTGCTTGCATAATTGAATGTTCCAATTCCTGTTTCCTAGACCTTTCTTTTTATGTACTATAACTATGCATGATGCATTCTTGTCTGCTGTTTTATAATACATTATTGAATCCCTCTCCAAAAGATCATTCTTGTCCGCTGTTTTAGAGAAGTAATTTAAGTAACTATGCATGTACTATAAGAAACATTATTGTTAAGTTAATTTGATACTGGGGTACATCATTTCTTCCAATTCCCAAAATGAGAAAGGACACTCAAGTAGCAGGGCCCTGGAGGTTTTAATGGTTCATTTGATGTGTATACATTTTGCACAAATAGGCTTATAAGTGCTACAATTTTATGGATATATATCTCTATCATGGTTGATATAAAAATGCTTGTGATAGCCTGGGTGGATTTTTTGTTGGTTGTTGTTGTTGTATTTGAGGAAGTTGCAATGAACTCTCAAATACAATCATTGCCCTTAATTATTTATTTTACTCAATAACGTGATATGACAGATCGCTAGTTTTGTTAACATACAATTGCACCATATTTTTCTTGATAATAATATGTATGTGGAACTGAAGACAGGTCTGAAGCGAACTTACCACAAAAAGGCTTGACAAAGTAGGGAATACCTGTTTTAGTACTATTTTACTACTGTAGAAATTTATTGATATTTTACAACTAATGCTTCATTTACTACATAAGGCTGAGAGAATTTTTGTAAATGTTTTACATCTTTTGCATTTATGCGAGTACTTTCAAGGGAAAAGATATTGGAAATCCTTGCATGTTTGGAGTTATAAAACTTGATATTGTGAAATTGTTTCATAATAAGCTGCTATAAATGAGTATGAAAATTGTTTTTGCATGTGTTCTTGTTTTCATTAAAAAAAAAAAGAATTAATTTCCCAAAATTAAAGAGAGCATATACTATCTGTATATTGATTTCTAGAAATAATATTTTTAAGAGGAGGGTCAATCTTGAGATGTCATAGGCTATGATACGTGGACATAGATATTTACATGGGATACGGGAACATGGAAATATTATCAATTTCTTAGGACACATACTGATATGCTGAATAATCTATAAAATATACTTATTATTGTGTCACCCATACCTTTTTTATATGTTCTATCAAATTTATCATTCATTGAAATATAATATGTTTGAGGGGGATGTACTGCAGTACCACCCGTCAGGAGTCTCCAGTACCTTATCTCAGATGACCAACAAGGATAAGTTCACACAATATGCAAATCCTGGCATCTAGGTGATGGACAAATACCCTAACTCAGTATTTGAGTACCTCATGTCCATCAAATAAATGACATATAGGGTTATTCTGCCTGACTACCGGATTTTTTGTTTAATTTAATGCAAACTGATTTAGAAGGTGAGCACTCTTTGTGCTTTATTGCTTGGATGAGGTGGAGGTGTGCATTCTGTCTTCAGTTGTTATGTGATTGTAGGATATTTGGAGATTTAAGAAGGGAAATTCAAAGAAAAGCGCAAGTAGACTAGGGGCATTGCATGGATGGGAATGTTGGCATTGCATAAAAAATCATGTAAATAGGTTGTGTGTCACAAATAAGGATGTTAAGATTTGGTTTGGGGGTGGGGTGGGAGGGCTTAGGATGGATAAGAGGATTTGACACATTAAATGGAGTTTATTTCCCATCCTTATTTCAATAATTAGGGGACTAATGGTTGAACATCGTCTTAGGGTGCGTTTGGTTGCGCGATTGCAAAACTGATTCTGCAGGAATCTGCGATTGCAAACCTGATTCTGCAGGAAGCTCACTTTCTCAGCTTTTTGAAATCGCAGCTTTTGGGCACTATTTGCCTGCAATTGCTGGATTTAAAACTGCGATTACAAAACTGTTTGGTTGCGCGATTGCAAACGCAGCTTCCTGTAATCGCAATCGCAGCGCAATCGCCCAACCAAACGCACCCTTAGATAGGTTGGACATAGGGTTTGCCATCCACTGCTTAGGTGTGCAATAGGTTGTGCAAAATTAGTGTGATGGTAGATATATAGCTTATTGGAAAATCTGAAAGAAAACTTTGTTATCACTGATCCTAGGACTTGCCAACTGTAATTACACTTCTATGAAATGTTAAAGAAAATGGTGCAATTGATGTGTGCATCACGTATATGCATATAACATGCCATTGCTGTTTCACCTGCAGATAATAATGAAGCAAAAGATTGGCTTCTACGACTTAAAATTTCTTTGAGTGTTGCAAAAGGTTGGTTGAAAACTATTTTGTTTGGGTCTCCAACTGTGTTCCCAATCCATTTTCTATGTAGGATTTGAGTTCCTACTGATTATGACAAGGCCAAACCATGGGGAACGGGTAATCCCAACAACCTACCCTTTACCCCCACCAATCAGTAAAAAATTTGGTTGGTGGGAACAGTAGGGGGAGGATAGAGAGAGAGAGAGAGAGAGAGAGAGAGAGAGCTGGATGGGGGGCTGCAGAGGGTAGAGGGTGGTGGGGGCGCAGGTGGGCAGCCCAGCCCACCCCCCCCCCCCCCCCCCCCCCCCCCACACCCACCCTGCTCTCCTGCCTCCTCTGCCCTTGCCCTCTTTTGCCCTCCACCCCTTCTCCACCCCCCCCCCCCCCTCCCCCCCCCCCCCTCTCTCTCTATATCCCCCTCCCCCTCCCTAGCATCCTTCATCTGCAGCCCTTTTCCACCTCCTCTCTCTCCTCCCCCTCCCTTATTGTCCTCACCAACCAACAATTTTCATTCTTGTTGGGGGGGGGGGGGGGTAAATGCTTTGTAAACTCTATTTTCTTGATCTCCCTTAAAGATTTCCTTTGAAGCCTCAGGTAACCTTGAGGAGTTTATTGCTGATATTTACATTTAACTTGCAGGGTTGGAGTACTTGCACAATGGATGTGAGCTTGTTATTGTTCACCGGGATATCAAGCCTGAAAACATCCTGTTAAATGAAAAACTGGAAGCTAAAATTGCAGACTTTGGTTTGGGAAAGATTTTTCCTGAGGAGAGTATTACTCAAACTGAAAGTTCAGTCAAGGGAACCCTTGGATATCTTGATCCGGAGTATGCTCTTTTTTTTATTTCTCTTTCTCATAATAATATTTCTTTAAAAATACTAAGTCACTCGTTTAGCATAACTGAATGTAACTTTGTCTGTTGCAGTGACTGTGTTTACATCTTGAAAAAAAGGAACTGATCTGGATTCTGTCTTTGTTACAGGTATTTTCAATGTAGCATGTATAGGGAGGGAAGTGATGTTTACAGCTTTGGGGTTGTTCTCTTGCAGTTAATTACAGGTAAACATGTACATTTTGTGGAAGCATCGAATGTGATGCACGTAACTGAATGGGTGGCAACTAAATCTGCGATGAGTGACATCGTCGATCCAAGATTAGAAGGGAACTTCCACAAGATGTCCATGGAGAAAGCCATGGACCTGGCGAAGAAATGCACATCACTAAAGTCCTTCTCGAGACCAACCATGGTTCATGTCCTATCCGAGCTCAATGTGTGCTGGGAGATACAGAAAGCTCACAGGAGTGCTTTGGATTCAGCAGCAGGAGATACTAGCTCAGGCAATAGCTATTCTTTGGGATCCCAAAGTGATGTATGAAAGGTTTATGAGAAGCTCCAGCTGAACCAGAATTCATGTGTTCTTGTCTATGCTTCCGCAATGTTGTATTTTAAGTTTTTGCTCATGGAAGGTACGTATAATTTGTGCAACATATCCCTTTATCATTCTTCTGCTTCCTTGTAAAACGGCCTACTTAAATATGGTTGAATGATTTATAAATAGCTTTCTGTGTAATTAACCACTGTAATCAAGCATGATACATTCAGGTAATAAGATTCTGTAGTACAAAAAGTAACAACATGTCATCAGTTTTAATTTTCCTTCACTTTGCATGTTATGATTTTGCTGGATGAGTTGCTGGAAGATGGGGAAACAGGCTAACAGGCACTAAATGGGATATAAAAAGGATGCAAAGTTAGTATAGTTTGATTGCCAAATTCTGATACTGCACTCAGTCCTGCGGTACATACAAGATTAGAAAAATATAAAATCATATGCGTTCAATTTATTTGAGTATGAAAAATGATGTCTAGCCCCATTGTGCAGTTCCATCCGCAGTCTTCCCCGTTTTTTTTTAATTATATATTTTTTCATTAAAATGCATACTGTTATACGAAATGAAATATTTACAAAGATACAATAAGGTATTTTTTTTTGCTTTTAAAAATGAAATTTTTTTATGTTATACACTATAAGAGAATCCATATATTATAATAATGCAGTATATACTCAATAGAGAACATGCCAGTATTGGGTTTCCAAACATCTCCCAAGGCTTTGTTTAGATGAGCAGTGGAGTAGATTTGGTGTTAGAAAAATCTTAAAATTCCTCATTGCGGATCTGAATAGGTTTGGATGTTTGGCATTGGAGATGTGTTTCATGTGTTTTATTCACAAAAAAAGTTAGCATTTCAAAAAGCTCCCAAAACAATGATTCTCAACACGAATTTTCAATCCTTGGATTTTCAGAACGTGGGATCACACTTCCAAACGAACCCTAAATAATGAAATGTCAAAATCTTTGTTGAAGTATTCCAGTAGAGAGACGAAAGGAATTGTATTCCTAAAAGTGATATGTGGATTGGATGAAATATTAAAGATATTGTATCGGACCCGATATACACATATCCTATGGACATAATTGGGTCATTTTGGGATGATCATTCAATTGACCGAAGCTAGGGATCAAACAATGAAGATGAAATCTTAAATGATTAATTGAACTCTATCTTGGAGATCCAAACTATATGATAAGATTTGATCAGGTCATAAAAATGAAAGTCATTTTGTCAATTCTATAATTTATATATTATGTGTGAGGGCATTGTGGTTATATATCATACTATATATATTACATTTTGAGTTAGTTTTCTCATACTACTGAGAGACAGCCTTTTGGTTTTGAAAAAGAAAGATTTATAATTTCGTCCCACAAAATCCAAAAAAATAAAGTAGAAATTCCTCTTTTACACAGAGGCAGTATTTCACTTAACTCTCTTCTCTCATGCGGTTATTTTTTTCGTTTTCTCTATTTATAATATTGACCGGATTCCGGACTAATTTTTTAAATAAATCTAGCTATGAGTAATTTATGCCATTTAAAAAAAAAGTAAGACCAATTTGAAGGGTTGCCCTTTCATCGACCTAATTTTCACTATCTGATATCATTGGTGGACAGATGGTAGGACAACATCATTGAAAACAGAGTGGCATTTGGATGTGACATTGAACTGGGATGATCTTGGGAAGCTGTATGAAAACAAATAAAATAAAATAAAACAGATGACATTTTTCTTGTAAACAGATGCACCTCATTAAAGAAGCATGTGCGACGCGACATCCAATTCAGTCTTCTGATTGTTAATGAAATTTCAACCAGAACTTCATGTCTCAGAAAACCTAGTGCAATCTGAAGGCTATGTGTAAAAGCTCAAGCACACACAAATTTTTACATGGTTAGACATATCTGTTACATTCACGCGTGAGGAAGGGATATGTTTACTCTTTTTAAGATCTCCACAATATATTGAGGTACATGAATCTCAAATTAGGTAAGTATGATATATGAGTAAGTTGGTCCAAATCTCATCTCTACTCATAGTAGGGACTATGACTCCGTTTGAATTTGCGGATTCTACAATAGAAATGTCATATGTGAATCCAAATAGGACTATGACAAACAATGACAAACACTGCACTCCTAACGTTATCCATGTTTTATTCGTTAAAAGCGTCGTGCAAACTCTCTGGAAACAACGTTTTCTAAATGCGGGGTTGCTTTTTCAAAACCGACTTTTTCAAACTCACTCAACCAAACGGGCATGTGTAACCTATTAGTTTATTTTACAACTAGACCCAAATGATAGTGATCTGTTTGTTCTGAATACAAAGTTTTCCTACCAACCTCAAAATATAGCCACTGCGTCGAAGGCCAAGGAGATATGGGGACCCAAAATACCTTTGAAGATAAAAGCCTTCACTTGGTTGCTGTTCCAGGAGAAGATATTCACTAATTGCTAGAGCGAAGTGGTCGCGTCAAGAAGACACCCTGTGTTCACTATGCGGTTTTGCAGAAGAAACTGTGGAGCACCTGTTTGTAACATGTCGTATAGCGTGCCAGGTATGGAGGTTGCTGAAGGAGGCTACTGGTTTTACCCCGACGAACTTATCCATTCAAGGCCTCTGGGAGGCGGGGAGGAACATGAAAGATAAAGGAGACCGCAGTGTGGCGGCCAAAGTGTCTCAATCGTGTCTTCCTGCAGCGCTTTGGGCCATATGGCTAACCCGCAACCAAGCTCTGTTCAAGAATGCAAGGGTATACATTGAAAACATCTGGGAATCTATTGTCCATTTTATTTCGGACTGGGGACGAGCGTGTGCCGGAGCGAAATGTGTGCGCTTCTCTGGTGGAAAGTGGCAAATAGAAACTTAATGATATGGAGAGTTTACCGGTAGTATCCTCTACTACTAGTTCACCTCTCCGGGGTTTTATCTAGGACAATGTAATCTGTGCGTTGGGTCTGCATTGTATGCTTTCTAAGTACTGGGCTTTCCCTTATTAATACATAAGGCATCAGCCTATCAATTTCAAAAAAAAAAAAAAAAGTACCAGTATATGTGTGTGTGTATGAAATAACTACAAATAAGGTAACTCTATATTAAAAAAACAATTCATACAAAAACACACAAATAAATTAGTTCCATATTAGATAACAACTAACAATGAATTTTCGGTCTCATCTTCAACACAATGCTCAACAAAAAAAAAAATTACGAGTCCCTGTGATCACCAATGAATTGCTTTTAGATCTCTGAAATTTTTTAAGTTTTTTTTATTTCCTGAAACGGTGAAAAATTATCTTTAGGTCTCTGGAACCAGATGCCGTTACTATGTCCATCAAAAATACCAAAAATACCCCCGATCAATTTTTTCAGTACATTGTTAAATGTTAACACTCCCCAGTGCATTGTGAGGTATCTCTAGTATACTGTTAACACTTCTTAGTACATTGTTAACCTTCACAAAATATTAATAGGTGGAGGGATATTTTTGGTATTTTTGACAGACATACTAACGACATCCGTTTTTAAGGACTTAAAGATAATTCTTTCATGTAAAGCCACAGTTGAAAAAGAAAACTAATGATGAAGCTGGTTGCTACGTGTGTGGGAAGAAAGGGCACATTGCAAGAAGTTGCTACAAACGAAAGACCCTTCTCCAAAATCTGAATAATAAAAGCAATCAGCCCACCCAGAAGGACTCAGAGAATAAAGTCCAAGCGAATGTGGTGATCCATGACCCTGCACCCTCTTCCTCCCAAATTAGGTTTGTCACTGTACATCCTGAGTTAAACTTAGCTTGTCATTCCACTGATTGGTGGATAGACACTGGAGCAAACATACACCTTTGTTCTGATAGATCCTTGTTTACTTCCTATCAGGCCATTGATGGATATGTGAAAATGGGTAACAACTCTGCTGCACGTATCGTTGGAGAAGGACGTGTTGATCTACTCTTCACGTCCGGAAATGTCCTATCACTTCAAAACGTGCAACACGTTCCTGATTTGAGGAAAAACTTAGTTAGTGGGTCGCTGTTGATGCAGCAAGGTTATAAACTTGTTTTTGAAGCAAATAAAGTTGTAATCACTAGATTTGAAAACTTTGTTGGAAAAGGTTATGTGTGTGATGGTTTGTTTAAATTAAACATTATGTTTGAATGTTCTTCCCCTTTATCTACTACTGCTTTGAATGTTGAATCTCATAATATGTGGCATGCTCGTTTAGGACATATAAATGTAAGTACCATAAAAAGAATGATGTTTCTTGATTTGATTCCCAAGTCTCATTTTAATGAAACCTCTAAATGTCATACATGTGTGCAAGCGAAACAGCCTAGAAAACCTTTTAAATCTGTTGATAGGATTTCTGAACTGTTAGGCTTAGTACATAGTGACATGTGAAATGAATGGTATGCTTACTCGAGGAGGAAAAAGATATTTCATTACATTTATTGATGATTTTTCAAAATTTTGCTATGTGTATCTGTTGCGTACAAAAGATGAGGCTTTAGAGGATTTCAAAATTTATAAGGCAGAAGTAGAAAATCAATTAGATAGAAAAATCAAGGTGATTAGGTCTGATCGAGGAGGTGAATATACATCGAATGAATTTTCTAAATTGTGTGAAGATAGTTGCATCATCCATCAGACCACCGCTCCCTATTCACCCCAATCCAATGGTGTGGCAGAACGAAAAAATCGGAGCTTGTGTGACATGGTTAATTCCATGTTATCAAGTTCTGGTTTATCTGAAAATCTTTGGGAAGAGGCCATTTATTCTGCCTGTCATATTCTCAATAGGGTTCCCCTTAGAGATTGTGATAAAACCCCATATGAACTATGGAAAGGTAGGAAACCCAACCTTAATTGCATCAAAGTCTGGGGATGTTTGGCAAAAGTGAGTATTCCTCCTCCCAAAAGGAAGAAGTTAGGACAAAAAACAGTTGACTGTGCATTTGTGGGTTATGCATATCATAGTGCTGCATATAGGTTTTTAGTCATACAATCTGGAATCCTTGAGATCAGTACCAACTCGATTATTGAGTCTAGAGATGTTGTCTTTTTTGAAGATACTTTTCCCATGAAAACCACTATCTCTAAAGCTTCTGAAGTTAAATCATCTGCTGATCTAGGGGCTTCTTCTTCTTTCATTGTTCCATCTCTTGAGAATGAACCTAAATTAAGAAGAAGTAAGAGACATAGAATAGAAAAAACATTTGGAGATGACTTCCTCATTTTTCTCATTGAAGATGATCCCTTAACCTTCAATGAAGCTATGTCATCTCCAGATGCACCTTTTTGGAGAGAAGCAATTAATAGTGAATTTGATTCCATTTTGCACAATAATACTTGGGTTCTTACTGCTCTCCCTCAAGGCAGTAGAACTATTGGGTGTAAATGGATCTTCAAAAAGAAATTTCGTCCAGATGGCTCTATTGAAAAATACAAGGCTAGGCTAGTTGCAAAGGGTTTTAAACAAAAACATGGTGTGGATTATTTTGATACATATTCCCCTGTCACTAGAATTACCACTATTCGGATACTGGTCGCATTAGCATCAATTCATGGTCTTGAAATCCATCAGATGGATGTCAAAACCGCATTTTTACATGGAGATCTCGATGAGGAGATCTATATGGACCAGCCTGAAGGATTTGTGGTTCCTGGACAAGAACAGAAAGTGTGTAAACTTGTGAAATCACTGTACGGACTCAAACAAGCTCCTAAACAGTGGTATGAAAAATTTGATAGGGTCATCTCTTCTTTTGGTTTTAAAAATAATGAGTATGACAGATGTCTATATATGAAAGTGAAATCTGATACTTGTGTTATACTTTGCCTATATGTTGATGACATTTTAATTTTTGGGACTAATCAGGACATTATTGGAGAAACCAAAAATTTTCTTTCTAAAAATTTCGATATGAAAGACCTTGGTCATGCTAGTGTAATTTTGGGAATAAAGTTAGTCAAAACTTCATCTGGCATTACACTTTCACAATCACACTACATTGAGAAGATACTCAAGAAATTTAAAATGTATGAGTATTCACCTGTGCATACACCATATGATTCATCAATTAAATTGAAAAAGAATTTGGGAGAACCTGTTGGACAGGAATTATATGCACAAATGATTGGAAGTTCTTTGAGATTTGGGCTAAGTCTCTAAGGCACTCAAGAAAGGATACGAGCACATGGCCGTAACGTGCTACCCCGCAGAACATGACCCATATCCTGTACCGTGTGTGTGACTAGTGAATTCTGGCTAAAGGGGTCGAATTCAAGGACATGGTCTATTCAGGCTTCTCAGTTGGATCTAGTTTACACTAAGTGAAGGTTCAAACTCAAAAGGTACCTTCACCTATTACATGGTATAAGATGCTCAGATCATATTCATATTTCTTTATCCTACAATTTTTTGTCAAGGGGGGGATTGTTAGTATTGGGCCCATTTATATGGCCCATTCCATGGTTGACCAAAAATTGGGTATACCCATTTCCCTTTCCAACTATTTAGTCCCACATCGGTTATATCCACTTGTTTCTTTCACCTTATACATTGGGACACACCAATCCTTTATTGAGACTTGTTGGGCCTCACCCCTACGCGCGCGCACACGAGGCCCAGCCCATTAACCCGTGGGCTTGGATTTCTGGTGGAAAAACTAGTTACCGGGCGTGCGCGCTCTCGCGTCGCGCCTGCGCACGAGGCGGGCCGGGCCGGGTCGGGCTGCGGGCCACACATGGGCGCGCCCGCATGCGCGCGTAGGGGGGGGGTGGAAATCCCTAACAAGTTTCCAGAACCGTCCAAAAACGTTTCCAAAACAGCTCCAATTAATTGGTCGGTTGTGTGAATTAATTTAATTAATAAGCGCGATTAAGTGGTCGGCTACAATTTTAATGCGCGCAATTAATTGGTCGACAATTTTAATGGCGTGTTTAATTCGTCGGTTTTTCCTTTTAAACGTTGCTGGACTGCCTATATAAGGGGTCGTATGAGTCTCCTCATTCATCATCAGCGAACTCACAAGTCCAGAGCCACCTACAGCGAGTCTTCTTCTTTTGTTCATTTTCTGTTCTTCTTCTGTTCTGGTTTTTCCATTACAGAAGACTGGTCTACATCCCTCTTCTTTCTCCTTGTCTGATCTGAGCATCTGAAAGGATCACGGCCGTTCACTGTGGTCTCCTCGAAGCTCGCACCCCGAGGAGGCATAACCCTGGTGGTCGTATCTCTCAGTGGTAGGAGCCGTCAACCCTGTGCGTGAGGGGGTCTTATTCACTGAGGACAGAGCGTCTCTGCTCGCTTCCACCAAACTGATATATTACAGATTTCATGTAATATGTAATGTAATATGGTATTTTATGAATTCCAGCACCACTTCCAACAGCATGTTGAAAATCGGAATAGTAGGAAAAAATAAAAAGGAAAAAGAATCAAACTAGAGTTACAGGTTGGTGATTATCACTGGAGGCGTGTTATATAACACACCTCTATATTTTCAAAGGAGGCGTGTTATATAACACGCCTCCTTTGAAACGCACCACATAAAATATTTATGGCCCGTGGGGTGTTGTATTAACATGCCTCCCTAAAAAAAAGGAAATAAAAAACCCAATTAGCGCTGATGTGGCAACGCTGACTAGATCTGGGGTTAGAATGTGCGAATAAAAACAGGACAGGGTTAAAAATGAAATTAAATTGTTAAGCGAGGTTAATAATAAAAATTTTCCTTTTTTTTATATGTTAGTATTTTTTCAGGTTAAATCTTTTATAGGGGACAAGATTCAAACTCTAGTCCTCTAACTAAGGGTTGTCTCTACCATCTTGCTAAGAGAAAGTTTGGTTTCATACCAAGTTATTGAAAGTAATAAACTAATAACTACTATAGAATAGCGTTGTTACATATAATTCCTATTTCCAACCCCAATTCTAGTCCCACAAACCTCCATAGCATCGTCATATGATCACATTAACAAAGTATATACATCATTAAAAATTAATTTTTTTTTAAAATGTATCAATTCAATTCATTAAAACTATATAATTTTTTTTTATAAAAGCATAATGGGATAATATATATTATTTTTTAAAAATTTAAAACAAGTTAATATTAGGGTAAAAAAAAATGTACAGTCCATATAACAAAAACTTGCCTATGAATAGGAAATGGAAACTTTTCCTTATTTTCCAGTATTTTTAGGGGACTATTTTCTCCGTCAACTCTAGGACCTTATTAAAAATTAAAAACTGGTACATCCAACCTATTTTAATTAAAGTGTAAAAAAGAAATTAAAAATCAGTAGTCGGTCTTTTTGTGCATTTCTTACGTACATTTCTTCTTTTTAAATTTGAGAATGGATACTCCCATCAAACAATCCACCGAACCCAAAAACATTTGGTTACGGGGAAGAGGTGTCAAACGGGTCAACCGGATTAACGGTTTACGGGCCGGCACGGCACGGCCCGTTTCATGTGACCGTGCCGTGCCAGCATAGCACAGGCCGCAGGGGGCCGGCCCAGCACGGCGGGCCGCCGTGCTAGCCTGGCAGGTCAAACGGGCCGGGCTCATTGATGGGCCAACGTGTCGGCCCGTTTAAATGCCTATTTTTTTTAAAAAAAATTAAAATTAAATATTTAATTACATGTTTAATTTACTATTTCTTTTAAGTTGAAAAATAAAAAAATACACATAAATCATTCATGAAAATTGAAAACTAAAAGGAATTAAAAATATAAATATTTATTTTATTGAATAAAGAATTTCTTGAATACATGAACAATTGAACATTAATTAAATAAATGATAAAATGAATAAAAAATACACAATTAGTACATTGATGAATAAAAATAAATTATATAATTCTTAAAAAATACATTGACAAATACAAAATATTAATATAACATAAAATGTGAGTGATAATTGCATCACTATAGTTTTTAATACATCCCAACTAGGTTGACACCTATTAAAACTATCAATCACTTGCAACTCACATTCTAAAAAATTTAAAAAAATACAATAATGAGAAGATTTAAATGCGAAATCTTCATTGATCATCATCTATGTTGAATTTTGTAAAATTCACTTCAAGATTATCTACAAATTCATGTTCTCTTTCATTAGCATCACTCTAGTCTTTCAAACAAATAAGAATTTCTAGTGAACTTGCTGCCAGCTTGGTCCTCCTCTCAGATAATATTCTCTCACTTGTACTAAAAGAAGATTCCGATGCCACTATAGACACTCGAGGAGTTTGTATATCTTTCGTCATTATAGAAAGCACAGAAAATGTCATTTCATGTGCTTTCCACCATTGCAAGAAATCAAAATTTTCCATCATCTTTTCAGTTAAAATAGACTTCAATCATTTTCTAAATATTTAAACAGTTTATTAAGATGAGAACTACCACTACTAGAATGTGAAATGTGCGAACCTTGCGAAACAAAATCAAAGAAATAATCTTTTTTCTTACCTTTGCCTAATAAACTAATAAATGAAGTGGAGGATGATGTTCTAGTTCTATTTGCATATTTATTTTCATATTTTTTATACATTTCAGTTAAAGCAAATTCTATATCTTCACCAGTTATAACCATTGGAAATATAACATTATCACTTATTCTTGAAATTATAGTTTTAACATTATCTAATTTAATAGTAATATCCATTACAATAGCTGAACAAAAAAGCATAGGAATATCTTCAAAATATTTTTAAATTTTTTGTTCCATCAAGATAATAGATTGTTGAAGTATACTATAATATCTATATTCTTTAAATGAACAAGAATATTAAATAATTGTTTAAGTATAAGATTTTATGTAGGATAATAAACACCTAAACAAGGAGTAGAAGCATCATAAAAAACACTTAAAAATTGCACAAAAACTTTTGAAATTTACCAATCAATAGAAGAAATATCAACACGATTGTTAAACATTTCATTAAATTCAATAATCAAGTTTTCATAACCCTCACAACTTTGCAACATTATACATGTAGAATTCCAACGAACATGCATACCAAGAGGAAATTTTCTAGGGGGAACATTGCATGTCGCATAAAAATCACCATATGCTTGTACTCTAAAAGGTGTACAAGTAATAATTTTTATTGCTAATCTAATATTTACTAAAGATTCTTCAATATGAGTTAATCCATCTTGCACAATTAAATTAATAATATAAAATACACATTTACAATCATAAAATTCAAAATCGTATGTAAAATCCAAAGAAGATTTAAATTATGAAATAACTATAATATTATTACTAGCATTATCAAAAGTTTTTAAATATCCATTATTGCTTGATAAATTACTGTAACGGTGTGTAGAAATGTAAGTGAACGAAAAGATAACATTCTTTTATTTAACATCCAATGAAAATCAATATAATGTGAAGTAACACAAATATAAGCTAAATCATTCTTACCGGTCCATAAATCAGATGTGCATGAAATTTTTTGAATGTTCATGAATGAGAATTAAATAATTTTTTATTTCATTGTAAACTCTAATTATATTTGATCTAATAGTATTTCTAGAAACAGTTCTATATTGTGGATTAACATGCCTTTTTTGAAAATGTTCAAATCTTCTATTTTCAGCAAATGTAAATGATTGTTCATCAGATGCTTATATAAACAGATAAACCTTCTGTAACGACTATGGTTTTTTCAAGTCGTTCTTAATTTCGTGCATTGGGTCATATTCCTATAGGGTTTTGGAGAATTTATGTACCTCTGATTTTATAATTTAAGGTATGGTTGGAATTGTTATTATGTTAGCTTTCCAACGCTTTTTACGGATTGAGAATCGGATGAGTATCGATCAAGTTATGAGTCAAACAATAATAAGAGGTTGAGTAGAGGAATAGTGATGGCTCCAGGGGGAGCCGTCGGTTTTCTGACGTATTCAATAGGTGCTGTAGGGCACCTCTGTGACGGGTCCTGAGGGATCCGTCAGGCACCTCTGTGACGGGTCCTGTTGGAGCCATCGGGCACCTGGGTGACGCATGCGACCAGAGTCGTCGATCTGGGTGAATTTTTGAAATTTGAACTTAATCCATTTTTGGAAAGAACAGGGGCTTTAATTGTGATTATTCAGGTTTGATGGTGTCATATTTTTGTCCCCGTGTTTCCGGATATTTAATCTCTTTTTTCTCTCCCCCTTGTATTAAAACCTAAAACCCTAGAAATTTTCAAACCCTAAAACCTAAGTTTTCTTCTTCTTCTCTTGTTTTCGGTGCCGTTGTTGAGGAGCTCGGGAAGGGGTTCGAGTAAAAGGTACTTATGAGTATTACCCTCTTATTATAAAGATTTTTTATTAATAAAGATTCTCTTTAGAAGTTCTTCTCATATGATTTCATTTTAGGTTTTTTCCCAACAAAAAGAATGAATTTCTTCTTGAGTCTTGAAAGTTTTTATATGATTTCGGGTCTTGCAATAAATCTTTGATTTGTCAATGATTTCATGATGTTTTTACAAGTTTTTGATGATGTATTAGATCTCACGTATGTACTTCAGATTCCATTGATCTCTAAAGTTCTCTTCTTGAGTTTTTCATAGTTTTGATGTATTATATATGATTTTTGAATCCTTATATTATAGTTATGAAATCATGGTGTTTTCAAAGTATTTTTCAACTATTTCATGTCAAAATAAAGGGGTTAGGTATATATCATGTCTAGGGTTATTTATTAAGAATAGAAAACATGTTTACAATCGTTTAAAGTCTTGTTTTGACCCTTATATGCATAGATCCGAACCTATACATGTTTTATGATTTCTAAGAGTTTTTATCACAGATCCATGTTAGTTGTTTCTACATATAATAGATCTATGGTCCTCAAGGATTTTTGTAATATGATTTAATGGTTTTATATATGTTTTATTTTGATTCCTTTTAAATCTAGGGTTTTGAATAGAATAATATCATGCTAGGAATAATAATATATTATCTCTTGCGGTTTTCAAAGGATTTTATAAAGTATATTCAGATCCTTGGGTGTATTAAGTGTTTTAATGTTTATCGATATTTTTACCGTTTCTCATAAGCTAGGGTTTCGAATCGATTTTTCTTATATACAATATTTGATTTATCTCCTAAATGTTTTGTATCATTTTACATATTATATATTGATTTTGATAATATGAATAGATCTAGGTTTTTGAGGAAATTTTCAAATGAGATTTTATTGGTTTATATATATATGAGCTTTGTGAATCCTTATAAACTAGGGTTTTAATTGGATTTCTTACATGCGTATGAGCTTTGATATTCTTTAGTGATTTACGTTATTTTACATGACTCATAACTATATATGTAAATGTCAAAAGGTATTGGTTGTTTTAACAAAAAGTAAATAGAGTTTTTAGATTTGGTTTTAATTGGATTTCTCGTACGCATGATTTGATTTTCGATATGGGTTCTTTTCTGTTTACACCGTTTTAAATGAATAGTGTTTTGTTTTCAATGGTAGAATGATTTAAAGATTTTTATAAAAAATAAATTAGGGTTTGTGCTTATGCCTCGGGACGGCCACTGTAGGAGCCGCCAGGCATGTTAGGGACGGCTCCTAGAGGAGCCGTTGGTTTGTTAAGGGACGGCCCCAGTAGGAGCCGTTGGGTTTTGTTTCGGACGGTCCCTATGAGATCCGTCGGGTTGGTCAGTGACGGTCTCTGTGGGAGCCGTTGGTTTCTGTGTGTATGGGTACGTCGAGTTCCGTACGGGTTGTACATGTTGTAATCGATTCGTATCGTTTCTTGTCAGATTCTTATTTACTGTAAGGATTGGATTTGGTTGCGAATCGTTGGACCGAAGGTGAGTGGGTCTCGTCCCCTATGTAGTTTTGAAGAATTTTACCGATGATTTGAAATGCTATTTTTGTATAACTCGAGCATGTCATTTTATATGGGCTGATGATTTATTATGTATTGTTTGGAAAATGATGATATTTTGAAAACTGTTGCATGCATATTATTAAAAGGAAAAATATGTATTGATCATGCATGTATATTATTCGTCTGCGTGACATCGTCTGCGTGACCCAATTCACGTTAGAAATTCATAGTATGACTGACATATATATATATATATATATATATGGGGCCGATTAGGTGCGGCGTCGATCGTGGGCCGTCGATCACGGGTCCATCGCATCGGACGGTCGGGTGCGATTCACGTCGACCGTTGGATGCGATGGACCCGCGATCGAACGGCCCACGTCGCCGCCGCACCTACAGCACGCCGCACCTAATCGCCCCCGTATATATATATATATATATATATATATATATATATATATATATATATATATATATATATATATATAGCTTTTGAAAAGGGAATTTTCACATGCAATGTTTATATGCAGCTCTGCTATGCTTATAGTCTCATTCCAATTATCAATATATGTATATTTCGTTGGATAAAATGCATATATCAAAGAGTGTGTGTGTATTTATGTATTTCAATTTACAAAAAATGCATACTTTATTAAAGGAATAATTTAAAAATAAAAAATTCCTTCTAACAGAACATGAATCTCATGTGAAATGAAAATTTATATATTCAAGCACATAAAACTTAGTAAAATGTTACACTCAGTATATTTTATAGTTCAAAACGCATTCTATTTATGCTTCATTTTTAAAAACAATCATCATTGAATGCAGTATTTATCTTTTTTTAAAATAAAATATTTATCCTATTGAATTTATGATATTATTTTAATTTTATAAAAAAATTAGTACGATATACATCATTAGAATAAGTGAATAAAACTAATATAAAAAAGTAAAAAATATATATAGAGCACACCAACTCAAAAGAAATGTCGACAATGCGAATGTCTCTGTCACTTCTTCTCATGCATGCCTTTAATTTGTTTATAATCAAATATATATGTTCTCTCATGCATGTCTATTTGAATCCTTGTTGGGTGGCCTTGACTTGACTACAATGATAATAAAGTATGCATGGATTTTAAATAGGAGAAATGATAAAAAAATCTAAAATTTTTTAGAAATATCAAAATCAATATTTTTTTAAATTATATTTAAAAAGTCTCATTTCACAATCTTAAAAATACAAAAAATTAATCTATCCATATATAATTAGATCCTTAACATTTATCTAACCCTTATCAGGTTATTCCACACCCAAAAATTTATTTTTCCTACAAAATAATAATATTTTTCTATATTCCCCTTAGAGGTTATATTATTATATATCATATTTTGTGTTTTTTTATATATATCTTATATGATATTTATCATTTTTCATTGTGTATAATCATAATATATAATTTAAATATTTATTGTGCCCCAATACAACGGATGATATTTTAATATTTTAAATTCTCATTCACATTTTCTTTTTGCTTGGTTATTTATATATTTTTATGGCGTCATTAGTATATATCCATTTTTTTAAGAAGTATCAACATTTAATGGAGTTTATAATTAAAAACTTAAATTACATTGGCACATATTTCACAAAATCAACCTAATCACAAAGAATTTAGAGCAAAAAAATGTTCTACAAGAGAATGTATGAAATAAATTAATAAAATTAAGAAAGTGAAATATATTAACAAAGTTAAGAGGTACGAAATATGTTAAGGATCTAATTATATAAGGGTATGTTAGTCTTTTATGTTTCTAAAATTATGAAATGAGATTTTTTTGTATAATTTAAAAAGTGACTAATTTGGATATTTCTAACTTTTAGGAGATTTTTTTTGTTTTTGGTCATTTTTCCTTTTAAATATCACTCTTTTTTAAGTTTTATATTGAGTTTGAGTTAACAAATTATTTATTAATTTCTAGGTATGAAATGGCGCTCTATAATTTTCGGTTTGGTTGTTTCAGTTTATCACAGGATTGATTACAAATTTTTCAAAAAAAAGAAAAAAAATATACACTCCAATAAATTAAATAGACTATTTTATAATAAGAAACCAAAATAATTATATACCAGTCTTCCTCAACGCGCTCAATATGTGCGTGCAAACTAAAAGTAATATATATCTTTGAAAAGCCACCTCAATTTTTTTTAACCCCCTTTAAACATGTCAATACATAATACAAAAAAATGAACAAGCTGAGAGAATTTTAATCATTCTATAGATTTATTAATATTGTAACTCTTCCATCTGATTTAACAGAAGCAACCAATAGATATATGCAATTCGACTAAATTTTTTTTTATATTGTATTATTTGAATTTTATCTTAACAAACACATCTATATGTTAACCCATTGTGACTCTCTGCATAATCTATCTGTCATTCAAATAACCAATTAAAATAACTTAACCTTGTATAAATAAAAAAATAGTTAAGAAGTATTTAATTTGGAATAATTAGTATGCCATTATTTTATTTAATACCCAAAATTTGAGAAACAAATTTCACCAAACAAATTTTTACATAGCTTGTTAATAAGATTGATTTGTAATCTTATATGTAAAGTATGATATTTAAAAATTATATTTAAAACCATATATTTAAACAAATTTATTTTAAAAATTAAGGATTTGTGAAATTCAATAAGATAGATTTGATGAATATCTTATATTATCCATTCTTACCCTTAATCCAAAAATAAAGATCATAAAAAAATTTATAGTAAAATCAGAAATGCAAATGTTATAAAAAAATAAAAATGAAAACTGAAACATTTCCATTTAGTATATAGATAGATTTCTTCATAGATGTATATATCTTATTAGAAACAGTATTGCATATAAATTATAACTGTAATAGAAATATTTTGTGCAAGTTCATTTATTAATAACTTTGTAGTAGCCCGCCAAGTAATTTCATTATAGAAAATTCATGTATGTTAGAGACAGTCATTGCTGCAGTTCTTTTTGCAGCTCCCAACATTATTCAATTTTTATGAAAATAAATATCACACTTATAAAAATGAAAAATATATATTTAAATGAATTAAATGCCTATTGTTTTCTTATTTTTCTAATCTAGTATATATTATTCTAATCTCTTGAGACTCCCTAATTAGAATAACATGCATTGTGCACCTAGACCTAGTGATTTATTAATTGCTGTTTTTTGCTCACTTTAAATTGGGAAAATCTATTGAGGACTGTTTGACAACCCATCATTGTCAATCCTCACAAAATTTGAATGTTAGATGGATCCTTGACTGTTAGTTATCATTTTAGGCTACTATATTTGTTATGAAAGTTCTTTACTTTTTCATTTGAAATACTATCAATTAAATATCACTTTTGGAAGCTTGGGGTTTGGGTAGGCACATTCATGACCTATTATGCCAAAATGAGATGTACTTAATTAGAAGTTCTATTTTAGATGATCACATGAAGACGGCACGAAAACATTAATGACAATAACAAATTTTAATTTAACCAAAACCTAGTGGACCTTTCATGTTGGAAAACAATGACAGACATGATTCTCTTTTCATTAAATGAATATCTAAGTTAGGGATCTTAATGGATTTTGACTATTGCTTTCCAAGCAAAATTAACTAATGCTAGTGGAAAATATAGTCTAGATGATTCACAGGTTTCTTTGCTATATATAATGTTGTTTTTCCTCTAATTTTTAGTATTTAAAGCTAGTAATATATGAAGATGACTTAATTAGTCTTCAATAGCTGTGTTGAATTTACTTTTTGCTCGATATAGAAATTGTGTCTAGATGCAAAATTTTTATATGAAACATTAAAATGCCAATTTATTTTCCAATATATTGATAATTTATAGGAAAAATAATATTTTACTAAACCAAGATTATTCAAATGAAAATATTATTTGCTCAAACAATGTATCAATTTGTAAATTTGAAACCAGATAAAGTAGACAGTCTCATCTTTTAAATTTTCATATGTGAAAAATATGCACTTTCATAAAAATAAAACATATACTCTAATAAATTATATATAATTATGTAAAAAATAAAAATAATATTTAATCTAATAAAACATACACATCATTAAAATTAAAATGCATTTACGCCCTTTTGAAATCATGTTACAGTGTATGGATTCGACCAATGACACTTTCCAAGCATGTGCACATGTACTTAGGGTGTGTTTGGTTGCGCGATTGCAAAAGTGATTCTGCAGGAATCTACGATTGTAAAAGTGATTCTGCAGGAAGCTCATTTTCTCAGCTTTTTGAAATCGCAGCTTTTGAGCACTATGTGCCTACAATCGTTGGGTTTAAAACTGCGATTACAAAACTGTTTGGTTGTACGATTGCAAACGCAGCTTCCTGCAATCGCAATCGCAGCGCAATCGCGTAACCAAGCGCACCCTTAGTTTGATTTCTTCTATTCTTCAACCACTGTACCTATAGCATGTAGATATTTCCACCCATTTTTACATTATATTGAGCAGAAACAATTCTAAACCTAGAAAATCAACAACAATAAATGTGAAATTCACATACTATTTCCACTTCCTATCATGGAACCACTTTGAAAAGCATGTATAGTAAGAAAGCAAACCTAATTGGACTTTTCATTCACACTGATGTAATCAATGTGACCTAGTCATGAGAGGAGAAAAAGTGTGAGTTCAACCCAATTGTGGGAGATGCATTTTTTTGAAAAAAGCTTTTAAAATCGAGAAACACCAAACTTTTTATAAGGTATTAAACTATTAATTTTGACTATAAATTTTAAAATAAGGAAGATTTTAAATTTTTTTTGAGTATAGATTGTTTTGAAAAAAAAGTTCACTACCAAAGTGATGAGAGATAAACAATTGTGAGTTCAGCCTAACTGTGGCAATTTTTTAAATAGTTTTGAATAATGAAAAGAAAACATTCTATAGAAATCATTTCTTTATAATAAAGGAACATTGAACCTTTTTAAGGTATTAATTAACTTCTATCTAAAAAAAATCAAAATTTGACTTTGTACAATGCATACATAAGGAAGATTCAAAAATATTTTTGAAGTATGGCTTTTAAGAAAATTATAAATAAATATGATTCACTGCCAAAGTCATGAGAGAAATAGAAGTGTGAGTACAATCCATTGTCGCAAAAACTAATGACACTTAAAAAAATTCAGAACATGGCATTCAATAGAAACCAATTCTTTTATCAAGGAACACCAAACTTTATAAGGTATAATAATCTACTATCTAAAAAAAAAAACCAAGTTGTACCAATTTTGAATTAATATACGTGGGGAATATTTAAAAAATATTCTAGAAGAAAACTTATATATATTTATAAAAATAAATAAAATTCACCACCAAGTTTGAATGAGTTGAACCAATTGATGAAGCTTTCACACCTTGGTCAAAATCAATAAATTTTTCCATCAACAAATCTCAGCCGTCCAATAAAAAAAGGACCACCATTAAATCACCTTAAAAAACAGAATCCAAAGATGACCAAATAATCGCCGTACGATAAGAAACTTTCAACTTTCAACATGGATTCCGAATATAGTCACCTGCGGTGAAGGTTATCATAGAATCACCGTCCCCGATGTTGATGTCTGGATAAGTTTATCCCTATGACAGGTGACCAATTATGACGGACGCAGATAAGCAGATTCACGCTTTAAGCGTGTGACCGATGGCAATCATAACCGTCGAATCCCTCGCGTGGGACCCACACTGTCGATTCTCAGACCGTCTGATCTCGGTCAACTACGTGCTGTGCATGATCCGTACTTTTTTTCCTTGGTCCCCAGAGGAGGGACCACCAGTACTCCATATTTAAATTTTCTAATAATATGACTTCCCAAGAACTTGAACTTATGTATTTACTTACATTCAAATTTTTTTTTAGGGGAAAATCTATACAACCCTGAAAAATCTAACTGAATATCATATAACCCTTTGATTTTTCTTAAAATCTATATAACCCTGTAAAAACACCAAGTAAACTCAAATAACCCCTTAAATAAAATTTTCGTTAATAAATGATAAATATTTTGTGAATATTTCATTTGATTAGCCCCGACTTAAAACATAATATATTAAAAAAACACTACAATGTTTTAAAAATGTGAAAAATTCTATAAAAATGATGATTTTACCATCTCTGGATATATTATAAAACCTATCCAGGGGGTTATAATTGTCATTTATTGAAGATTTTTCACATTTTTAATACATTGTAGGATTTTTTGGGTATACTGTATTTTCTACCAAAGTTAATCAAACACAATATTTATAAAATATTCATCATCTATGAATGTAAATTTTATTCAGGGAGTCATTTAGATTTATTATGAGTTTTCAGGGGGTTATATGGATTTTTAGAAAAGTCAAGGGGTTATATGAATTTCAATTAATTTACATAAGGTTATATGGATTTGTTTTTATTTGTAGAAAAACTCTCTATCCATAGCATAGAATACTAGGGCTGATAAACGAACCAAGCGGCTCGGGCTCGACTCGGTTTGAGCTCGTTCAGGCTCGCTCATTTAGGGTTCGTTCATTTAAACAAATGAGCGAGCTTGAATAAGTCAAAGCTTGACTCGTTCGACTCGTTTATCACCCTTATAGAATACAAGATATAAGACTCTTTGAACAACCAACCCCTACAGAGTTGTAGGAACTTAGACCTCAGAGTCTAAAATTACACCAATCCCTTGAAGGACTAACAATATGTTTTTCTTTCCTGTGTTCACACTTCACAGTAGGACTCGACCTCACGCCTCCCTCAAAGGTGGGGGTGTCCTAACCGCCACGTCATTCGTGGGGGGACACATTCACATTCACAGTTTTTTAATCCCTCCCAGTACCATTTTATTGACCTCCTGAATATACTTTGAAAGTTCTTTTATTTTTAACTTTTTATATTCACCTCTAAATTTGTTAGAACAATAACATGTATATAAAAGAGGTTAAGAGATCAGATTCTAAAAGATATTATATTTTTTTAAAAAAAAATATCTGAATAAAATTGACCTATGTGCCTGAGACAGAGTAACAAAAAAAAAAATGTATCGTTTGATCGTGATTTCACTAGGTTGAACAGCACTGTTTTGCCTTATTAAAATTTTCCTCTGAATTCATCAAAGAAAAAGGATTCTCATCATTTAAGGTACTTCAATTGCTTTTTCTAGTAAACTTTAGAAAAAAATGATATTAGTTGAAAAAATGATATTGAAGTATATATTGTTATAAAATATAAATGTAAAATACACAATGAGATATATTAATTTATTTTTATTTTTAAAAAAATTAAATAATTTTCATAGTATAATATATAATGTGAACACTAGCCTGTAAATAAAGATTGTATCAACTGTCCACAAAAATTTACATCACGCGTTGAAGTGTAAATTTCCAGGCAAGGTACCTCATCCAACGGTTATAAATCTCTCGACAGTGCACTCCAAAAGATCAAACGGCTATTATTTCGTTTGGTTGCGCGATTGCGCTGCGATTGCGATTACAGGAAGCTGCGTTTGAAATCGTGCAACCAAACAGTTTTGTAATCGCAGTTTTAAACCCAGCGATTGCAGGCAAATAGTGCCCAAAAGCTGCGATTTCAAAAAGCTGAGAAAATGAGCTTCCTGCAGAATCAGGTTTGCAATCGCAGATTCCTGCATAATCAATTTTGCAATCGCGCAACCAAACGCACCCTAAGTCCGAACGTGAACGCGGAGACAAAGTGCGTTCTCGCGCAATAACACGTGCATCAGTTACGCTTGGAGGAGACACGTGTACATGAATCGGACGGACCACAGAAATGGACCACTGTGGATCTTCTCCAGATCATCACGACGAGAGATCCGAAGTCCTTCTCCATGCAATGCAGAGAGGGTTGACTGAGGGGACTGGGGGAGGTTCTTCACTTTACAAGAAAACAAAAAAAAAATACATTTTGTTTTGTCAGTTATACTTGGTCAAGCCTTTTATGCTAGCTCTTTATAAGGTCCCTCCAAAGCTCACCATTTCTTTGCTTCTCCCTCCACCAATCTCTCTCTCTCTCTCTCTCTCTCTCTCTCTTCCTCTATATCTATCTATCTAGATTGTTGTTTGTTGAAGTTTTTGAAGAGACAGAGAAGAACAAATGGGGAGGGCACCATGTTGTGACAAAGCTAATGTGAAGAGAGGACCATGGTCACCTGATGAGGATATAGCACTGAAGACTTACTTGGAGAAGCATGGAACAGGAGGGAACTGGATTGCTTTGCCCCACAAAGCAGGTGATCTCCTATGATTTTTTTAAAGATTTTTATGTGTGTTCTTCATGTTCAGATTGTCTATTTCACTTGCTCTTCAATAACTCTTTTGTTGTTTGTCTAAGAATTTATGAATCTGAATCTTAGGATCTGAATGGGAGATTTTTCCATGGATTCCATTTTTTTTTTTTTTTTGTTCTAGCTAAG
Source organism: Acorus calamus (assembly GCA_030737845.1). Taxonomy (NCBI): domain Eukaryota; kingdom Viridiplantae; phylum Streptophyta; class Magnoliopsida; order Acorales; family Acoraceae; genus Acorus; species Acorus calamus. Next base: position 7,408,178 of record CM060877.1, on the reverse strand, counting down.
ACTCATCAAACATAAATTTCATGTGGTTTTAAACTTTGTTACAAATTATACCTTCAAACCATATTATCTTCCTTTTCCTCTTTGTTTCATGACATGACATGCATATAATGACTTTCAGAGGAACTGTATATAAATATGTCTCTCTCTTCATAAATACACTTATTTTTCAATACCCATATTTCAAAGAAGATATGCCAAAATAGTCATCAAGACTACAGCCTCTTCTTTATCTGAATTTCTTAGTCTCTTTTTTTTTTATTAATTACTTATCATCCATTGACCATTCCCATTTATTTTAATTGATTCTCTCTTTTTTTTTTTTTTTTGATATGTTCCCACATTAAATCCCAATAAAAATTTCAAGTTCCCACATTAAATCAGTCCCCTCTCTAGGCTCCATATGACTCAAATTCCAATTACATGTTTGTTTATAAAATATATGTTCAATTATTTTCCAATTTTGAAAATCTTACCAATTAATGAAAAAAAAATCTCCATTTTTTATCAGGACTGAAGCGATGTGGGAAGAGCTGTCGTCTACGATGGTTAAACTATCTCCGACCGGACATAAAACACGGAGGATTCACCGAAGAGGAAGACAACATCATATGCTCCCTCTACAACAGCATTGGTAGCAGGTACACCTAATCAATCTAAACTATTAACAACTCTCTCACTAACCCCTAACTGACACTTCAATTATTCAAATTGATCATGTTTTCCTATGTGGGTCATTGTTTAGGTGGTCTGTTATAGCTTCCCAACTCCCCGGGAGGACCGACAACGACGTCAAGAACTACTGGAACACCAAGCTCAAGAAGAAGATCTTAGCATCATTGGCCAACAACAATCAAATCCAACAAAACCCATCACTCATCACCCCCATAGATGTGCCTCCTCCACCAGCATTGCCTTCCAACAATGCAATGTTTAACGCGATCAATATCGACCCATCCATGTTTGTCGTTGATCCATTTCAAGAGATGTCTGGTACTAATTCATCCTCACAGAACAACAGCTGCACCAGCAGCAGCAGAAGCAACAATAGTTATGTTGCATGGCCTGGTGAGATTGATGGGCTGTTGATGGACTTCAGCTTTGGATCATCACCTTATGATCATGTCTTTAGTAATGGAGGTTATGGAGGAGTTCAAGAGAAGGTGATTGTTGGGGGGGAGGTGTCTCCTCCAAATTTAGGGGTTTGGGGTAACAGTATTGACAACAATTCACAAGGGATTTATGAGAGTGTCACATATTGAAAGGTATAACGAGGCACAATGAGGAAGTACAAAATAAGGACCACAGTAGTGCTAGCTAGCTTTTTTTTTTTTTAGATGGGTTGTTTTATGTTGGGGTGTTGAACTCATGGATTCTCTCCTCTGTAAATGATCAAATGGGAATTAATGAAAATTTTATATTTATTTTTCAGTGGATCATTTTTTTGTAACCAAATGAATCAAATTAAACAACTCATACATTGAACTGAATAAGACCATATTAAAATCAAAATGAATTCTTTCACGTTTCACTCATCAATTTATTAATCGACCCAATCAGTTTATAAATCATACTACATCATTAATGAATCATATATATTTTCAAGTTTGAGACAAACTTAATCCTGAATATATTGATTCTTAACTGAATCAGAACCCACATTGCAAGTGATTCAAGAATTTATTTAAAACTCAGTGGGGGAAGGCCAATTGAATTCTTTAATTAATTTTAAAAAATTAAAAAATTGGAATCCAAAAATAATAGAAAAAGATTCTCTACATCATGCACAAATTTGTGGTGCATTATATATTATTATATAAAAACTGGATTGAAATCTTCCACATCCACAAGTTGCCACGTGGAGATTTGAATGTGTCTTATAGAACCTTCGTTTCACGCACTCCAGGCCTTTTTTCTTCTCGTGAAAAGAATTCAATATATCATCAATTTATCACGGTAAAATGACATATTTATGATAATGTGATATGAAAAAACACAGTACAAACACAAATCAAAACAGGACTGTTTTTTTTTTTTTTTTTTTTTTTGAATAAAAGGTAGATGTTTGCTACCTGAATTTATTGCTGAATTTCGAATTACAAACACTGAACTGGGAAGATTAAAAGATGAAAATAAAGACAAACGAAAAATCAAGTACGATAAAAAAAAAAAAAAGAAAAAGAAAAAAAAAAGACAGGTCTGTCTTGTGATGAAAACTATAGTGGATACATATTTTCAAAGGCACAAGTTGCATGTTTTTTTTGGAATATCTTGGGAATAGTAATATATGCAGTTTAGATTAAGATCGTGTCACCTATAATATAGGGGGAGGCCAGGAGGGTAGATTGGGAAGAATTGAATGCATTTCATAACATTTATGAGGTTGTCACTCGCTTAAATTAACATAATTTTATTTAATTTTTTTTTTAATTTTCATACATTCCAATAATAGTATACACTATATTGCATTATTACATAATATAGACAACTGAAAAACATTTTATTGAGAACAGACTCAGGACTACAAAATCGATCGAGTGTATTAACACTTTTATCATATATACAAGTGTTGTGATCTACGCATGTGTGACATCCTCAAAACCTGACTTATAAGCACACACATATATAATAGGAATACTTATACACTCAAGTCTGTTTTATAGTCCCGTCTGCAGTTCAGAAGTGGTCATTCAGCCACTTATACACTGTGATAGTGCAAAATCAACAAGTTATATGAAAATTAATTTTTTTTTTTATAAATAGACTAGTGTATATCAATGTATACTTCACTTCTTATAACAATATGTATTTCAATAGACAAATTGTATATTTTTTAAAAAATGATGAGAACTGTAAATGGAGCTCCACACTGAACATATCATTTTCTATATGATATTTCATGTGTATATATTCTAATAATATGTTATGGATGACTTTTGACATTTTCCTTTCTCGTGCTTTTTGTGTGTATATATATATATATATTAAAACTAATTTAATACATATTACTTCGATTAGCTCTTAGTAAAGATCTATTAAAACTAATTTAAAATGATAGGGACATTAGTAAATCTTAAAAATCATATAATTTGAATGCTTGAGCATCTCCAAGGGGCCACTTTTTTTTTGCTCCAACTAATTAGAGGAGTGGAGGAGAAAAAACATATCTAAGAGGCTCCTCAACAATCAACAATTTAGATGGAGGGGCTTGAAAGCTCAACAAATGGAGGAGGCATGTGGGATTTCCCAAATGTGGGGTCCATATGAAAAAAATTTAAAAATTATTTTCTCATACAATGGGTCCCACATAAAATTAATTAATTTAAATTTAAATATAATTAATAATTAATATACCCTTAAAAAATATAATATTTAATATAATAATATTTTCTCTGGGCTCTATGCTCCCACATTAAATTTTAAATATAATTAATTTGAATTTCAAAAAATAAATATTAATAAAATATTATTGTAAGAGTCATTTAAGGAGTATGGTTGGAGTGGACACATTAATCAAGACTCCTTAACTAGGTATATATATCATGCTCCACCAAATGAAGGAGGCATTGGTGGAGCATGGTTGGAGGTCATTAATTAAAAAAGTCATTGACCTAATGGATGTTGTAATGTACAGTTATATGCTTGTTTCATGAATGCCTCCGAATTGTGCATTCATGGAGGTGAGTATGATATTTCCTGGTATGTAATAAGATATTGCATGGGTCTTTTTTGACATTTTCCTTCTTGTGCTTTCAGCACCAAAGAACTTTCCACTCACAAAGACTTCTCAATTGATAGGGACATTTTGGTGCCTATATGTTATTCAAAGATTTTTCAAATCCACTTACATTTTCTTTTTATGGATAATTCAAGCTAAGGGATTGGTAGCCAATGTCTCATTTTTTAGGGCAAAATCAGCTGTAATCTTAATTTTTTTTTAGAATCTATTATATAAACTTTCCGATTAACTTTTCAACAAGTTTTAACAAACATCCCTATAGTTGGCTGATCTTTGATGGAAACGTTTGTTAATCCTTTTTATTTTATGTTTTGTGGAAATTAAACAAATGGTGTTTTAAATCCTTCATTGTTGAGGAATAATTATTTTGATTTTTACTCCTCAATTGGATTTCTGAAAAAGAAAGAACACTCATTCTAAAATACTAGTTAACAAACTAGTCAAATGCGTTTTAACTTTTATTGCACTTGACAACATTTGATTTGGATAAAATTTTATGTAACTGAGGAATCATTGGCAATTGTTTTTTCTTGAAAAAAAAATAGATATTACTACCGCGATTTCATTTCTAAATTTGTAATACAACTCTAAACGAGATGAGAAGAATAAAAAAGAGTAAAAATATCATAAGAACAAAAAGAAACAAAGATGAGTCTCGAATGTGCCCACAGCCTCCTCGTTAGAAGAGGCATATAACACTTTGAGACATGTTGCACAAACCTACAAGACTCACTCCTCGATATATACTACCCTGTATTACTTTTACCCCTCTCACCCCCACATGCCACGTCCCCAATCCTAGAAAGAGGACCAGAAGCACTCCCACATGTTCTCCATGAATAATCGGACACCTTTGATTATAATCTCGTTTTGTGTCAGCCATATTGTTCAAGTGTCTGCGTATATCACTGACAATGTTAATACCTCTCAAACTTATGACCAATTCATAATTGTGATTTTCGTCTTCACCATCAACATCATATATGTGACATCCATTAATTAACACTAAATTTTCTTTTAGTCATCTCTCACTGCATCTCATTTAGCTCATTCTCCTTGGATTCCCAAGTTGGTAATTTTTTTTTGTGGTTTACATAATTAAATAATCAAGTCTCTATTCAAACAAACCCCCTCAACTTAGTCTTGACATCAAATCTTTGGCTTTCACTATGGGGAGCAAACATTCACGTTCTGCTTGCCTGTCCTTGGTGACCACAATTATTACTTAATTAACAAAGACACGTTATCTTCTAAGTTAATCTTCATGAGAAATTTGAAGATTAGTCTCTCAATCAAACAAATTGGCGATGGAGAGGTGTGTGTGTGAATCACAACCTCACAATTACAAGGAAATTGTCATGTACTTGAGTATTGGAAGTTTAGAATAATATAATCCAATTGTGAAATGTCTCAAATCAATAGGGCAATGTATGTTTATTATTGAGTGGGGGCCAACCCAAAGCCAATATGGATTATCTTCTTTACAATATGCCTAAGGACAAAGTTTCATCTTCGAAGATTCCAATAACAAGTTGGAGAGGGAAATATATAAAGAGATGTGTGTACCACACACAACACAAGTTTGATCATTAACATAAAAATTAAACATGATTTAGAGTTACGAGGGAGACTTTAGTCGAGTCAGTTTGTGATTGATCACCAATCAAAAGCACACGAAGTCCATATGATTCAACAAAGGTTGAGATTAAAGCTGTGATAATACAGTTATTCAAAGATTTAAAGTAGTTAGACCTCATGCAATCAATCTTTCTTGATTGGCATGAGTTGTCTCTTGTTCAACCCAATCTGCTGATCTATTGTGCATGATATCGAAGCACAGTATCTTTCTTGATTGGCATGAGCTGTATCTAAAGCTTAGTGAAGCGATAGCCCCACCACTCATTTTATTGCTCCCACCACATTATTAAACACACCACCCTCATTTTTTGTTTTTCCTAAACCACTATCCTTTATATACAAAACATATGAACAACTACCACCACCACCCTCTCTCTTTCTCATAATATGTACAGGTTGATGGTATCTCTTTCCACATAGGGTGCATATGAACATTTAACCACTAAAGTTAGTGAGCCATTAACATTGAACCATCACAATTAGATTTATTGACCTTTCATTGAACCACCATCTTTACATCGTCGAAATGTCGCGGGCTATCACCAATGAGTTTAGAGGGAGAGCCATCGAAGTGTCGTAGGAGATGGACGTGGTCGACAAGGGAGGAAGAAGAGCGTGGGAGAGAGGGAGCAGGCAAAGGAATTGTTTTGATTGGGGTATTGGGGATGAGATTTTGATGAATATGATAAGTGAGGAGAGGTTGGTTGGTGGGATTAATGATTTTCTAACAAAATAAATAAATAAATAAATAAATAAATAAGGTTTTCAGTTTTTTTTAGTTGGTGGACTTGGTGAAATGGGCTAGTGAGGATAACCACACCTGCTTATCGTATGTGTCGGAAACTAAGACTCAATAGCCCTTCGAGTCGCGTTACTGCGTCGCTCTCCTTAAGATATATTTGCTCCTAATAGTGTGCAAGGGGTACTGCAAATCTGTCTGCAGGATAACTCGAAGAAGAATTCCATCAGCGCCTGCACTGTTGATGATGGAGTAGAATACTGTAATGGAACCCAAGTGAACCAATACCCTTTGTATTAGGCTCTGTGGAAACCCAATACAAAAACAAACTTTCGAAAAAAGAGAAAGTTATTTAATTCTTTTCTGAGATTTGAATTGTAAGAAATCATGTCTATTTATAGACATAAGAGCACTCTTTCAAGGCATCTTATGAGGCTTAACCACCTCTAATCTGAACCATTGGATCTTCAGTTACAAGATCGACGATCCAGATCGATCACTATTCGATGTACCCTTCCAATGGCACCCCTTGATCAGTGTAACCGATTTTTGATCGATCAAACGGTGCACATTGCTTCGGACAGGTCCACCATTTGGATGGTCCAGATTGCATCTGATGAAACGATCTCCACTGTTTGATTAGCCAAAAGGAAAATACTCCAGCTCCTAGCGACGATGGGCAAGTGCCAAGCGCCACATTGCACCCATTAGGGGTGGTAAACGAGCCGAATGAGCCGAGCTTTGACATGTTCAAACTCGACTCGATTATAGCTGAGCCGAGCCGAGCTCACGAGTCTCAACGAACCGAACGTTCTTCTTCATTTTAGAGTTTTTAGGGATTGAAAATAAAATTTTCACATAAATGAACCAAGTTCATAAGCTTAAATGAGTATAATTTTGTATTATTTTAATGTTCTGATTTTATAAATGAGTTTAATCAAGTTTCACTAAGTTTTTTATAACACAAATTTGAACACAAAATGAAGCTCGATCTAAGTCCCGAGTCTAACCGAACTTTAAAAATTATTCAAGCTCGTTCATTTGTCTAATTAAACAAGCATGAACGAGCGTAAACTGAGCCGAGCCCAAACCGAGCCTGAGCGGCTTGGTTCGTTTACCAGGCCCTAGCGCCCATTGCATAACACCTTATCATTCATACAGTAAACATTATTTTATACACACTACATTTTATATAGTGTCAAATGTTTTTCTCTTTAACTGATGTGAGACTAAAAACCCAACACACAAAGTTACAAACAATTACCTAAATTTACATTTTAAAAAATCACTAACAGTATGATGACCAATGTCAGTGGCATTTAATTATACACAAACATTTATTAATCATTCGATCAAACAAGGTACTTCATAAAGAAACATAATCCAAAAAAAAAATACATTGCACAAATTCTACATACATTTGATGAGCAAATACTTAAATTACAACATTGCAGAAGCATACACGAGAACACATGGATCCTTAGTTCAGCTGGAGCCTCTCATAAACCTGTCATCATCACTTTGGGTTGATCCCAGAGAGTAACCAGTGCTCGAGCTCGTAAATCCTGCTGCTGAATCCTGAGCCCTTATGCAAGCTTCAGCTTTCTCAATCTCCCAACACACTGTGAGCTCGGACAAGACATGAGCCATTGTCGGTCTCGAGGATGATTTGATTAACGTGCATTTCTTTGCCAGGCCTATGGCTTTCTCTAGGGACATCTTATGGTAGCTCAATTCTAATCTTGGATCAATGATGTCACTCATCTCAGATTTCTTGTCCACCCATTCAGTTATGTGCATCACCTTCGATGCTTCCACAAAATGTACAGGTTTGCCTGTGATTAATTGCAGGAGAACAACCCCAAAGCTATAAACATCACTTCCCTCCCTATAAATGCTACATTCAAAATACCTGCAAAGAAGATGAAGTCAGATCAGTCATAGACATTGTCACTGCAACTTAATATTTTAAAGAAACAATCTTTTAAGAGAATAAGATGTTCAAAAAAGAGCATACTCGGGATCAAGATATCCAAGGGTTCCCTTTATTGAACTTTCAGCTTGAGTAACATTCTCCTCAGGAAACATCTTTCCCAAACCAAAGTCAGCAAGTTTAGCCTCCAATTTTTCATTCAAAAGGATGTTTTCAGGCTTGATGTCCCTATGCACAATAACAGGCTCACATCCATTGTGCATATACTCCAACCCTGCAAGTTAATTGTTAATATCAATTATCAACACAAAACTCCTTGGTATTTACCTGGGGTTTCAAAGGAGATTTCCAACGGAGATCAAATCCATATATTTTGGCCTTACTCATCATATGATAATGGGTTAGCAAGGCAAGGGGACTCAAACAGAAGATTTTCCAACTAACCTTTGGCAACACTCAAAGAAATTTTTAGTCGTGGAAGCCAATCTTTTGCTCCGTTGCTATCTGCAGGTTAAAGAGTGTTGGGTTGTTATATGTGTATACGTGATACAACAAATGTACAATTTTTTTTTTTTTTTATCTATTTCATTAGACACAAAAATTTTAGAGCACATCAGAACATATACATCATCATCTAATTCTGAGTCAAAATGAAAACATGAATTTTCTTTTACCCTCATTTATGATGGTATAAGATGCAAGTCTAGAGTCACAATCAAATCAAACTTATTAAAATCCAAGAGTGCACAAAACACAAAGGGATATCAGGACAGGATGCTCACGGTGTGGAAAAGTCATAGCACATCATCCCATTTCTAATGATTCAAGTTTGGTTTTATAAACCTATTATGGATTAACAAATGTTAGCACAGACCTAAAGCTCAAATCACCTTGGGCTTACTTAATGCACTAGGTTTGTGGGTGATTCTGCACATATGGAGTTTTCCAACTAACATTGGGTTTATCGTCATCAATGGAAAAGAAAAGCAGTCAGAAACCACTCAAGTGGAATGCTTATCGGGTCATACAACAATTTTCGGTCCAATTTTCCAATAGGTTGTATACCATCACACTAGTGTTGCACAACATATTCCACCAGAGATCAGGTACATGGCAAACCCTCAATGTCCAAACCACCTAAGACACTGATCAACCATTTAGTCCCCACATTTTCGAAACAAGTTTGGGATACAATCTTCATTTAATGCTTCATATCCTCTTATCTATCCTAATTCCTCCATCTTGACATCCATATTTCTGCCACACACAATCCATTTACATATATATCCGTACAATGCTCGTGGTCTACTTGCTGTTTTATTTGAATTGCCCTAAATTTCCAGCTAGCCTACAATTATACAACAACCTGATGACAGAATGCAAACATCCACACATCCAAGCAGTAAACACACAGTGTGCTTATCTTCTAAATCAGTATGCATTAAATTATACAAAAAAACAGTTCAGGCATGATGACCCTATATGTGGTTTACTTATTTGATGGATAGTGAGGTTCTCAATGACTGAGTTAGAGTATTTGCTCGTCACCTGCAAAGATTTGCATATGGTCAACTTTTTGGACACCTTACACAGGATGATTACAGGACACTCCTCAGGAGTTGAACAAATTCGATCCTTTAATATTTAGATTATAAACACCATGAACCCTTCTGTGTACAAATATGAACTGAAAGATGATAGGCGGCACTGCTGTACCTCACCCTCTAGAATATTATAATCCAATAAGGATAAAAATTAATAACGTTGAAAATGATTACATTAATCTAGATATGATAGAAAAGTTGAAAGAAGGCACATGTGAGGCATGTTTGACTATGTTAATATAGTTCAAACATTCATAAGTATATTTTATAGATAACTTAGCATATCAGGGTGTCCTAAGGAATTGGTTATATTGAGCCGGTCCCCATATCCCGTCCATATCTATATCCACACAATATAGCCCATACCCTCTTAAATAAAGTCAAGCAGTTCTTTCTAGAAATAGCCATCTTAATAGTACTTGCTAACTTACATTTATGGGAATTAATTCTAATTTTCTTATGAAAACAAAAAATACATGCAGAAACAAACTAATTATGAAACCATTTCACAATATCAAGGTTCATGACTCTAATATGATTTCCACTATCCATGCCATTGAAAGTAATCTCATAATTTCACAAAGATGTCATCTCTGATACATTTATGAAAACTTTCCCAGCGTTATGTAGTAAAAGAAGCATTAGTTTTAAAATAACAAAAGTAGTGTAATTTATGTAGTAAAAAAAGAATTAGTTTTAAATATCAGAAGTAGTGTGATAACGATAAATAGTATTTTGGATCACTGAAACAGAACGATTCCAATACATTGATTCTCCAAATTACTTCAAATGATTGGAGTATTAGTTTTCGGGAAAGGGCTTCAAGAATGAAACATAAAACAGCAGCCAAGCATGCATCATGCATAGTTAGTAGTACGTAAAAAGAAAGCACAAAGAAACAAAACATGGAACATCCAATAATGTAAGCAAAAGTATACCTGATAGGTAATTCCTTAAGTTTCCACCAGACATGTACATATAGATGAGGCATTTATGAACACCATTGCAATATCCAATGAAAGGGACAATATTTTTATGTCTCACTTTCATTAACAACTTAGCCTGCAAAACACATCATAATGCCATTATAATTCTTTGTTAAAGCCCTGTGAAAAGTACTAAATGGAAAGAAAAATATGTTAAATTGCATATGTTTGATTCAAAAGCATTTACCAATTAGAAAACTGGACCCAGAAAATACCATGTAAATAAAATTGATTGTTAGAAATTGGCATGGCTGCTAAGCAAAGATAACACACAAAAATTTAAAATGGTCCAAATTTTTCTAGCTACCAAAAAAAAGGTTGTAGAGATTATAGGGTTTTTCTAATTTTAATGCATCATTCTTTGTCTCATGCACAGGATGACTTGAATTATGGGAAGAGATATCTAAAGCAAGGTTTGTTGCATGGAAGCTGTACATGAATTCTAAATCTGGCCTTGAAGGTTTAGAAAAGAGGACAAACAGTCCATCACATGAAAGAAAGGATTTACATGGTTCAGCAAGATTGCCTACACCTACTCTGTGTAGCCCCTCCCCAGCTCACTAGGGATGCAATCTCATTAACTTGAAGCTTCCCTTCTAAGGAGTAAAGGTGGAGCACTGAGCTATCATTGTAAAACCTGAAGTATTTATTTTTGTACTTAATAAACTCTGTCACCCAAATTTTTTTAAAAAGATTACTTATGTCAATGGGCGGCAGCAAAATTTAAAGATCTCAAGTCTCATACACAATACATTTATTTTCATGATGAAAAGAAGAAACAGGATTATTTTCGCAATCCCTTGAAATTAAATCTGCATATTTTCTGCCTTTGTCCAGACGATTGGATGAGATAAAAATCTCAACCTAGATCCAAACGATTGATGAGATAGTTTGAACCTATTCACTTCGTCCAGACGACTCTTGAAATTGTCTGGGCAAACCTTTTTTCCCACGTCCTTAAAGGTCCTCCAATCATTCCTTTAGATGGCATCTCCATGACTTGAATATTAGGCCATATTTTATTATTTTAACAATTCTCCATTTGGCACAATGCTAAAGTCAACTTCATCTTCCTTTTCATTCACATCACCATATCATCACACCTCTTTCTATAATCACCATCAATGGTAAGTGTGTACCATATCCTCGAACCCATAATGAATTGGCTCTCAATGTGTCCTCTTAGTTCTGGACGCTACTTGGGTTGTTGTTGTTCCTGAAGCTCTTCATCAATTTCTGCTGATTGGCCTGTGGGAGTTTCGAAATAAACCTCAAAAGACTCCTCCACCACTTCTCCTAGAAAAAATGACTGTGTTTGCTAGAAATTGCATAGTAGACTCAAAGAATCAACAAAGGTTACATCCCTGTTAATTACAAACTTATGCTCCTCCAGGCCCATAGTTGATAACCCTTAATAATATGTACGCAGCCCAATATGGTGAGAAGACTCAAGAGGTCATCCACAACAACACCACTGCTTTCTATAGATTGCCATGTGAGATTCTAGGGAATACATAGGCAACTTTGCACTTGTACTAGCATCCAAGTGAAAACAAAATGGCAGACAAAGGTAGAGGGGACAGGGTCGGTCCATTCTCAAAAGAATTTAGCAAGGCATGCCGAAGTTTCACATTAAGGGTAATAAATTGATGTGCGTCACTAATATATATACTTCAAGAAGTAGGAAAAATCAAATCATGATGGAGAGATGTGCAGAGTGTCAACATTTGTTTCCCCAAAACTAATTAAAAAATAAAAATGTAAACAGATGTCCAAATGATAAACTCACCTCATTTAAGAACATCCTACTCCCCCCTGACATTTCTTTAAGCCTCTTGACAGCAACTTGAGTACCATCAGATTTCTCACCAAGGTAAACAGTCCCAAAACCTCCTTTGCCAATTTCTTTTTCGAAGTTGTTGGTCATTGTTACAACATCAACATCTGTAAACCCCCAATTATCCAGGCGGAAGGATCCATCCCTAATTTCTCCCTTTCTGGTCGAGCCATCAACAGAAGTTGTGTAATTAAATTTGAAGGCGCTATCTGTGTTCTTCCTTAGAGAGGTAGAGAAATCCACACCGAAGCAATTCACATGTTCTCCTTGGTGGATGGGGCCACTAACTTCAGTGAGTCCTATGGCACCATTCAAATCAGAAAAAAAAAAAAGCAAGCTTAGGAAGATCATCACAACTATTTGAAAAGAAGAGGTTAGTGCAGCAGACTTTGGATGATGTGCAGATCAACCCTTGTCATCTAAGCATGTATTCTAGACAATAGATTTTCATCAGACCAAATTAATAATTTCCAAGGATCAAAGAAAACTTAAATCCATGAAAAAATCCACCATATCAAAGGACCCCTCACAGAAAAGACATAAACAAAGGCTCTCTGTTGAGCTACATGAACCTCAAGAAACATGCAACACATAGGGAAAACCTGGAAGGGAGGTGCTACCAGATACTTATCAGATTTTTGGATATTTGGGATTTGAAATAGATACAAATATTTTTTGAATAATTGAGGCGCTTAAATATAGACACTAAGTTGGGGTGATCATGCAACATGATAGGGATGGGAAATGATGGAATTTAAATAAAAAAAAACTTCAAAATCAAGACTTTAGGACTTCTTGTCTCTTTCAGAGATCGTAGAGAGAGAATGGAAGTGTTATTTAAATCTTGCATATTCAAAAGGAATATAAATATTTTTTGGATAATTGACAGGAAACCGTTTTAGCATCTAAACACTAATAGACCTAGCTCGGTGTCATAAAAATTGTGTGTATCGTAGTGAACTTATAAGCAAATTCTCAAACTGTGAATTGTGTTTTGTTGTGTGTGTATTGTGAATATGAATTTTCTACCCAAAGTGATTAGCTTTTGTATATGCTTACCCATTCACATGGAATGCAGCATTGTAATTAAAAAATTTGCTTCAATCAATGGCCAATAATCATATGCATAAGAAAATAAATAATGAATATTCAAACTAAAGATGATATTTTTTAAATCAGGTGATCTAGGAGTTTCAATATGATAACTGGGATAGATTTTAAAATACATTCAAACTTCTTTCAACTCAATTTGCTTAAAACCATTGTGTTTCCCAAATTGATCCAAATAAACAATTGATAACTAAATCAATACAATGATGCCTTGAAAAAATTGAACAATATGAACATGGAATCTATTCGGTCTAACCTTTTTGTTTTCTTCTCAAACATAACAATTTCCACGTAACAAGAAAAAGGAGTGTTGTGGCGATGACTACTGCAACAACCACAATGATCCAAATATGCTTTGAGCGCTTCTGGAATGATTCTGATTTACAGAGTTCTGGATTGCCAATAACACTGACATAAAAAACACCAGCATCTTAGATTACTTTGAAAAAAATTTGACATAAAATTCAATGAATGAAATAACTATTACTGTGCAGAAGGTGACGCTGAAATTTTGATGATAATTATCAGGGGAATATCCATCCGATACCCATTTTCTTGTCCAAGTTTTATCCATATTTATATCCATATTTGTTATGAAAACAAATACAGATGCGGGTTTTGAAATTGATAAAACATATTCGTGTCCATATCCATTCCCCTTTTTTGAACACGATGCTAGTTCGCACTATGATAAGATACATATAAGTGTATTTGTTTATGATATTATTCATATCTCATTGAATCTTAATTTATTGTGAATTAAGATGATTATAACGAATATGTTAATCATATTCATCTTCATTAAACCAAAATGGTTATTGATTGACATCTATATCTATGTTCGTTTTTCCTGATAAAAACAAATAAAAATACATATATTCAACCCGTTTTCCATTCCTTTTCTTTCTTTCTTTTCAATCTCTCTTTGACATCTCTAAACCACTTCAAACCATGATATATAGAGTAGAGAAGTACGTACATAAGTCAAGCTCACAATTTGTCAATCTTTACTTTAAGGGGCAACAGATGTTGCGAATCATGTCATGGGTTAGGCAATTGTGTCATATTTTGAAACCATGCCAACTAAGACATTGACATAAGTCAACTAATGGGTGGATACATATTATGAATTCTCTTGATTGAAAATGTGGTTTTCATTATTAAATCAAACCTGAGAATAAGTGATTGTCTCTGTCGAAGAGGCAAAGGTATTGATCCGCTTAGGCTGTTGTTGTCCAAATTCCTGCAAAAAATAAAGTGTTAATACACTTAGTCGGTTTTCAACCATGTCTACAATCTCATACACTATGATAGCTCATTATATAATATGCTATCATAGTATATAGGGTTATACCATAGTGTGTGTCGCAAAAAAAAAAAAAAAAAAAAAAAATTTCAAAGCAAAAAAAATACATTATTGTATTTTAGTATATACTTCATTTCATATAACAATATATATGGGAGAGCGTATAATTTAAAAAAAAAAAAAATTGGTGTGGACTGCGGATGGAGCTGCACAAGGAGCAAGACATATCATTTTCTCATAAAACATCATCCATTCTATTTTTTTATAACACCAAGGAATGTTAAACCGTATTCAAAATCAATGAAATTATAGCTGACATGAAAATTTGATGCAAGAAGAAAAAGGAAGGGTGATTATTAGCCATTTATTTGTCATCCACCACCTAATTGATTTCTTATTTAATTTCTCCATTTCAATTGCTTACGGTTTAATCAACAGAGCATTTAAAATAAGAAACAAGCAGGTATATCAAAAAACAAATGTCTCTAAGAGGCAGTTCTAAAGAAGGAAAATGCTGGAGTGATGCATTTTCTCTTACAAGATTCAATGCCAAATTGATACTTCTCAAGATGCAATATGAAGATAATTGATGCAGGACGGGGTACGATGGAGGGGTTTGTGATGATGATTAGGGTTAGGGTTAGGGTTGGGGATATGTGGTTTGAGAAAATAAAATTA
This sequence comes from Acorus calamus, assembly GCA_030737845.1. NCBI lineage: Eukaryota > Viridiplantae > Streptophyta > Magnoliopsida > Acorales > Acoraceae > Acorus > Acorus calamus. The sequence continues at coordinate 7,392,611 of CM060877.1, read as the reverse complement.
AAAAAGATAGATTCTAGGGCATCACACCCAAGAAGGTTAGGGTTTCACACCCTAGGACTTCACACCCACAAAAGTTAGGGTTTCACACCCTCACAAAATCCCATCACAATCTCTGAAAAAGAAACTTTTCATTCATTCTCAATCTGTCTCTCTCAGTAGAGATTACAACTTTATTTAATAAGAAAGTGATTTAATCTAGGCCATTGATCATTCTAAAGATCTATGGTCTAGATTGAATCCTACAATAACATAAATTAAATAATAAACAAATTAAGTGATTTAATATAGGCCATTGATCATCCTAAAAATCAATGGTCCAGATAAAATCCTACAATTCTTATTCAAAATAAAATAAAAAAAACTAACTAATCTCTATCCATAGAAGAATAATATTAGATCTATTGATCTTTCTCCTTTGATAGCCTTTAAATGCATTAATTGTGATGTCCCCATCAATTCTCCCATTGTTTGAGAAAACTCGTCCTCGAGTTTTAGAGAATGATATAACTCGAAGGTCATGAGGTTCTTGTTGCATGTATCTGAAAGGATTCTGATGGAAAAGTAAAATCTTCCATTGCAGCTTTACACCAAATATTTGTCGGGGAAATATTAAGTCCACTTGTTGTTCTATCACCATATAAATTTCTTTTGGATCGCCGATCTCTATAGCAATTTCCTTGCAAGATGGTGGTTGTTGTGAAACAGGCATCGAAGGTGGTTGTTGTGAAACAGGCATCGAAGGTGGTTGTTGTGAAACAAGCATAGGAGGCTGTTGTTGTGAAACAGGCATAGGTATCCGATCTTCCACTAATGAAACATCAACCTTCTCTTGAATTTCATCTTTATGTTGTCTCTCTGGATGTGCATCTTTTGTTGACGTTGATGATCTCGCATCTGGCAATCCTTTAAGGATAATTTTCTTCTGTATACAAAGCGGGCGTATGGTGCATGATCTCCCTTCATGATCAAATATACATTTCCGAGCTTTTATCCATGGCTGACCCAATATAATAGAACGTTTGGATGATGAAAACATGTCACACCACGCTCCATCAAAATACGAAGGTTTCATAGACCATTCAACAAAAGCAGCTTCATTTTCTACGATAATTTCCTCAGTCTTAGATAACATGTCCACAACCGCTTGAGAAATTATATTCTTCTCAAGACTTTCATCGATAATCAAGGAAGCACCTTTCCCATTAGGTAAGCGAATTAGGGTTTTCAGAACGAACATAGAATCAACCATTTTTTTTCTTCTTCTTTACTCTCGATGGTATTGCCGATTTGGATGCAAGGGACGGGCTCACATAGAAACAATAGGGCAGCAACACGAGAAGAATATTGATGGCAGCAACACAAGGGCAGCACGTCAGCAACACAAGGGCAGCACGTCAGCAACACAGGGGCTGTTAGAGGTGCAGAGCAGCAGCAAAGGGGCTGTTAGAAGTCCAGGGCAGCAGCAAAGGGGTTGTTGGAGGTCCAGGCAGCAGCAACAGAGGCTGTTGGAGGTCCAGGTCAGCAGCAAAAGGGCTTTTTGATGGAGGCCCAGGCAGCAGCCGCAGGGGTTTGATGTCCAGACAGCAGCAGCAGGGGTTGATGGAGGCCCAGGCAGCAGCCACAGGGGTTGTTAGATGTCCAGACAGCAGCAGCAGGGGTTGATGGAGACCCAGGCAGCAGCCGCAGGGGCTATTGTAGGTCCAGGCAGCAGCGGCAGGGGCTGTTGGAGGCTTAGATCTAGGGTTTCACACCCTAGGAGCCTTGGCTCTGATACCAAAATTGATGCAGGACGGGGTACGATGGAGGGGTTTGTGATGATGATTAGGGTTAGGGTTAGGGTTAGGTTGGGGATATGTGGTTTGAGAAAATAAAATTAAAGAAGATAGATTCTAGGGCATCACATCCAAGAAGGTTAGGGTTTCACACCAAATCAATGGCCTATATTAAATCCTACAATTCTTATTCAAAATAAAATAAAAAAAACTAACTAATCTCTATCCATAGAAGAATAATATTAGATCTATTGATCTTTCTCCTTTGATAGCCTTTAAATGCATTAATTGTGATGTCCCCATCAATTAATTGATGGGGACATCAATAACTTGAGGAAGATTATGACCGCAGAAACTTAACAAATGAAAAGGGAAGGAAAACATAATGTTATAAAGCATATAGGAGAACAAATCCTCTAGGGAAATATGAATGATATGATAAATAAATATGTTAACAAAACTATTCCTTTCTATAGCATCTATGTGGAGTGTTTTCTTTGGAAGATGTAAACCTCTCATCCATAGCCTCTGATTATAACTTTTTGAAGACAATCATTTGTAAATAATAGTGGATCATTTGAGTTCAATGAAAAAGGACACGTTTGCCACACGTAGTCAGCAGTCCCCATCAGACATGGATTTTAACTTATTGTACCCAGTTCATTATTGTGTCACAGCAGCAATCTTTGAATTATTAATCTATGCTTGAAAAATGCATATGGCATGGAAATTATTTATTTAAATAAATAACAGTTGGTAACCGAACCACCTCTTGGCAGGTTAGTAGATGTACCCCCTCTTCACTGAGGGGTCTTGGGTTCCAGTCTTGCCCATGTTGATAGGAGAAGATTTGACCAGGAAATTAAAAAAAAAAAAAGGTTTACCAAGCTAAAAAATAAAACAGTTGGTATATAAACCCTGAAAAGAGGTACCTGCATGTTCTCTACCTCTAGTTTAATAGATTGGATAACTTTACAATTTTCACCACTTGCAATCATTAGACTATGAAGCTTTAATGCCAGAATCAGAAGAAGTTATGTAATCCTAAAGTCCAGATTATCATTCCTAGAAGATAAGGTCATCAGATTTCAAAAATTCAGATCAAACCATGACATTCAGTGTTTGGATTAAGATATAAGAAGAAAATATTAGAAAAAAAAAACAGAGGATAGGATCTGCCCACACTAAGTTAAAAAGGAAAACACCTCAACCGTTTGAACAAACAAAAACTTCAGAAAAGGTAAAAGTAAACTACTGATTGCATGGCCATCATCATTCATCTGGGGTATTATGAACCGTGATTGGTAAAAAAAGGGGCCACATAATCATTGTACCCTTATAAATGGGTATTGACTGTGTAACAATATATATGGTTTGATATTGCGTCAGGTGGTTTATCACACAAACTGGGTCTTGATTGTAAATCATTTTATGGTGTGGCATCTCCTATATGGAAGGTGGTTTTCTTAATTGCTCATATTGATAAACATGAAGATCGGTCATGTATAAAATGGTCAAATAGGAGTAAAATCTGGTGCATTCTCTTACCAAACTGCATAAAGAATGGTAAGAATTTTATTAAGATATATTACATAAAGATTGGCTGATTATAGCTAACTTACAGAAGCGTCAATGATGACAGTTGTGCCAGAAAATCAGGTATATTGCCCACCAAATTATTCCCTGATAGATCCCTGAAAAATATAATTACAATGCAAAGGATTGCATGCAACAGAGGAGCATACAAGTAGTCAAAGATTTTGAATTTGCCAAAAATATTCTTGAAGCAATGTTTTTTTTTTAGAATGCTCTTATATTACTTACAGGGTCTGAATCAGTTTAAGGTCAGCAAAGGAAGCAGATATATTCCCGTTAAGTCCACTGGAAGACAAGTTTCTGAAGGATAAAAATGCAGTTAAAATATATTTGTTAGTATTACAATAGTTGGATATTTGCCTTTATTCATGTAGATACACTTCCATCTTACTTACAAAGAAATGATTCTAGGCAGATTGTCATTGCTGCAAGCCAATCCCTCCCAAGAGTAAGCATTAAGAAGGCATGGATCACCCATCCAATTCCTCTTTATGCCGTATGCCCTTTTAATTTGTTGAATTGCATCAACTGGAATCCAATAAACCAAGTATATATTACTGAAATTAGACCATGAAATTACCTGGTTCACAAAGTTGCCCTATTGACAGATTTTTAATCTCAATAATAATACACAACTTCAGGTAGGCAAAAACCAAGTTCCTTCATTTTTTTTATTAAGTTGTACCACATTAGAAGTGACCTATTTGGAGTTTAAAATGTAGTAGAACTTATCAGAAAAACATTTTAGAATCAGGGACACAGTTTAAGTTGACTCGATATACATTTACAAAAAGGCTAGACCATCTGAAATATTTTTAACCTGACCATGTAACACCTGCAAAAGGTTCAGCAAAATTATTGCTGGAAAAAAGCAATATTAAGCATGTTTTAAAATTTACGCCTTAAAGAATAGGTGAACCATTATAAGAAAGCGAACCGAGCTTTGGTTAGATGGTTAGCACCCCCCTCTCTGTAAAGGATGTCAAGGGATCAATAATTACCGTCCCGGGGGGGGGGGGGGGGGGGGGGGTTCATTTCTTTCTACCATGCATCCAGTTCACGTCTCTGTTTGTTCACTACTGAATAAAACTTCAGCTCATATGTGGTTCATTTCTTTATTGTGTCATTGAGCTTCTTGCTACAGAAAACCACAGGCCTTCCCTCTTGATATAGGAGGGCCCATACACCCTCCAGCAATACATCATATTCCACTACAAACCTCACCGTCAGTAGTTGGGGTAGATGAATCACTGACTGCTTGAACTTTCTCTTCATCAAATTGAATCCTATTAGCCCGAACAACAAACTCCAAGACAAGTTGAGCATCATGAAACTGCATTTCTTTAAGTTAATGTACAACTTGTTTTTCTGTAAGACTGTTAGTACCTTCCTCACGTGGGATATATGCTTCCCCTTCATTAAACTATATAGCTGAAAATATCACCAAAATAAACTACTACGAATTGTCAATGGAAGGTTTTAATATGTAACTCATTAACCTCCAAATGGCATCGCCAATCACTCACACAGAACCTCATTGCTCTTGAAGGCAGCCTTTCACTCTTCTCTGGGTCTATGCGAATCCAGAGATATTTGAGCTTTAGATCAACCTTCGTGAAGATCTGTTCGCCCAGATAATGTGTCTAGCATATCCTCCAACCTCGAGATGGGGAATCAATATTTGATAGTGATCTTGTGATGGCTCTGTTGTCTGTGGCTCTAAGAACATGCGTCATCTATGATCCTTCTTTGGTACCAGGAGTATAATCGTGCACGCACTCAGCCCTCATAAGAGTCGAGTTACATCAAAATCATATATAATGAGTTATTCCGAATGCAGAACGCCCATATAAAAAATTATGATCCCTTGAAGTTTAGGCCTTCCATGGGCCCTCTCAACCTGCTCTCTTCGTATCTTCTCACCCCCATCAACTCTTGCGGGTCCTCAGATCTCGTACTATATCAATCAGATAGTAGAATGCTCATCTACTACTTTGACCACTTCTTTTTTTTCCTTTTGTTCCTAAATTTTACTCCAGTTAATCAATAAATAAATTTTGGTAATACAATTCCTATCTTCCCTATAAAAAAAATTGCCATGAATACTCTACAGTCACTTCTACAGTCCCAACATGTTCTGAATTTTTTTAAAATTATATATTTGAGTAATGAAATAAATGTCTTCACAAAAAGATAAATCATATATACGAATGAATTGAATACATATATTCTTGAAGTTTCCCTAGTATATACTTGATCAGAGAAATCATATTCTTAGTTAGGAGCATAGAAATGACAGAATATGTATCCATTACCATTTCCACAAGACAAGCCCCGTTTGGATAGAGAATTAAGTTATTCTGAAGTTTATGACTATTCTAGTACAGATAAGTAATAAGTGCTTTTTTTGTTGGGTTGTGTTTTTAATTATTCTCACTGGAAAATGTAATAATAAATTTTTTGTTGTTTTGATTTACCATTGATAAATTGTTGATAAAATATGAATAAGATGTACATAAAGATTTATAAAAGGTGAAAAAATAATTTGACATGTGAGTCCTTAATTTATAAGATTCGATGAGGACAATTAATTTGATAGTAGAACCCACATATTCAAATGGATTGAATAACCTGGAATAATATAATTCCAAGAGTAGCAGGAATAATTATACTATTTTATATCAGTTAATTCTGGAATACAGATTCTCATTTATTTTAGCTTTCTAAACACCCATTTTTTCTTATCTCCTATTCTCGAATCAAACAATGACAAGAAGTTTCAAGCATACCGTCTTGGCCGAAAGTGGTGGCGTTTATCACCCAATTGACGGCGGCGTAGACCTCCGCGGCGTTCAAGAGCGGGGGAAGAGTAGAGCCGATGCTCGCGCTGAGGTTGTAGAAGGCGTTGGGAATGTCGGAGAGGGGATCGGCGTTGAAGAGGGTGTCGACCTGCAGGTACTTGGGCTGGAAACCTGTCATGAATATCTTGTTGTTGAAGTATATGTCGATTAGTCTCGACTGACTCGCATTGAGGATTTGGATCTCCATGAAGTGAAGGTAAACATGGTACCCCAAAATGGGGTTCTTAAACACATTGGTCCACAGGTTGTACATGTCGCCGCTGTCGGCAGTGTCCATGACCACCGACGGCACGTCGTAGCCGGAGTTGCCTTTTATCGTTGAACGGGTATCGAGCTGGGGCAATGATGCCTTTCCTCGAACTTGCCACCATCTGCGGTCGTATTTGTCTTTTGGATACCTGCATCATCATTTTGAAACACAACTTTCTAGGTTAGAATCTTCTGGGGAAAAGGAAATGGAGGATCATTCTTATGTTTCTTTTCCCTCTGGCTCCGAATGCAGAACTTATCATTGGAAATGGGGTGGGGCTATTTGCACCCTCCTTTTTTTTTTTTTTTTTTTTTTTTTTTTTTTTTTTTTTTTTTTGACTGAGCACACCCCGTGTCTGAGCATATCCCATTCAAATAATTTGGGTTCTGTACACACCTAATATTTATGTAACATTTTACTTTCCACTGCACACCCCACTATAAACCCTAAAAATTTATGCAAGAGGAGAAGGAGGAGGGGGAGGAGGAAGAGGGTGGGGTTGGGGCGGAGGGTGGGACTGGGTTGGTAGGGAAGAGCGTCTCCGAGAAAATACGTTGGCAGTCCTATCCACGAAGAGGCGGTGAGGAGGGTATTCTGATCAAAACCGACGCCGGAAAGGTGCGTTTTTTTCACGGCGAATGCGTGGAAACAGTGTTCGTGGAGGGAGGGAGTGATGGGCATAGGTGAAGACGAGGTAGACCAAGAGACGAGGTTGGGGGGATGGAATCGAAGATGTGAACAAATTGTTCTTCTTCTGCACGCATAGACATTACTAGTGTTGACGGTTTCACATTTCGTAACACTCCATGTGTCGATCTTTTCAGGAAAATTTTTTTTTAACATTTCATTTGTCCCTCCAAATCTCCACAGAAAAATAACAAATTGATTGTCTCCCTCACCTCCTTTCAATGGCTTCTAAGAAACGTTTCTTATATCGGAGGATTTAGGCAATTGGGAATGTTAATGAGTAGTTTGTTATTTTGTTTCATGGTTGGTTGTTATTGTTGAGTTTCTTTCAATCCTTTATTATTACATGATAAATCATGTTGCAGCTTTTTTTAACACATTAATATTTTTTTCTGATGTATCGTACCGTGTAAAAGCTGCATATTTTTTCCCATAGACTGCCTCATTAGTAAAAACTTACAGATTTCACTTTTGTTCTCATAGACTGCAACAGTGTCTAGAGATCACATATACTCAGACACCTCAGGTGTCTACCTCATTAGTCAAAACCTACTTGTTTCACTTCTGTTCCGATAGACTGCAGAAATGTCTAGAGATCACATATACTTAGACACCTCAGGTGTCTACCTAATTAGTTAAAACATACGGGTTTCACCTCTGTTCTGATAGACTGCAGCAGTGTCTAGGTAATACAAATACATAGACATTTCAGGTGTCTTACCTATTCCAGAATCTACAAATTTCACTTCTGCTCCCATAGACTGTTGCAATGTCTAAGATTACAAATATCTAGACATTTTATGTGTCTAATCTATTCCAAAACATACAGGTTTCACTTCTATTCCCATAGATATAAGAGGTGGCTATAGATTACACATACTTAGACACTCCAGGTGGCGAACCCTTTCCAGAATGGGTGTCTTTAGTACCCATTTATGAATGGATCTTCAAATGCTAACCCATTTAAAAAGGGGTGTGAAAAGCAAACAGAGGGGTGCAAATAGCTCCACCCTTGAAAATGCTACATGTGGATATGCATGTCAACGGTTTAGGTCGGATCGGGTGGATCCATTTTGATTGTCGGATCCACATTGGATCTCAAGTCTTTTGGGTTGAGTTGGGTCTATCTGCTAATAGGCCTTGGTTAGACTAAGAGAAGTCAGAATTGGAGAGGTTGAACTTGTTTGTTTTTTCTCTTGCCTTCTTTTTTTTAAGGGAAGAAAATAAAAGGTTTTAAACAATGAGGGAAGAGGAGGAGAAGAATGTAAAGAGGGTTTTGATTCAAATATTTAGTAAGAGAGCACTGCACATTGGGGTGGTGGAGACCACGCTTTCCTGAGTTGAATTTTTTTCATTTATATTTTTACATGATGAGTTTGAATAAAAAAAAGTTCGGTGTATTATAAATAATTATTCACTATTTTAATTTTTAATGTTTTATGAGGGAACATTTGGAATACGGTTTATATTATTTTGCTTTTATATAAAGTTAAAAAGTTGTAAAAATATTTCAAATGCATAAAATTTTAAAGGGATTTTTAGTTTTAAATCCCCGTAAACTATAGGATTTAGCTATTGATCCCTCACTTCTTCATATTTAGGTTTTACTCTATGCATTTAAATGATAATTTAGGAATAGGTCCCTCCCAAGGACTAAAAAGGAACATATCATTTGAATGTAGGGATTAAAACCTAAATATGAAGAAGTGAGGGATTGATAACTAAATCCTATAGTTTACGGGGACTTAAAACTAAAAATTCTAATTTTAAATGATTATTCAATATTTAGTTATAAATGTTGGGTTGAGTCAATGGGGTCCATAGGATTGAGTCGGGGTGAATCCAGACCTGACCTGTCCCGTTTTGATTATCGGGTCCTTCAGGTCGATATTTGCGCCTTTTATCGAGTCAGATTCAGGTCAATTCCATGTCGATTCGCGATCCATTGACAAGCTTATATGTGCAGTCTGGTCAATGTCCTCCTAGTTATTTTTTAAAAGAAAATTATATTTTTGTCCCCTAAGTGCATATTGTTATTATAAAAGATTTTTTTTTTGTATATATACACCCCTTTGATAATTCATTTTTGTTGAATAACTCCTCATATCCTTGATGGCAAAAACGCCCATGTAATATTTAAAAGTAGTACAAAGATGCTCCTGTGGTTAATTGCCGTGGGGTTAGGGTAGAAAAAATCCGTTAGTCACCGATAGGTCCATATAAAATATCCAAAATACCCTCCTAGAGGTCTTCCATATATACTCTGCTATATTCTATTTTTGTCAAAATACCTTTGTAAAAATCATCCTTGCATAAATACCCCTCAAAATTTCATAAATTGTGCATTAGTGCCCCAGCGATCAACTTTCATGAGCTGGGGTTAAATGAATAAATGTTATCATTAAAATCTCATTTGAACTATTAAAAACAGTTAAAAAGTATAAAATACATTTGTATCTTCTTCTTCTTCAACGTTCAAAATAATATATTGTGCATTTACACAATAAACGTCTCTCATCTCACAAATGGTGATTAGCGTGATTTTGGGTAAATGAGTAATTTAACATGGTAGGGTAAAAAAGCTGACCATAATTTACTCTAGGTTTCAAATGATGACTAATAGAAGAGTATTTTTGCACTACTTTTAAATATTTCATGGGTATTTTTGCTATCGAGGATATAAGAAGGGTAATTCAGCAAAACTGAATTTTAAGAAGGTATATATGTAAAAATACCAAAATAAAATATATTTTAAGATGCACCAATATAGTTATTTTTTAAAATAAAATTAGGAAAATTACTATTTTTGATCCACTATTATACAATATGATAGTGTATAGATGTCTAGAGAAATACTTCTTCACTCTAGGGTGATGTTTGAGTAGTGGAATATGTGAAGAATTGTAAGAAATATGAGGAGAATAAGTTTAAAAAATTATTTGAGTGGAAGGGTATAACTATTCTAAAATAGATGTGAATAAGTGGATATTTGTATTCTAGGTCCTCGTAGAATTATGTTATTCCATTCAATTTTTTTCACTGGTATAAGGAGATTCATATGTCAAATTAACTATTGTTACCTCTTATAAATCAAGGCTCCACATATCATTTTTTATAAATTTTATCCACGTCTTATTTACATTTTATCCACAACTTATCCATTGTAAATCATACAACAAAAATTTTATTATTACGTTTTTTAACAAAAATTATTAAAAACACAATGAAATAGAAAATCGTGTTTTCCATCAGTATAGTTATGTATTCTTAGAATAACCAAAGACCCTAAAATAGCACCTAGAGGATTTTGATCTCAGGACCCCAACAAAGTCCCAACCGTCAGGCAAAGCCTGCCTGGACTTGTTTAATCTCACTCATGTGCTCCTTACTTCTTTCTACAAAGATTGTTAAAAATTGAATTATTGACGAAAATGAAGAATTTTCTTTCTATACCAAACTTATTAAACTAATCCTCTTCTGGATGTTTATTCCTTTAGTCTTAAAATCTTTATTAAAGTATGTACTCAGATAGTAAAGAAGAATGTAAGAGAGTATGCATTAAATTTATTTGAATATGTATTTCATTTTTATAAAAATATATATTTTATTTGACATATATATCATTTTAAAATAAAAATGTATATAAACTACAAAAAAATGACTGCAGATCGAAACAACTCTCAAAGAAAATTATTCAGTGTCCAGTGTCATTAGAAAGGGCTTGGAAATTGTTGGGATGATTTTTTTCAAATCCAGATTTTAATCATACTTAAATCCAAAATTGTTTTCTAAATGTTACTATCTAACTTTTTGAAAAAAGTGAAAAACATATTTCAATTAAAAATAAGAACTTTTCATCATTTAAAAATTATTCTAAGTGAAAATCGTTTTTCAAACTCATTTTCAAGCATTATCTCAAAGGAATAAATTAATATTTTTATTTTCTACAAGTGGATTCATGCATTAATAGGTAGTTATATATTGATATTTAAATTCGTGACCTCTTGGTTACATATTATGTTGTCATCCTTTTAAATTACATATCCAAGCCCCTGCTAAAATTATTCAAGAGTATGGTGAGTGTGGATCAAACACGTGACAAAAAAAAAAGCATGTAATTTTTTATTTAAACAATGTATATATATATATATATATATATATATATATATATATATAATTAATTGAAGAATACATTTTAATTTATAAAAATACCTATTTAGTTACACCAAATCATACACTTAGGACAACTTATCCAAAAAAAAATCCGAGGAAGAAAGCAACTATTTTTCATAGGAGGGTGCATGCCCTTTATTTTTATTGTTTTTGGGTAACATAAATGTTGAATGAAGTGCAATTATGAATTCTGAATTTTGACATTAATTATCGTATGACTTAATAATGGGTTGGTTTAATCAACCGCTACTGGCAGTTTTCAAAACTATCTATTCATGGGTTGATTGTGTTTTAAGAATTTTTTTTATGAGTATTGTTCCACATAATTTTTTTTCACCCCAATTTCAGTTTTACATGCATTAATAAAAAATCAATATAGCATATACCCACGTTAATGAGGTATATGTTTCAATAAAATTTTTTACATTTTTAATAAATACATCAATATAATTCATTGGAGCATATATTTTATTTTTTTATAAAATTATATGATGTATATTATTTTTATAAAATTCAAAATACTTGTAAACTGAATTTGAGGTTGAAAATGGGGTTGTACGTAACATTATCTTGTGTGTGTGTGTGTGTGTGTGTATACCATTGGATACATGGATGTAAGGTTTCCCAAAAAGCCCGAGGCCCGAAAGCCCGGCCCGCCCAACCCAGACCCAAAGGGCCAAAGCCCAGCCCGTTTTTAGGGCAGAGCGACTCGGGCCTGATTCTGGGGCACGGGCCCGGCCTGCAAGCCCCGGCTTGTAGTTCCGTGGGAGGCAATACAATAAATGTATCACATATAATTTTATGTAATTTTTATTTGAATTGTTGTTGAATAATACAAGTCATTAAAATTTATGTAGGTGTCAACCTAGTTAGGTACATGTAGTTTTTTATTTTTTAAGTAATTAATTCATTTAATATTTTTATTTTTGAAAATTCAATAAGTGTAAATATTTTTTTCTCAACATTATACTTCAATTTGTGTTATTTTACCATTTATATACAAATGAACAACATAAAATTAAAAAATAAAAGAAATAAGATGCTTAAAATCTGGGCCCGTGGGCCCGAAACCCAGACCCGTGGGTAGGGACTGGGCCTTTCTTTGGCCGCGGGCCAGCTGGCCAAGCAGGCCCACGAGCCTGGGCCTAGGGCCGACCCTTACTTAGATGCTGAGGAGAAACTGAATTAGACAGATTAAAAATTGGATCCGGCTATTTGCACCCCTCTTTTTACGACACACACCCCTGTCTTTATACACCCCACCCAAATAAGTTGAATGCTTTAAACACCCCCAAGTAAATGGATCTTACAAAAGATTCATTTATGCAAGAGGAGGAGGAGGACTAGGGGAGAGGGCAGGGCTGGGTCGGGTGGGGAAGAGCGCCTCCGAGAAGATACGTCGACAGCCCTCGTCGTCCACGGAGATCCGAGAAGGCGGAGAGGCGGTGAGGAGAGTCGCCCGATCAAAATCAACGTCGGGCCGGTGTGGGGTTTTCGAGGCAAGTGCGTGGAAGCAGTGGTCGTGGAGGGAGTGGTGGGCGTAGGCGAAGACGAGACAAACCAGGAGACGAGGTTGGGGGGGGGGGATGGAATCGAAGATATGAACAAGTTGTCATTCTTCTGCATGTATAGACACTACCAGTGTTGACGGTTTCACATTTCGTAGACACCCCATGTGTTAATCCTTTCAGAAATTTTTTTTTTTTTACATTTCATTTCTCCCTCCAAATCTCAACAAAAAAAAAAACAAATTGGTTGTCTCCCTCACCTCCCTTTATGGTAATAGCTCATGTCCCCTCCAAAAATCACTTAGCTTTGTATCCAAGGCCTCATCGACTGATCTAGTGTCTACAAAAACTAACTCTATCGACAGTTTTAGTGTCTACAAAGTCCAGAAACCACTTGACTTTGTTTATGTGATCTCATCGAAAGATCCAGTGTCTACAAAATCGGACTCTGTAGAAAGTTTCAGTGTCTCTGGGTCTAAAAAACCACTTGGCTTTGTTTGTGGGATTTTGTCGATAGATACAGTATCTACAAAATCTGACGACACTTCCAGTATTTATGGATACATAAAACAATAAAATACATACTAAACATATAAAACATTTTCATATACACAAAAATCCATCAAGAAGTTGTCCCCCGCCGACCAAAACCATACCAACAATTGCGGCGGAGGATCAGTCCCTGCAAAGTCCGCCGAGTCCGCCTCTTCCATCACCCTCACCGCAAACCCTACCTCCACCACTGATCCCACCCCATTTGCCGCCTCCTCCTCCTCACCACCGCCTCCCCTCCTCCTCCGCCCCACCCTGCCCTCTCCCGACTCTGCCTCGGCCCTTTGCGGCTCCACCCATCTAACACTCCTCCCTCTCCCCACCTAAGCACACCCAACACACACTCAACATAAATGGATCTTGTTGTAAAGATCCATTTATGTTGAGTGTGGATAGGAAAAATGGGGTGTAAATAGCCACACCCTTAAAAATTTACCTGGTTGACTGGGTCGGATCGGTTTTTTTAAACACAACAGATGGCAAAGCGCGGTCAATCTAATGAGTCTCTCGTGTCCTGATGGCTATTTTATTGACATAATTGTCCCAGAGTCGCATATTATTTAATTTTATTCTCAAATCTCAATCCTTCCTCCGTGGCCGACGTTGTCATCGGCTGACAGAGTATACGATCTGCTCATCTTAAACAATAAAAAGACCGAGTATGACATTTACGTACAGGGATCAAATTATGTCTTAACACCCATTGAATAATTTAATTGTTCAATATGATGGTAACTGTTCAATCTTTTAGATTAATTATGGTTAAGATATTCTTTTAAATTTTAAAATTAAAATCATGATTAATTAAATTATAATTATTTTTTTAATATTTAATTAAATCATGATCACATTGGACAATTAAATTGTTCAATTCACGTTGAATTTAACCCAATCTATTAGGAAAATAACAGGTGAAAAATAACCTGACCTTATAACATCCTCAGTGGCCGACGCAAAGTTGGACCGCCCCTGAAGCGTCAAAGACGTGTTAACCGTCGCGGCTGGGTAAAGAGCATCACTTAGCGGCCTCAGCTCGATCGCCGATATGTAGGGCGTCCCCTTCTCCGTGTTCACCACGCACACCGACACCGTCTCCATGCGCGCCACCATGATCAGATCGAACACGGTGTGGTTGTCGCTCGTCTCGACCACCCCCCAGAGGTTGACTCCCACATAGAGATCAAACTCGGGTGCGCTGTTGAGGCCGTCGTAGTTTCCGTAGTAGAAATCAGCACTTATCAAGTACTTGCCGCCTTTACCTTTGCCGCTACCGCTCGAGATGTCGATGTCGTAGCAGTTTCGGACCCCGGTTGGGAAGCTCCGAAGCGTCTGTAAAGCTCTCCAGTCTGGATTGTATTCCGGGGAGACGTGGTGGGTCTCTCCGGTGGATATGTATTGGTCGTCTGTTTTGTATTCTATGGTGGTTGTTCCGTCTTCGTAGCTCTCGTTACACCCACAGTCGATGCTTATGAACCCTATATACATACATATACATACATAGTTTGCAATCAAAACAAAGAGAGATGTATGCATGGTTTGATATGTTATATATATAGAGAGAGAGAGAGAGTGACCTTGCTGGGACTGAACAAGAGGAAGCAGATAAGTGAAGAGAATCAGAGTGCAGAGAGAAACAAGTGTTGCCATGGTCATCATATACAAAAGAGTTCTCGAGTGAATGGTTTTCTTTTCGAATGCAAATATAAAGGAGTGCTATCGATCAATGGAAAGGGAAAAAAAAAAGGATTTTTTTAGGGTGAATTGACTAAATACCCCTTGATCAACTGCCCTATTTTTCTATGCCCCTAGACTTTCAAATTTTTTTTTTTACCCTACAGTGTTGTCCTCTTTTTTAACCCCCTCACCTATGCCACCAAATACTTTACTACCTAAACGACTCTTCTTCCATTCTTCTATCTCTCCCAAATTGATTCATCTCCCCCTCCAAAACCCACCAAACTTAAATAACATTCCCTCCATTTCTTCTCTCTATCTCCCTCAAATTGATTTATCCCACCAAACCTAAACACATTTGTGTTTAAGAGAATTTTATTTTTAAGTCCATGTAAATTATGTTATATAATTAGTGACTAATCTCTCCCTTCTTTATATTTTATTTTAAGTCTCCAAATTCAAATGACTTTTTCCATATTGTCTCACCGTCAATCGCCTGTCTATTTAGGATAACGGATAGTTGAAATTCTTTAACTACCCTTTGATATTTTTATTTTTAAGTCCCTATAAACTATGCTATTTAGTAATCGATCTCTTACTTCTTCATATTGCATCTTTAAGTCTCCAACTTCTAACACTTTTTTTGTAATTAATTCATGCGCAAAACATTCGTTTGTTTGAGGCTAATAGATATTTGAAAATTTTAAATTACTTATCTCCTAAATGAAATCACTAAATCTCTAAATCACTAAATAAAAATTTCAAAATCACTAAATCACTTTCCATAAAAAAAAAATCACTAAATCTCTAAATAATTTAAAAGTTAGATTCCCATAAAATCACTAATTCACAAAATAAATAAAATTTTAGCATCATGCAAAATAAATTTTTCATTGACTGCATGCAAATTGTTTAATGGCATCAAAATTTTAAAATTAAAATTCTAAACAAACAAAAAAATCTAATTCGATATTTCACAATTTTCAACCAATAAATATCATTTAAATCAAAATTCAAAAATAAAAAATCCTCAAAATTTGCATATTCTTCTTCTTATATAATCAATCATAATCAGACAGATAAAGCTATTAGAGAATGCAATACCAGATTGAGTGGGCATGTGTAGTGTTAAACAACACTGAAAATGTCATTGGACACCTAACAATGTAATAGATTTTTTATTACATTGTTTTATTACAATGTAATAGATTTTCAACCAATAACATGTTTTGTATTAGATTTTTTATCGAACATTTTGTATATAAGTTTCTAATATCAAAATACTTAAAAAATCAGTTAGACATTTTGTTGAGGGACTAATAATGAAAAATGCGTTTGAAGTTGGAGAGTTAAAATGAAATATGAAGAATGGAAAATAAATAACATAGTTTACATAGACTTAAAAATAAAAATTCCAAATAAAATGAATAATTTGCAAAACTAACCCCAAAATTTTGAATTTCGCACAAATGACTGTGCTTATCGAATATTTACAAATAGCCTTTCAACGCTGTCACATCGGCACTTATTAGAATCAAAGCCAGCCCTGGGGCAAGACCACCAAGGCAATTGTTTAGGGCCTCCACCTAACAAGGGTCCCATAAGAATCATCTATTTAGTGGACTTTAATAAAATATACGGTGAGATGCATTATTTTAATTAATCCCTCTCAACAAACTTTCTCAATTTGTTTGATATTTTCCTAAAATCTCTTCTCTCCAACCATCTCTTTTCCCTGAATCTCTCCAACCATAATCCAATAGACATTTCAATTTTTAAAATTTAAATTTTTTTGTTTTATTGAGTGCA
The DNA here is from genome assembly GCA_030737845.1 of Acorus calamus. Lineage (NCBI taxonomy): Eukaryota > Viridiplantae > Streptophyta > Magnoliopsida > Acorales > Acoraceae > Acorus > Acorus calamus. The sequence goes on along the minus strand of CM060877.1, from coordinate 7,375,729 downwards.
TGTGATATTGTATAATAATTTAATTTAAATTATTATTTAATATTGTGTATCTATTTAGTAATATTGATAATGTACAAGATTAAAACAATATATATTTTTTTTAAAAAAATGCATAGGGCTCATTTCGCCTAGGGCCCATTCAAAAAATTAAATTCTCAGTCCATCCCTGATTGGAATGTATTTTTATTTTTTTTAATAATGTATTATATATCATGTCTCTAGTTCAATAAGAATGTATTATACACACACTGGTTCAATAAGACATGTTGAAATGCCTTTCAACATCATCGTATCAGCACTAATATTTTATTTTTTTAAGAATGTATTATATATCATGTCTCTGGTTCAAAGATATATGTATCACGTATCCATAGCACTTAGTTACAAAAATATTGGGATCAAGTTCTTTTTACACGGTTCATGTCCCCTTTTATGCACTCATATTTTTCATTACCTAATGTCCACATCTTCATATTCTTTGTTATTTGTCATATTGGATTTAAAATTAAAATAGGAATAATATTTAAACTGTAGATAAGATTATTTTGAATTTTATAATATTGATATAGAATTTAAAATTTGAATAATTTAAATAGATATGATGGATTTAAAATTTAAATTTAAAAATTTAACTCAATTTAACTACAAGAGATCAGAAGTGGTATATAAATATATACACACACACATATATGACGCGTCCTTTTATAAAGAGATGTGGTATATACAGTTATACACCATACCTCCATTTCAAAAAGTAAACAAATCAGAAGTGTTGTTAGGGTCAAAGGCAATTAGTTTTTGCAAATAATCATTGGGTAGATTCATTTTTGGTAAAATTAAAAAAATAGGATTAGTTTTGCAAATTGACCAAAAAAGAAAAAAATTAATATAAATAAAAAATTTCATATAAAATCAATAAATTCCAATGGATAATGTTCCATACAGTCCTTTTTTTCATCCTCAATTCCAGGTCAATGTTTTGAATTTTTAAAAATAGTATATCTCATTTAATGAGATATATGCTTTTATAAAAAAATAAATCATATGCTCCAACGAATTACATGATTCCATTTATAGAAAATGAAAAATTTCTATCAATGCATATACTTCATTAATGAAAGTATATGTATCGATGATTTTCTATCGATGCATATGAAACTAGAATTGGGGTTGGAAGAAACCGTGTGTAACAACACAGTTCCATTGGGTCCCTATCTTTTTTTTCCCTAGCTAATGGTATTATACCCCGTACAAGGAGCATATTCCAAAAATATTCCTTTAAGTTCACATAATCACTGAAAACATCAAATAAGTTCCTGAAAAATTAATAAAATCTAAATCATTCATATTTATGATTGAAATACCCTTCAAAACCAGAAACATCGAAAATGCCATTATCAATTCCACTAAGAAGCCTCCTACAATAAGAAAATTGTGTATTTTCTTTTTTAATTAATCTTTTTAGAGAATCTGTTTTATATAAAATTTATAAAATATATTACTATTTAAATCTTGAGATAAGATTAGGAGAAAAAATAATTATTTAGGATAATAATCGATTTTAATAAATTTGTAAGGATAAAAACGTACAAAAGAATTTTGAACGCAGTTGAAAGTTGAAAAGCACTCATGATTAGAATAATAGATAGAAATAAAAAGCATGTTCTCAACATAGTGCATAAAACTGTTTATTCTAATTATATTACATTTGTATAGTATCTAAAATAGTTTGTTTTCGACGACATATGTTAAAAGTTTGATATGTAGTTAGTTCTAGATATGGTAGGAATTGAAAAAAAAAATTGTCCAATAAAATAAAGATACGAGAGAATTTACTAATTTTACATAAACCTTTTTTGATTTTCATAAATTTTTAGGATTTATATCGATTTTTTCAAAAAAGAAAGCAAATGTTAAAATGATATTATAGTAATGTATCATGTATAGTTATGGTTAACCACAGATCTACTTAGATTATGTTAAGAGAAGGACTAAAATAAATATTATGGAGTGCTGTGGATGTTGGGTGTCTCTATCTATGCGCTGGCTAAGATGCAGATGGTTGGGGGGGGGGGGGGGGGGGGGTGCTGGGGGCTGGAGGGGGATTGGAGTTTCTGTGAGTTGTGGTCAATGCAGCAAATTACCTTAGGAGGATCTGACTAGATATGCATGGGTAGTGATTTTTGAAGATCACGTTGGGCTGTATATTTTCTCTAACGTGCGCATGAAATGTGAAAAATTTCCCATATAATACCTTTCTAACAAAATATATATTATATTAAACAAACAACTGTATTGGGACCATGTGAAACAACACTCCATAGAAAACCAAGGTCTTTCAAGTAGATTCAGTTTACACACATTCTAATAGAGATTTCGTAGTCTATATACGTTTGAATTTTTTTTTCCCTAGGCATCTAAGATTTTTCAAAGCATGTTACTGGTTTCGTGTTTTTTTTTTTTTTTTTTTTTTGCTAGTTTACAAATATAAAAGTGAACTTGTCATTTAAAATTATTTTTAAAACTAGATCACCAAGGAAAAATATTGGGTCAATTGTCCAAATACCCCTGCAGCCCAACCCCTATATTTTATGTGCCCTACCTTTTGAAAAAAAATTATGTACCCCTTGTCGGCGTCGGATTTCCGTGTCAGTGTCGGAAAGGATCCGGCGGTGGGGGGGGGGGGGGTGCGTGCGTGTATGGGGGTTCTTCGTAGATTCGGATCGGATGTGTGCCCTGGCGGGCTCCGTCGGATCGTCTTCTCGGAAGGGTGGATGTCGTTCCTGGTTGAGGTGTCCGACAGTGGCTCAAGAGGATTCCAGGGTTTGTGTGATCGCCACCTGCTTTTTCTAAAAGCAGGAAAAGGTTGGGTTGGATTTTATCGCCTACGTGTGGAGTTTGTGGGGTCTCCGCTCTGAGATACGGATATACCATACACAGATATGAAAAACAGGTAATCCTATTCTGCTTCCGGGGCTTGACTAAAGGAGTCTTGGGACAAAGGGGTGCAAATGATGTGTGGATATGGGGCGGCTAGTCGGATCCAGCCGTCGGGTATGGGGCGGCTACTAGGGTTTAGCCGTCCAGGGCCTGGGTTGGTTTGGGCAGAACTTCGGTAGGAAATGAGTTTGGTCTTGGACAGAGGCTAAGCTAGGTTTAGCCCGGGTTTTTGGAGGGTGGAATGAGAGGGTGTTTTTGTGTAAGGAATGGATTTTTCACTCACAAAAAGGGGGGCTCTCTTTCTCTCTCTCTTGGGATTTCTAGTGGGGGAGGGAATGGATATCAAGTGGATGTGAATTGTGTGTTGTTGATTGTGGATTGGGGCTGTGTAGAAATGTTTTGAACCCCCTTTATTTATAGTAAAAGAGAGGCAGGGGAATATCCAGGGGGTAATGAAGTGTCTTGGTTAATAGTGTGTGTGATTAGACCCCTCATTAATTCTCTGGTTCTTCTGTCAGAGACCAAGTGAAGGGCGGCTAGTTCTAACTAGCCACCCAGGATGGGGCGGCTACTTCTTGGTAGCCGCCCCTATCATGACCTGCCAAACGTCCCATCTCTGACAAGCGGTGGCTTGGGTCGGTTACTTGGGTTGATCCGGCCAAGATAGGGCGGCTAAAGGTCATAACCGGCCGCAATGATCAGCATTTAATGCTGCTTTATGTCCCATCGGAAGCAGTTCAAAGTCGGCCATTGGGGGGGGGGGCGGCTAGTTTAAACTAGCCGCCTGGTATGGGGCGACTAGTTAGGTCTAGCTGCCCCTTGCCAGGGACTTGGGGTTTTTTGGGGTTTAGAGTTTCTCTTAGGTGGGGTTCCCGGTTTGGGCTAGGATCTGGTTTAGGGTAGGTTTTAGGGTTTTAGGTCTGGGGCTAGGGTTTAGGGTTTCCGGTTTAGGTCAGGGTTAGGGTTTAGGGTTTGGGTTTAGGTTTCCGGTCAGGCTAGGGTTTAGGTTTAGGGTTTCCAGTTTCCTGAACTTTTTGGTTCTCTATTAGATGTCCAAATGTGGGATATTTTCGGGTGTTACTTGAAGTATTTCTGTCTTTCTGGATTGTCAAAATTGGGATATCTACAATTGTCCCTCATCGGACTGAGCCTTTGTGCAAAGCAGGAAAGGCTTCGACCGATGATAAGAAAAGAGACCCCTATTTTGGCCGGCCCGACCTTCAAGAAGTTATGCTAACACAAACAGTACTTTTCAGGGAGTTGATTTAGGCCGTCAGAGGCTAGGTTTTGACTTAGAATTTTTAACCGAAATGATGATCCAGGTGGAAGGAAGGAAAAGTAAATTGTGAGTGATCCAACCCACGGTCGGGGTTCTTAGCTATCGTGCACGGAGCAGCCCAACGTCAGTTTCCTCGTGCCTACCGTTCCCATGCTTGGGAAAACTCAGCAAGGAGAGGATATCGCAGACAGAAAGCAAGTAAAAGTTGAGTTGGTGAATTGGATCATCCGAAGGTTAAGAACTCTGGAAAAGAACCAGAACTGAAGAAATTCGATTTTGAGTGGTATTGAAAGGGTGGTAGAACTTCGAAAAAGTCGTGTTTGATCAAGTAGTGTCTGGAAATAAGCCAATACATGGCTGTTTGGTATAGAAAACCTTGGAATTAGGGCTGAAAAAAGTTTTGGAAAGGGGTTTCAAGTGAAAACTGGAAAACTGGGAGGGCGGCTAGTCGCGGGTAGCCGCTCCATAACTGGGTCCCTTTTAACCGAAAAGACCCTCTCTCTCTCTCTCCATACGTTTCAAAATGGTTTCTCTCCCTCCATTACTCCTTCTTCTTCGTTTTAAACAGGGAAACCTTGATTCCTTTGTCTTTTCTTCCTTCATTTCGACCTAGATCCGTCCTTCTCTATTGATTTTGAAACCCTAGTTTTGGATTCTCCTTTTTCTTTTCAATCCGAGAAAGATGACAAGGTCGAAGGCGATTGCTTCGAGGGGGAAACGACCACGGGTGGCTCGTGGAGAGCGTAGCCCGAGCTCGTCATCATCGGATAGTGATAGGCCGGAGGTAGAGGTCGTGGGAGAAGTTACGGGTGTGGCGGAGGTGCCGCCGGTGGGCATCGGCGCGGGTGAGGTTGGGGACTTGCCTTTGGGGGTTGCCCCGAAGGTTGGGAGTAGTATGATAGTATATACACGCAAGAGGAGGCGTGAGGATCGACCGGTGGTAGTCGAGGAGGTGGTTTTGGGGGTTGGAGGACCGGTTGAGGGTGCAACCGAGGGAGTAGGGGCTGAGGGAGTTAGCGAAGATGTAAGGGCATCGTTGAATGCCCTTGTTGGGATGCTGGATAGGGAGACCACAGAGGCCAGGGCTGATGAGGAAGAAAGCAGGGCTATGGGGGCCTTTGCGGAGTTTATCTCCTGCGCGGGGAGAGTGGAGGGGACTGGAGAGGTTAGGGATGAGGCCGGGGAGGCCGAGGGTATGGGCACCGGGGCTGCAGAGGCCAGTGTTGGTGTTGAGGCTGAGGCCGAGGAGGCCGTGTTCGAGGAGGATGAGGAGGAGGGGGATGACGACGGGATGGATGATCCCGACGAGGCCGAGGTGGGCGCTCCTGGGTCCACACGGGCCGTGGTATGTTCCTAACCTTTTATTCTTAGCCTTTTTTTGGCGTATATGCATGTGTTTTGGTGGTATGAACATGTTGTATATGTGTATTTTTAATAAGCATGCTTGGTGTATAAGGTAATCACGGTGGGATAGCATGCTGATATGGGTTTGTCTCTAGGGAAAAAAGGGGGGGGCAATTTTTCGTATATATATATCCATGTTTGCTCTTTTTTTTTTAAAAAAAAGAAGTGAATGGTATAGCTAGTATGTTTGCATGCGACACTTTTCTACGTGCATATAATTCTTTTAAGGCGTGACTTCGTATGTATTTGATCGTGGTAGAGTATGAGGGATTGTATGCATGCATTTCATGGGTCCAAGTACTTTCTATATGTTTTAGGTGTGTTTATGAAAAGTATATAAGCATGATAGGCCGTGATACAAGAGGGAGAAAGTGGTGACCACGGTGGGATGTTTTGATGTTTGTTAGCATGTGTGATCATATGAGGAGTGTTTTGTGAATAATGGGAGGTGAACCTTTACGTGAGTGCTTTTGTGTTTGACATGAGAATTTTACTTTGCTAAGCATGATCTCTAAATGGTTTTTAGGCTTTGGGTTCTTACCTCTCGATTGCCCTCTTTAAACTAATCCATGTTTTCTTCTTTTGTTTGCCTTGGGTGAAGAGGTGGTACGATGCCTTGGGGCAGGAGGAGAGAAGCTTAGTGGATGGAGCGGGCTTCTGCTCCTTCTTTCTGATTGAGCCGTTTCACGTCCATCGCCCATATGTGTAGGCATTGGCGGAGAGATGAGACCCGGAGAGTTGTACGTTTATCCTCCCTACTGCCGCCATTATGCCGACCCTCGAGGACGTCCATCGGATCACCGACCTTCCGGTCTTGGGAGAAGCGGTGATTGTGGCCACCCTCGCAGACTATAGGGGGTTGTTTCGAGAATTGATCGGGGAATGGAAGTTCGTGGAGAGGGAGCGGACACTGAACCGGATCCCTTTGGGGACGCTTTCGGGGCAGTATGGCATGGGTTCCTTTACAGAGCACCAGAAGGGCGAAGCTGCAGCTGGCTTCGAGAGGAGGCGGGCGATGATTGAGGCGAGAGAGGCGACCGCGTGCCCACAAAGGGCACGGAGGGAGTTGAGGGCGTTCTTCCTTTACTTGTTCGGCAGGGTCTTCTTCTCGACGACTTCTGATAAGGTTTTCTCTCATTCCCTTTTGCTGATGAGGGACCTGGAGGGTATGGGACGCTATGCCTGGGGAGCGGCGATGCTCGCTCATCTCTTTGCGGAGCTCTCGAAGAAAGTTAAGAGGGTTGGGGGAAAGAACCTTGGCGGCTTTGCGCCATTTCTTTAGGTATATGTGTAAGTGGTAAATGTCCTTCTCTTGGTTTAGCTCACTTTGATTATGATAATTTTCCTCTTGCTTTGCTAGATTTTCGAGTACGAACACTTCACCATTGATCGCCCGACTCTGGCACCGTTTGATCATGCCCTCCCTTGGGCTATGAGATGGGAACCCCGGGGATCCTCTCGCTTGTACCGCCTCGCCCAATTCCGAAAGGCCTTTCGCGTCTTGTCGGAGGAAGAGGTATAAGTTTTTCTTTTTGGATTTCTTTGGCTTGTATTTGGTTTTCTTACGACTTAGCGCTCTTCCTATCTTTTGATGCTTTTAGATGACGTTGAGGCCTTATTCGGAGGAGGTTCCTGAGGCCCTGGCGCGAGACGTCTAGTTGATTTATTTAAATGAGGTCGTGTTTCACGCGATCAGCTGGGATTCCTCGGGACACGAACCTCCCGAGGAATTACGCTACGTATGTGACGGGAAGGATAGGCCGAGGCGTCTTGGTGGAGCGTCATCCTGAGGTGACTTCGAATGACGAATACCTGGCTTGGTATCGTCGGGAGTACGCGGGTATCCTTGGGACGATGGAGGAGGAGATCCCGGACTCTTACGTAATTTGAAAACCCTTTTTCTCTTCCTTGTTCTCCTTTGCTTGAATATCTTCTGAATAGTGCTTCCTTTTGCAGGTTGAGTTGAATGAGATAGAGAAGAAGCTTAAGACCGCCAATGAGCACCTCCAAGCGCGGGCCAGACAGATAGAGGTGCTGCGGGTACAACGGAGATGCTTGTAGGACCAAGTCCAGGTCCTCGAGGGTCAGGTGGATGCTCTGTCGAGAGCGAGAGCCGATGGTGCTTCCTCTTCTTCCTCCCCTCCTCCTTCCATGGTTCCCGAGTGAGAGCTTGAGCTGACGAGGGAGTTAGATGTGGCCCGGAGTGATTTAGCGGCCACACAGATGGAGCTGGGCCAGGCGAGGGGTAGGGCTTCTCGGGCCGAGGAGGAGACGGACCGGCTGAGGTCCATGATGGCTTTGAGAAAGGAGGGGTTCGTCACCCTAGGCCACGAGAGGGACTCCCTCTAGATGAGGGTGTCGGAGTTGGAGGCTTCAGCGGGTGTTCCTGGAGGTTTGATGGGGGACTTGGTTCGTTCTCTCCAGGCGGCCGGGGACAGGGACCGAGAGGTGCTCAGGGCATCAGAGGCGAGGGCACGGGAGATGGAGGAGAGGTTGAGGGCTGTCGAGGATCGGGCTAGAGGGACAGAGAGTCACCTCCGACAGAGATTGGAGAGGAGAGACAGAGATATGCAGCAGGTTCATCTCTGGGAGGCCACTATGAGGGGAAAATTGGTTGAAGGGGGCTCTATGACCGAGGCGGACCTCGACCTTCTTCCGCTTTAGCCTGACCATTCTCTCTCGGCTTCTTTGGTTACCGGGGCCACCTTCAGCCGTGCTTCTCGTCCTTCGGCGTCTCGGAGTCGTGGGATATATGTGCGGGCTGCATCCTCGATTCGAGAGACTCCTGCCGTTCCTGATGCTCCAGAGGTTCAGTCCTCTCCTCAGCCGCCACTCCCTTCTCAGCCAAGTCAAGATGTTACTCCTACTCAGCCTCCAGCGGATGACTACGCCAAGGTATATCTTCTTTGCGTCTTGGTTTTAGGTTGAAGAATAGTATATATGCAAGGAATTCATGCTTTTCTTCATTTCCTTTGGGTTTAGGTGATTGTTTCGGTGATGCATGACTCAAGACACATAGAGGGAAGCTTTGGGCGGATCCTTAGCTACCTATTCGCTTTAGAATGTTCCTCTAGTTTAATTAGGCCTGAATTTTCTATTTTTCATGAACAATTTTTCCCTTCTTTCTTTGGTGTATGAGTAAACATGGGTGTTTTTAATTTTAGTTTATTGGTGTCAATTTGGTCGTGTATGTGAAATGGTTTTATATGGTTGTATGGGTGGATGAAAGGATGAATGGGTGCATGGTTTGGTATATGACTTTCATTTCGGTTGTTATTTGATTCGTAGTTATACTGTTTTTATGTGTGTATGAATGTATGAAATGTGTGTGTACAGGTTTCCGGGGAGAATGTTTTCTATAGGTACCAAAGGAGATGAAGAGTTGAAAAGATGGGACAGACAGCAGGTTTTTTGGGCAGCAGGTAGGGGGCGGCTAGTGCAAACTAGCCGTCCAGTGAGGGGCGGCTAGTTAGGTTTAGCCGCCCCATTCCTGGGGCATGCTTACCTGAAACCAAGGGCTGGGGTGGCTAGTGGTGTCTAGCCGCCTGGTGAGGGGCGGCTTGTCGGGTTTAGCCGCCCCTTGCGTGGGACAATTCTTCTGGTTTTGCTACTCCTGCCTGCTGCTACTAAAAGCTTTTGTGACCGTTTTAACTTTCGAGACCTATAAAAACATCCTTCCCATGGACCAAGTGTTAAATCTGTCCGGATTGTGCCCCTGCACTGACTTTCGAGCCCTTCTTGCTTGAATTGTCAAGGGCTACAATCCATCTTAAGGTAAATAGAAAGATAATGCGAGAAAGTAAAGTGCGGAAAACCATGCTTTAGTACGCAAGGGAGGGATTCCAAGTGCGTGAGCGAAAAACTGTATGTGTGAGAGTGAGATGATTTCTTCTCAAGCATGTGTGGAAGGGCATAAAATGAGTGTAGATGGGGGTAATCTTATCATTGGTACAGGAGGTTAATTTTAGTTTTCCAAGAAAATCGGATGCCTAGGTGTTTTGGAGAAGGAAAATGCGAACTTATACGTAAGTATGAGTGGCATAAGTGGGCATTTTAATTCTTCAATGGCTTTTTACGTGAGAGGGCAATGTTTTCGACTTTCTGAAGTAAAAGGTACCATCAAGTCCCTGTGGAGGAGCCCTTGTGGTTACCTATGTCCAAACTAGGGTTGTATTTGAAAGGCATAGGCCTTAGGTGTCGGTTTTTTTAGTTTCATGGTTTTCAAATGCTTGATTGTATTATTTTAAACATGCTGAAAAATCCATGAGTGTACCAAGAGTCAAGTTAAATAAGCTTCCTTTGGATAGGCAAGTTTCTAAGTGAACTCATGTGAGTGTGTGTAGTTGTAAACCTGGAAACAATCTACCTTTGATCAAAATTTTACCTTTCCCGGTAGACATAGTTCAATTTTGAATCCCATTGTGAAATAAAAGGGAGGGGGAGAATGGGGTAAGAGTAATATCTTACTTTTGGGTAATATTTTAGAATTGTCCCAGTCTAGCATATGTCCTAGTTTCTAGGTCCCTCTGGCTTTCTTGTTTTTATCACTTCTTTATTTTGGGTGGAAAGTACAGTCCGTTGTTTGGACCCTGTACTAGTATAGTCGTTAGTTTGGCATATACTTGTGCGTAAAGGCGTGAAAACCTGCTAAAATAGAGAGTTTAACCCGTTCACTTGGGTGTTATTTTTCTTTTGTTGGCCTCTCATTGCCTGATTTTTTTTATTTGAGGGCGGGGGCTCTTCTGTTTCTCACCCGATTCTTTTTATGCTTCCCCTCTAGAAGTGTTTGTATAGTGCCAGAGCCAGTTTTGGGACATATGCCAGGTCTGGGTAACTCCTCATTTTGACCTGGGGTTAATACGAGTGGGGCGGAAAAAAAGGAGGTTTTGCTTTGGGGTTTTAAATTGTCTCAGTCTACGGGGTAGGCAATTTCTCTTCTATCAGGTAAATCTAGTCCAGTTGTACGTGTGTGAATGAGGTGGCATGATTTGGCGGAGATGTGATCAGATAGATACGAGTTTATCTTTGAGAGTCTTATAATTCTATCATCAAGTACTAAACGCTTGAAATTGCAGGAAAAAAGAATAATAGTTCTCAAGTATTGAAAGCTATTCATGCATGGAATTTCTTTAGATAAAGTGCATTCCACGAACCTGAAACCTTGACTCCTTCGGCATCTACCAGGCGGTAGGCATTCCCGGAATAGGCATGGGTGATCACATAGGGTCCCTCCCATGTGGGTTGCAACTTTCCTCTTGGGTGGGGCTGTCATGATGGCATGATTTGCTTAAGTACTAATTCCCCGGTTTCAAATTTTCTTTTTATTTCCTTCTTTTCAAATGCCCTTGCCACCCTTCTTTGGTAGGTCTGGGCATGGTCTGCCGCTCTTAATCTTTTCTCGTCTAGTAGTTCGAGGCGTAGTAGAAGTGCCTCCTTTCTTTCCTCAATTTGGAAGTCTTCTTCTAGTACTCTTCTTAAGGATGGGACGAGAATTTCGTAAGGTACTACTGCTTCGGCCCCAAATGTGAGTGAATAGGGGGTTTGACCAGTGGGTGTCCTAATGGAGGCTCGGTATGCCCAGAGGGCGTCTACTAATTTATCAGGCTAATCGGTAGCCTTATGGGTTTCTACCGTTTTCTTTATAATTTTGAGCAAGGTTTTGTTGGTGGCCTCTGCTTGCCCGTTCCCCTGTGGATAATATGGCTTGGAATAATGAAGTTCTATATGATGTTTATTGCATAGGTCTTGGAATTCTTGGGAGATGAACTGGGAGCCATTATCAGTTATAATTACTTTGGGGGTGCCGAACCGTGCAAGGATGTGAGTGCAGACAAAACGAGCCAAGGTAGATCTTTTAATTACTACATAGAACTCGGCTTCAGCCCATTTGGTAAAGTATTCTGTAGCAGTGAGGATGAAGGCTTTTTAGGTGGTGTTTTCTATAGTGTCCCGGAATGGTCCTATCACATCTAGTGCCCACATAGAGAAGGGCTATGGTGAGGTCATGGGGTGTAAAGAGGATGCTGGTGCATGTATCTTGTTGGCATGGGTTTGACATTGGATACAACGCTTAACGTATTTGTTGCAGTCCCTTTCAAGCGTGGGCCAATAGTAGCCCATTCTTAGTACCTTTTTTGCAAGCATCTGGGCGTTGACGTGCCCTCCGCATACTCCAGAGTGAGCTTCTTCTACAATAGTATATGCTTCTTCATCGTCCAAGCATCTGAGTAGTTCTCCATTGAAGGATGCTCGGAAGAGTATCCCTCCTCGGAGGCAGTATTTGACCGCCACCCTTTTAACTATTTTCTGGTCGTTGCTGGTAGTGTAGCTTGGGAATGATTCGTCTTTAAGGTAATTTTTTATTTCAAAGTACCATGGATTTCTGTCGTCCATATCTCCTAGTTCAAGGGCTAGGATTTTCATGGTACTAGCATTTTTGTCGGTTTGGTTCCTTTTTAGGAGATCTCGAGTTCTATAGTTACAGAATTCGGTGGTAGGTGTTTCCAGTCTCTGGATAGTGACTGTTTCGGATGTCCTAGATATGGGGAAGGTGAGCGATGAGGCTAGAGAGGCCAGAGAGTCTGCAAGAATATTGCCGGTCTGGGGTATAAAAATGTGAGTAACCTCATGGAATTGTTTTAGCAGGACTATGGCTAGTTCTTTGTACGGCTTCAGCTTTGGGCCTCTAGTCTGATATTTTTTAAGAGTTTGGCGGATCACGAAGAGAGAGCCCCAATAATGTCTAAACTTTTAACTCCTAGGGCTAGGGCTGCCTTCAATCCTGCTATCAGGGCTTCGTATTCGGCAATAATGTTGGTGGCATTAAACGTAAGCTGAAACGCTCGTGGGATAATGACACCTTCAGGGGAGATTAGTGCTATTCCTATTCCCTTTCCCTTTTGGTTGACCGCTCCGTCGAAGTATAGCGTCCACGTCTTTCTATTTTTTCTTCAATAAGCGCAAATATTTCTTCGTCCGGGAAGTCAGTTTTTACTAGTTCGTAATCAGGAAGGGGGAGTTGAGCGAGGTGGTCAGTGATAGCTTGCCCTTTGATGGATTTTTGAGTGGCGTATGTGATGTCAAACTCATTTAACTGCACTTGCCACTGGGCTAAGCGTCCAGTTAATACAGCTTTCTCGAATAGGAACCTTACTGGGTCCATTTTGGCAAAGTATTTGACTTTGTGGGTAAGAAAGTAATGTTACAACTTTTGGGAAGCCCATACTAATGCTAGACAAGTTTTTTCTGTAGGAGGGTAGGCTTTTTCATATTCAATCAGGGTTTTACTCAGGTAGTAAATGGCCTTTTCCTTTCTTCCCACGTCGTCGTGTTGTGCAAGTAATGCACCAATGGCTTCCTTAGTTGTAGCTATATAGAGAAGCAGGGGTCGTCCGGACACTGCAGCCGAGAGGGCCGGGGGATAAAGAAGGTACTCTTTTAAATTATCAAAGGCCTTTTGGCATTTATTATCCCAATTAAACCTAACTCCCCCTTTTAGTAGTTTGTAAAAGGGGCGACATCTTTCAGCATGTTGCGAAATAAATCTCCTAATAAATTGCAACCTTCCTATGAGCCCCCTTAATTCCTTTAGGTTCTTAGGTGGGGGCATTTGGGCGATGGCTTTTGCCTTGGTCGGATCTATTTCGATCCCCCTTTTACTCACCATGAATCCCAAGAGTTTCCCAGAGGAGACACCAAAGCGACATTTCTTTGGATTCATTTTAAGTGAAAACTCTCTGCATCTCTGTAGCACTTGCCAAAGTATGTATGCGTGTTCTATTCGAGTTCTAGATTTAACTAAGATGTCATCCACATATACTTCTACTAGTTTGTACATCATATCATGGAATATTGAGGTCATAGCCCTTTGATATATTGCACCCACATTTTTGAGCCCGAAAGGCATCACTATATAGCAGTAGGTCCCCCAGGGTGTGGTAAAGGAAGTCTTTTCTTGGTCTTTTTCTGCCAGCCAGATTTGGTTGTATCCGGAAAAGCCATCCATGAAAGAGAGCATCTCATACCCTGCCGTGTTGTCGACAAGGAGGTCCCTGAAGTCATCTTTTGGGCATGCTCGATTGAGGTCCCTGAAGTCGATGCATATCTGGATCTTTCCATCTTTCTTGGATACTGGAACGATATTAGCTACCCATTTTGGGTATAAGACTACCCTGATAAATTTAGCCTGGTGGAGTTTGAACACCTCATCTTTGATTTTTAATGCTACCTCGGAAAGAAGGCGCCTTAGTTTTTGTTTTACTGGCTTTGCGTTTGGTTCTAAGATTAACTGATGTTCGACTAAAGAGGTGTCGAGTCCAGGCATGTCCTTGTAAGACCATGCAAAGACGTCTTTATACTCATGTAATATTTTAACCAAGCCCTCTCTCTCATCGTGATTTAGTCCTTTGCTAATTGAAATGATTTTGGGGTCAGCCTTTGTCCCTAGGTTTAGCTCCTCTATCTTCTCATCTGCTTCTTCCGTCTTTTCATCGAACCTTTGAAGGCTCTGCTTGAATTCTTTAGATAGGTCATCTTTTTCTTCATCGTCCTCATCACAGATTTCGAAGACTCCTAGACCATCATCTAGGTTCTCTATGTTATCTAGGTCTGGTTCTTCTATAACTGCTATTGATTCAAATTTTTCTAAGCCTAATATGACCCTGCTATACCCTTCTAAGTTGCTAATGATCTGGTCAGGTATTTGACTCCTAGTAGGTTTGACTGTTTTGGACGATGTACTAGGGTTGGGACTTTTAGCTTGACTGACTAGACGCTATAGTTTATTCAAGAGATCAGAATCATCGCTGAAAGGGTGCCATGCCGGGGTGAAGTCATCTTTGTCGAACAGGGATCCTAGGGTTTTGGTTCCCATCCTATTCTTTGTGTTTCCTCTCTTTTTTTTGTTTGTTTTTTTTTGTTGTTTTTTTTTGTTTTTTTTTTTAACAGAAAAGACACTTATTATTCACAACCTACTGGATTGGTGGAAGTGTTTCAACCTACTTTCCTCCAGCAGCTGGCGCTCATTTGTTGCGATGCTTGAGCACTGCGAGAAAAGGAGGCTGGGTCAGCTGAAGTTTTATCGTCTGTTGGTGAGTGTGTGTTTAGGTGTTTATCAGGGTGTGGGAATAGCCATTCTAGGGAGCCAGAGAGATAGTCTGGCTCTCTTTCTTGGATAGGGTCCATGGGGTAGGGGCATACAACCTCTTTGGCGGGCTTTACGATTATTCCCCTTATGAAATGTTCGTATAACCTCCAATTGCATTTTTCCTTTAACTTAGGGTTGTACTTGGATGAGCCGATGCCCCTTTTATCTAGCCATGCTGGGAGTTCGATGGAGTCCAAGATCCCATTTTTTTGTCACAATGTTCCCCCGGGGAGATAACCCATGGTCCCCATTATATGCCAGCCAGGGTTCTTAAGTCTAGGGTGGCTTGTCTCTGTGGTACCGGAGAGAGTGTTATGAGGTTTTAGCCAATCGGTTGGGAAATCTAAGATGTGGATGGTGGCTTCTATGGGTTTTGAGTTACTGGTTTTTACAGCGATGGTTTCATTATCGGCGAACCTCGATTTAGGTCCTTTGATTGCATCCCCTTGTATTTTGATTATCTGACCACCTAAGGGGAACTTCAAACACTGGTGTAGGGGAGAGGAGACCCCTTTTATGGATGCTAGCCATTTGCGTCCTAGGATCATATTATAATCTGAATCCATTTCTAGGACATAAGCTTTAGCGCTAGTTTCTAGTGGCCCTACCTGTAATTGGAAGTCCTTAAAGCCGAGAACCGGATGAGCCGTTTTGTCATAGGCAAATATACGGGTGTCCATCTCGAGGAGTGTAGTTACACGTCCGTCAATGTGCTTGAAGGTTTGTAGCGATATGAGGTTTACCCCTGCTCCGGTGTCAATTAGAACTTTATCCACCAAGTATCCTTCGAGGTTAATTGTTATGCATAGGGTTGAGGTACTAATGACCTTAACATGAATCTTTTCTTTAGGTCTAAAGGTTATGATGGGCCCTAGTCCTGCGGTGGCTAGAGCTATTGGTACGCCTAGGGTAGAGATTTGTGGGTCGACTTGGATTCTTTCTAGGAACATTCTTGGAGCCTACTGGTGGTGTTCTGAGGTTTTGATTAGCTTTAAATAGGAATTTTCATGGGAGATGTCGATCTTATCTCCGGCGCGGGGCTCCTCAGTCTCTGTTTCAGGCAGGGGGTGTCTATAAGAGGGTACAACGTTGAAAATTCTGCCTGCTCTAGTAGTATGATGGTTCAGCGCGTCAATGGTGGTTTGGGGGTTTTGTTTTGATGGGTATAGGCTTTCGTTAATTAGTGAGGGGGATAATGGTTGGAGTTTTTTAGGGAGGGAGAGCTTCGCGGGGCTTGGGAGAATGGGGGAGGGGACTGGTAGGACATGGGAAGAGGCCGGTAGGATTAAGCCACCCGGGATGATTTTGGGTGACTCTTCGTGGTCAGCGACTTTTATGGCGTAGACGCTTTCACAGCTTAGGCTCTTTGGTTCTTCTAAGAGAGCCTTAGTGGCTGGCCTTGGGTCTTGAGTTTTCGCTCCTACAGGGCTAGGGGTTTCTGGGGCTAGCTTGACTTCTAGTGACTTTGTAACTAGGTTGTTCTTGAGTCCCCTGATGGTGGCCCAGTGTAAGCCCCTCTCTTCATCAAGGTTGTAGACGATGTCTCGAAACGAGGAGCATTGTTCGATGGTGTGACCGTGATGTCGGTGATACTGACAGAAACGAGTGGGTTCGGTACCGATAGGCGAAGGTCTAGCCATGGATAAGGAAATGCCATTGACCTTTAATAAGGCTCTAAAGATGCTTACTAGGGTTTCTGGAAGGGGAGGATAGTTATCCCTTCTGTTTGACCATCTTGGGCCGTAGAAGGGGGAAGGTGCAGCCTTATCACGGGGGCTGCGCGTGGGTTCTCTAGGGGTTATGCCATGCATTCTTGGGAGGGTAGAATAGAAGGGGCTCCTGGTTTGGTCCCGGTTTTGGATTTAGGGGGCCTGAATTGGGGAATTATGGGCTGCGGGTTTTTGTTGTATCGGCACGGGGACAGGTACTGATCGAGTAGCGAAGTTTTGGTTGATTAACCGAGGCGGTGCATACCCGAATGAACCGGATGTGTACTGTCTCGGAGCCGTTCCTCGATCAGGAACTCGTGCTCCATTTGGGTAGAGTGCCGATACTTGGGTAATAATCCCCTCTACCGTGGGGGTTTGTGCCTTACGAGGCGGTTGTCCAACCCTATGGCTGATAGGTGGGGACTGGGTTTGGACTACTGGGGCTGCACAACGGGAAATCCTGTTGTGGCGGTCAATTAGAAGCTGATACGTAGTATAGTCTCCGTACGAAAGGCTCGTACGAAGCTCTGGACTCAAGCTCTGTAACATCATGTCAATTTATTGACATTCTGTGAGTTGCAGGCCGGTTCGGTGGACAAGTGTGAGCCACCGAGACACGTATTGTTCAAATTCCTCCCTAGGCCTCATTCTCTCCATGGTTAAATCCGAAATAGAGGGGGTTCTGATCCTCTAGTAACCGCAACGGCTTAAGAACTTCTCACTTACAGCCGAGAAGTTCGACAAGTGATCTACAGGGAGGGTGGAGAACCATTGTAGTGCTTCTCCTTCCAATGATTTCTGGAAGAGGAAGACTAGCAGAGGTTGATTATCTAGAAAGGGGCAGGCGTCTAGATAAAAAGCAGTTAAATGGATGTCTGGGTCTCCACGACCGTTATACCGGTGGAATTTGAGGATTTTGAATCCTTCTGGTAGATGGACTGACGGGATTTGTCTTAGGTTATGTAGAGACATGTGATTGGGGCTGAGGGACCAGTCTCGGAGAGGATTCTCCGAATGGTTTCATCCAGTGTTTCTCCCCTGGGAGGGCTGCCTAGCGGTCCCGGGTTCGGGGTGTCCTGGTAAAGGCCTGGGGTGGAAATGGTTGAGAATATTGGATTCGCGGGGAAAGGGGGTGAACGAAAAAATGCTCGGATTGACCGAGTGGCTGGTGTCGGTACCGTCGGGGAGGCCTCCGGGGTGTCGGAGCGGATTCCGGTGGGGTGCGCGGTGAGTGCGCGTGTGCGTGTGTTGGGGTTCTTCGGGGATTCGGATCGGATGCGTGCCCTGGCGGGCTCGGTCGGATCGTCTTCTCGGAAGGGTGAGGGGTGTGTCGGTCCTGGTTGAGGCGCCCGATAGCGTCTCAAGAGGATTCAGGGGTTTGTGTGATCGCCACAAGCTTTTTCTAAAAGCAGGAAAAGGTTGGGTTGGATTTGATCGCCTACGTGGGGGAGTTTGTGGGGTCTCCGCTCTGAGACACGGATATACCGTACACAGAGGTGAAAAACAGGTAATCCTATTCTACTTCCGGGGCTTGACTAAAGGAGTTATGGGACAAAGGGGTGTAAGTGGGGTGTGGATATGGGGCAGCTAGTTGGATCCAGCCGTCTGGTGAGGGGCGGCTACTAGGGTTTAGCTGTCCCTGGTCTGGTTTGGTTTGGGCAAAGCTTTGGTAGGAAATGAGTTTGATTTTTGGGCAGAGGCTAAACTAGGTTTAGCCCGGGTTTCTGGAGGGTGGAATGAGAGGGTGTTTTTGTGTAGGGAATGGGTGTTTTCTTTCACAAAAGAGGCTCTCTCTCTCTCTCTCTCTTGGGATTTCTAGTGTGGAAAGGGAATGTGAATTGTGGGATGTTGGTGTGGATTTTGTGGATTGAAGGATGATGATGATGTATTTGGGCTTGGGACCCCTCTATTTATAGTAAAAGAGAGGTAGGAAAATATCCCGAGGGTAATGGAGTGAGTTGGCTTTGATTGGACCTCTCATTAAGTCTCTGGTTTTTCTGTCAGAGACCAAGTGAAGGGCGGTTAGTTCTAACTAGCCGCCCAAGATGGGGCGGCTACTTCCTGGTAGCCGCCCCTATCATGACCTGCCAAACGTCCCATCTTCGACAAGCGGTGGCTTGGGTCGGTTACTCGGTTTGATCTGGCCAAGAGAGGGCGGCTAAAGGTCATGACCCGCCGCAATGATCAGCATTTAATGCTGCTTTATGTCCCATCCAGGGGACTGATCCAAAGTCGGCCAAGGGGCGGTCAGTGGGGCGGCTAGTCTAAACTAGCCGCCTAGTATGGGGCGGCTAGTTAGGGCTAGCCGCCCCTTTCCAGGGACTTGGGTTTTTGGGTTTTTTTTTTTAGAGTGGCGGGGTTTTGTTTTTAGGGTTAGGGTCTGGTTTAGGGTTTAGGCTTAGGTCCAGGGCTAGGGTTAGAGTTTCTGGTTAAGGCTAGGGTTAGGGTTTAGGTTTAGGTCAAGGCTAGGGTTAGGGTTTCTGGTTTTAGGTCAAGGCTAGGGTTAGGGTTTAGGTTTAGGTCAAGGCTAGGGTTAGGGTTTCTGGTTTTAGGTCAAGGCTAGGGTTAGGGTTTAGGTTTAGGTCAAGGCTAGGGTTAGGGCTAGGGTTTAGGGTTTCCGGTCTAGGTCTAAGTTAGGGCTAGGGTTAGGGTTTCTGGTTTACCGTACCTTTGGTTCTCTACTTGGATGACCAACTGTGGGATATTTCCGGGTGTTACTTGAAGTATTTCTGTCTCTCTGGACGGTCAAAATTGGGGTATCTACAATTGTCCCTCATCGGACGGAGTCTTTGTGCGAAGCAGGAAAGACTTCGACAGATGATAAGGAAAGAGACCCCTATTTTGGCCGGCCCGATCTTCAAGAAGTTATGCCAACACGAACAGTACTATTCGGGGAGTTGATTTAGACTGTCAGAGGCTAGGTCTTGACTTAGAATTTTTAGCCGAAAGGATGATCCAGGTGGAAAGCTGGGAAAAGTAAATGGTGAGTGATCCAACCCGCGGTCGGGGTTCTTAGCTATCGTGCGCGGAGCAGCCCAGCGTCAGTTTCCTCGTGCCTACCGTTCCCGTGCTTGGGAAAACTCAGCAAGGAGGGGATATCGCCGACAGAAAGCAAGTAAAAGTCGAGTTGGGTGAATTGGATCATCCGAAGGATAATAACTCTGGAAAAGAACCAGAACTGAAGAAATTCAAATTTGAGCGGTACTGAAAATGTGGTTAAACTTCGAGAAAGTCGTGTTTGATCAAGTAATGTCTGGAAATAAGCCAATACATGGCGGTTTGGTATGGAGAACCTTGGAATTTAGGGCTGAGAAGAGTTTGGAAAGGGGTTTTGAAGCAAAACAAAGAAACTGGGAGGGGCGGCTAGTTGTAACTAGCCGCCCGAGAGGGGGCGGCTACTCGCGGGTAGCCGCCCCTGGACTGGGTCCCTTATAACCGAAAAGACCCTCTCTCTCTCCATACGTTTCAAAAATGGTTTCTCTTCCCCCCCTCTCTTCTTCCCTTCGGTTTCAAACTCAAAACCCTGATTTCTTTGCCTTTCTTTCCTTCATTTCGACCTCAATCTTTCTCTTTCTCTTGATTTTGAAAACCCTAGGTTTGGGTTCTCCTTTTTCTTTTCACACCGAGGAAGATGACGAGGTCGAAGGCGATTGTTTTGAGGGGAAAGCGACCACGGGTGGCTCGTGGAGAGCGTAGCCCGAGCTCTTCATCATCGGAGAGCGATAGGCCGGAGGTCGAGGCCGTGGGGAGGCTATGGGTTCGACGGAGGTGCCGCCGGTGGACATTGGCGTGGGTGAGGTCGGGGATTTACCTTCGGGGGCTGTCCCGGAGGTAGGAGGGAGTGTGATAGGTTATACACGCAAGAGGAGGCGTGGGGATCGACCGGTGGTGGCCGAGGAGGTGGTTCCGGGGGTTGGAGGATCGATTGAGGGTGCAACCGAGGGGGTAGGGGTCAGGGGAGTTAGCAAGGAGGTGAGGGCGTCGTTGGATGCCCTTGCTGGGATGTTGGATAGGGAGGCCACAGAGGCCAGGGCTGAGGAGGAGGAGAGTAGGGCTATAGGGGCCTTTGCGGAGTTTATCTCCGGTGTGGGGAGGGTGGAGGGGATAGGAGAGGCTAGGGATGGGGCCGGGGAGGCCGAGGGTATGGGCACCGGGGCTGCCGAGGCCGGTGTTGGGGCTGAGGCCGAGGAGGCCGTGTTCGAGGAGGATGAGGAGGAGGATGACGACGGGATGGACGATCCCGACAAGGCCGAGGTGGACGCTCCTGAGTCCACATGGGCCGTGGTATGTTCTTAACCTTTTAGTCTTTGCCTTTTATTTTGGTGTATATGCATGTGTTTTGGTTGGTATGAACAGGTTGTATATGTGTATTATACTCGTATGTGTGTTTTAAATAGGCATGCTTGTGTATAAGTTTAGTCACGGTGGGATGTGTAAGTATGTTGAGATGGGTTTGTTTTTATAGGGAGGGGGATAACTTCTATATATATATCCATGTTTGTTATATGCATATAAAGGAGAGAGAAATGATATAGTAATATGCTTGCATGCGATACTTTTCTATGTGTATGTGATTTCGTACGTGTTTGATCGTGGTAGGGCATGAGGGAGTGTATGCATGCATTTCATGGGTTCGAGTTCTATATTGCTGTATTGCTTAGGTGTGTTTAGGGGAGGTATAAGCATGATAGGCTGATGTAAGAAAGTGTGTGAGTGGTGACCACGGTGGGATGTGTTTGATATTCGTCTAGCATGCGTGATCACATGAGGAGTGTAGCTTCTTACTTTCATGCTTTCGTTTCTTTAGTATGTGGAAGTTTCATTTCGCTAAGCATGGTTTAAAATGATTTCGTAGATTTGGACTCTTACCTCTCGCTCGTTTTTAAACTGACCCATGTTCCCTTCGTTTGTTTTGTAGAGGCCGAATCGTATCCGGGCTTTATGGCACGGGACGAAGAGATGGTATGATGCCTTGGGGCAGGGGGAGAGGAGCTTGGTGGATGGAGCGGGCTTCCGTTCCTTCTTCCTGATCGAGCCATTCCACGTCTACCGTCCTTACGTGGAGGCTTTGACGGAGAGGTGGGATCCGGAGAGTTGCGCTTTCATTCTCCCTACTGGTGCTGTCATGCCGACCCTTGAGGACGTCCATCGGATTACTGGCCTTCCGGTTTTGGGGGAGGCAGTGATCGCGGCCACCCTAGCTGACTACAGGGGGCTTTTCCGAGAGTTGATCGGGGAATGGGAGTTCGTGGAGCGGGAGCGGACGCTGAACCGGATTCCCTTAGGGCGGCTTTCGGGGCAGTACGGCCTCGGTTCCTTTACAGAGCATCAGAAGGGTGAAGCTGCAGCTAGCTTCGAGAGGCGGCGGGCGATGATCGAGGCGAGAGAGGCGGCCGCGTGCCCACAGAGGGCACGGAGGGAGTTGAGAACATTCTACCTCTACTTCTTTGGCCGGGTCCTCTTTTCGACGGCCTCTGATAAGGTTTCCTCGCATTCTCTCTTGCTGATGAGGGACCTGGAGGGCATGGGGCGCTACGCTTGGGGAGCGGCGATGCTTGCCCATCTATTTGCGGAGCTCTCGAAGAAAGTCAAGAGGGCCGGGGGAAAGAACCTTGGCGGCTTTGCGCCGTTTCTTCAGGTACGTGTAAGTGAGTGGTAAATGTCTTTTCTTTGGCTTAGCTCTCTTTGATCGTGACGATTCCCCTCTTGCTTTGCTAGATCTTTGGGTACGAGCACTTCTCCATTGATCGCCCGACTTTGGCTCCGTTCGATCATGCCCTCCCTTGGGCCATGAGATGGGAACCCCGGGGATCTTCCCGCTTGCACCGCCTTGCCCAATTCCGAGAGGCCTTCCGCGCCTTGTCGGAGGAAGAGGTATAAGTTTTCTTTGAATTTCTTTAGCTCGTATTTGGTTTTCTTTTGGCTAAGCACTCTTCCTATCTTCTGATGCTTTTTTTTTAGATGACGTGGAGGCCTTACTCGGGAGAGGTTCCCGAGGCTCTGGCGCGAGATGTCTGGTTGATCTACTTCAATGAGGTCGTGTTCCATGCGATCAGCCGGGTCGTCCGCCAGCTTGGGTACCATCAGTGGGTGCCCGATCCTCTTCCGCGGCGCCCCTCGATTCCAGTGGCCGGGATTCCTCGGGATACGAACCTCCCGAGGAACTACGCGACGTATGTGGCGGGATGGATGGGCCGAGGCGTCTTGGTGGAGCGTCGTCCTGAGGTGACTTCGAGTGACGAATACATAGCCTGGTATCGTCGGGAGTATGCGGGTATCCTCGGGACGATGGAGGAGGAGATCCCGGATGCCTACGTAAGTTTGGAAGCTCTCCTTCTCTTCTTCGTTCTCTTTTGCTTGAATATTTTCTGAGTGGTGTTTGCTTTTGTAGGTTGAGTTGAATGAGATGGAGAAGAGGCTCAAGGCCGCCAATGAGCACCTCCAAGCGCGAGCTAGGCAGATAGAGGCGTTGCGGGTTCAGAGGGGACGCTTGCAGGACCAGGTCCGGGTCCTTGAGGCTCAGGTGGATGCTCTGTCGAGAGCGAGGGCTGACGGTGCTTCCTCTTCTTCCGCCCCTCCTTCTTCCATGATTTCCGAGCGAGAGCTCGAACTGACGAGGGGCTAGATGTGGCCCGGAGTGAGTTGACGGCCGTGCGGATGGAGCTAGGCCAGGCGAGGGGTAGGGCTTCTCGGGCTGAGGAGGAGGCGGACCGGCTGAGGTCCATGGTGGCCTTGAGAGAGGAGGGGTTCATTACCCTAGGCCGTGAGAGGGACTCCCTCCAGATGAGGGTGTCGGAGTTGGAGGCTTCGGCGGGCGTTCCTGGAGGTTTGATGGGAGACCTGGTTCGTTCTCTCCAGGCGGCCGGGGATAGGGATCGAGAGGCGCTCAGGGCGTCGGAGGCGAGGGCGCGGGAGTTGGAGGAGAGGTTGAGGGCCGCTGAGGATCGGGCCAGAGGGACAGAGAGTCGCCTCCGACAGAGATTGGAGAGGAGAGACAGAGACATGCAGCAGGTCCGTCTCTGGGAGGCCACTATGAGGGGGAAATTGGTTGGAGGGGGCTCTATGACCGAGGCGGACCTCGATCTTCTTCCACTTGAGCCTGACCATTCTCTCTCGGCTTCCTTGGCTACCGGGGCCACCTTCAGCCGTGCCTCCCGTCCTTCGGCGTCTCGGAGTCGTGGGATATACGCGAGGGCCGCGTCTTCGGTTCGAGAGACTCCTGCCGCTCCCGATGCTCCAGAGGTTCAGTCTTCTCCTCATCCGCCGCTCCCTTCTCAGCCAAGTCAGGACGTTCCTCCTACTCAGCCTCCAGCGGATGACGATACGCCAAGGTATAGCTTCTTTGTGTCTTGGTTTTAATAGAAGAATAGTACATATGCGATGAATTCATGCTTTTCTTCTTTTGTTTTTGGTTTTAGGTGATATTTTGGTGAGGTATAGCTCAAGACTTCAGAGTTTGGAGCATTTCGAAGGAAAAGATTCTTTTTTAGGCTTTCTTAGGTTTAGAAAAAAAAGTCTATGTTTGTGGTTTTGGGTGGGACAATTTAATTATTCTCCTTTGTATGCATGTCTTGGAATAGTTAGTATGGATGTTCATGGATATGTATGTATGTGTAGATGAATCTGGATTTTTATAGGTTTGATTCATGGATGGGTGTAGGTTTTGATATATAATTCGTTTTAGCATGGTATCTATACAGGTTTTGTGTATGAATGTGTATGAAATGTGTACATGCAGGTTTTGGAAAGAATTTGATTTTAATAGGTAAAGAAGTGTTGAAGAGTTGATTGGATATGGACTGACATAACTGAAAGAGGTGCAGGCAAGGGGCGGCTAGTGTAAACTAGCCGCCCAGTGAGGGGCGGCTAGTTATTTTTAGCCGCCCCCTGCCTGGGGCAAGCTCACCTGAAACAAAGGGCAGGGGCGGCTAGTATAAACTAGCCGCCCAGTGGGGGGCGGCTAGTCGAGTTTAGCCGTCCCCTGCCTGGGGCAATTTGGTCCTGCTGCTCCTGTCTGCTGCTGCCGCTGAAAGTTTTTGTGACCGTTCCAACCTTCGGGACCTATAAAAAACATTCTTTCCATGGACCAAGTGTTAAATCTGTCCAGATTGCGCCCCTGCGCTGACTTTCGAGCCCTTCTTGCTTGAATTGTCAAGGGCTACAATCCATCTTAAGGTAAAATGGAAGGGTAATGCGAGAAAATAACGTGCGGGAGACCATGCCTTAGTGCGTAAGGAAGGGATTCCAAGTGCGTGAGTGAAGAAAACTTTTAAGTATGTGTAAAAAGGTGGGACAATTTCTTCTCAGGCATGTGCGGCAAGGGTACGAAATGAGTGGGGACAATTTTAATATTTGTGGGGACAATTTTAATATGTGGGGACAATTTTAATATGTGGGGACAATTTTAATATGAGTGGGGACAATTTTCAAGAAAATCGGATGCCAAGGTGTTTTGGAAAAGGAAAATGCATGCTTATGCGTAAGTATATGTGGCATAAGGGGGCATTTTAGTTCTTCAATGGCTTTTCATGTGAGAGGGCAATGTTCTCGAATTTCTGAAGTAAAGGATGCCATCAAGTCCCCGTGGAGGAGCCCTTGTGGTCACCCATGTCCGGACCAGGATTGTATTTGAATGGTATAGGCCTTAGGTGTCGATTTTTCTAGGTTCATGGGTTTCAAATGCTTAATCGTATTATTCTAAACATGCTGAAAAATCCATGAGTGTACCAAGAGTCGAGTCAAATAAGCTTCTCTTGGATAAACAAGTTTCTAAGTGAACTCATGTGAGTGTGTGTAGTTTGTAAACCTGGACACGATCTATCTTTGGTCGAAATTTCGCCTTTCCCGGCAGACGTAGTTCAATTCAGAATCCCATTGCGAAAATAAAAGGGGAGGGGGAGAATGGGGTAAGAGTAATATCTTCCTTTTGGGCAATATTTAGAATTGTCCTAGTCTAGCACATGTCTTACTTTCTAGGTCCCTCTGGCTTTCTTCTTTTTACCACTTCTTTATTTTGGGATGGAAAGCACAGTCCGTTGTTTGGATCTGTACTGGTATAGCCGTTGTTTAGCGTATACCGTGCGTAAAGGCGTGAAAGCCTGCTAAATAGAGAGTTTAACCCGTTCACCTGGGTGTTTGGCCTCTCATTGCCCGATTTCTCTTTTTTTTTTTGATTTGAGGGGGGGGGGGTTTTCTGTTTTTCACCCCGATTCTTTTCATGCTTCCCCTCTAGAAGTGTTTATATAGTGCCAGAGCCAGTTTTGGGACATATGCCAGGTCTAGGTAACTCCTCATTTCGACCTAGGGTTAATATGAGTAGGGCGGAAATAAGGGATGTTTTGCTTTGGGGGTTTTAAATTGTCCCAGTCTACGGGGTAGGCAATTTCTCTTCTTTCAGGTGAATCTAGTCCAGTAATACGTGTGTGAAGGAAACGGCATGATTTGGCAGAGATGTGTTCAAATAGATACGAGTTTATCTTTGAGAGTCTTATAATTCTATTATCAAGTACTAAACGCTGGAAATCGCAGGAAGGAAGAATAATAGTTCTTAAGTATTGAAAGCTATTCATGCATGGAATTTCTTTAGGTAAAGTGCATTCCACGAACCTGGAACCTCGACTCCTTCGGCATCTACCAGGCGGTAGGCATTCCCGGAATAGGCATGGGTGATCACATAGGGTCCCTCCCATGTGGGTTGCAACTTTCCTCTTGGGTGAGGCTGTCTTGATGGCATGATTTGCTTAAGTACTAATTCCCCGATTTCAAATTTTCTTTTAATTACCTTCTTTTCAAATGCCCTTGCCACCCTTCTTTGGTAGGCCTGGGCATGGTCTGCCGCTCTTAGTCTTTTCTCGTCTAGTAGTTCGCTTTTGTTTTATATTTGTTTTGAAAGTGTGGAAACAGATGCATACTTATGGTTTTGAAAAGGGGGACTATGTTTGCGAATAGATACGTTTTTTGGAAAGAAAATGGGGATAAAGTTTGGGAAAATGACTTTGTTTTTTTAGAAGGAAAGTATGGAAATACAGTTTTGTAAAAATGTTTTTTTTTTGGCGGAAATCATGGAAATATGGTTTTGTAAAAACATTTAGCTTTGAAGAAGCGCAGATTTGGAAAATATTTTGTTTGGAAATGCGGTTTGTAAATGTTTTCGTTTGTTTGGTAAACAAGTAAAGAAAGTTTGGAAAATTTCTTTGGAAGTATGGAAATACGGTTTTGTAAAACTTTTATTTTTGAAGGAGAGTGTGGAAAACATTTTTTTTTGTAAAAACATTTTTTTGTTTTTAAAGAAGAGTGGAAATAAAGCTGGAAACAAGTATGTTCAGAGTTGGGGAATGAAAGCTGATCAACATGTATTTTTTTGGGTTTTGATTTCTTTTTAGGAAAGTAGGTAAACAAATATGTACAGGGTGTGAAAGCGAAAGCTGAAAAACAAATATTTTAATCTTTTGATTTTTAGAAAAAAGCTGTAAACAAATATGTACAGGGTGTGATGAAAGCTTACCCGGGGGGATCGATACCCAGTTCTTGGATTTGTGTTGTTTCCTCGAGTCGGCTTCACTTGGTTGCCCGGCTGATGTCCGGTGGGGGTCCCCTATTCCCGAATTCTTCTTCCCTGAGCCTTTTCAAAGGCCTCCCTTGATGGAGCAGTTCTTCGTCGGTGGAGCCTGGCTGCCAACATGCGAGCACCTCTAGCCGGATGCGCATGGCACAGACGCTCCAATGCCAGGCCCGCGTCTCGTTAAAGCGTGCTTCTCCCCATATGGATACTACTTTCCCGCGGTACGGGAAGCGAAGACATTGGTGTCGGGTGGATGAGACAGCTTCGATGCTGTTGAGCCATGTCCTCCCAACTATCAGAGGGTGGGGTGATTGTATGTTCATCACCATGCAGTTAACGATGGTGGAGACTGGGCCGATCTTCAATGGGAGCGTGACCAGTCCGCAAGCGTTCTTGCGTGTGCTGTCGAAGGCATAAATGTATTCGTCTGAGGGCTCCAATCTGGGAACCCGGCCTTCTAGCTTTTGGTAAGCGGAATATGTAAGGACATTAGTTTCCGCTCCCGTGTCAATGAGAATGTGCCGGAATTCCCTTCCTCCGAGTATGGCAGTGATAGCGAGGGGTGTGGAACGCGATCCGGCTTTGGCGACTTCATGGGGGAGGAAGGTGATCGAGTTGGGCTCCGCAAGATTGCATGGTGGATGCGGGGTCCTAGCCGTTTCTTCTGAGGGATAGTTGTAAGGGGACCCAGGTGGACTACCACTTTCATCCTCGTTTCCCGTCGTAGGGCTAGTGTGAACATATTATGTATCGCCCAATTGTTCTCGTTCTCATACTGGAGGCGCGCCTCTCCCCAGATTGTCAGGATATGACTTAAGAAGGGCAGTCGAAGGAATTGGTGCCGGGGGGAACAGATAGCTTGGATGCTGTCTAACCATGGTCGCCCCAACATCAATAGGTACCTTGTGTCGATGTCGGCCACGAAGCAGGCTACCTCACAGATAAGAGGGCCGACAGATAACTCGAATGTTCCGGGGCCGCGGAGAGTCTTCCTGGTATGGTTGAAAGCTTGAATAGTATGGTGGGCCGGTTGGACGGGAGGATGGCCTAATCCGGGTATCTTTTGGTAGGTGGAACATGTCATTATTGTCATTCCTGACCCTGGATCTACGAAGATGTTGTTTAGCCACAACATTTGGAGTTGTCCGCGGATGTGTAGGGGGTAGACTCGCAGTCTAGGATCCGGGAGGTCTTGGTCAGTGAATGAAATAGTCATTGGGCGGCGGGGGCCATCGACAGTGTCGGTACTCTTGGAGGACCCGTTGTTGTCTGGATGCAGATCATCCGACGTACATTCCCCTCCTTCGGGTCCTTTGCTAGCTCCTTCGGGGATCTCCTCAAATGGCTCTTCTTCTTCGTCTCCTCCCGGGTTTTCTAGTCCGCTTTCGTCGGACTCGATGTTGATGACTGCGGGAAGGGCGAGAATTGCATCTTCTTCTTCGCCATAGAGTATGGCAAGGTCATGATTGTCGAGGTTCAGCTGGAAGGGCTCATTCTGCTCTTCCTCCTCGGATTCTTCGGACAGACTGTCGTCAGTGACGTCTTCCGAACTGCTTGGCTGCGGTGATGGTTGTCTTCCTCTCCTGACCATGTTGACCATGTGGGCTCCAGATGTGGATGCTTGGTTGTGACCTGGCAATGGGTCAGTAAAAATGCCAAGTGGCTTGGAGGCTCGAGAATTGCCCTGGTTTAAGTGGCTTTTGATCATGGCCCAATCAAGGCGCCTGTCATCATTTAAATCATAGATAAAATCCCGAAAAACAATGCATTGTTCTACGGTATGACCATGTTGTTGGTGGTATTGACAGTAACGTAGCCTGCTGGCCCCGGAGAGTGGAAGTTTAGCAGCTGGGAGGGAGATACTATTTGTGTCCATTAGTACCCTAAAAATCTTAGTTAATGTTTCTGGGAGGGGAGGGTAAGAGTCCCTCTTTCCCGTTCGTCTTTGATCATAGGATGTCGGAGGGGAGACCTCATTATAAGTATATTGGGAGGGCTGCCTAGGACTTAGGTTCTGACTCCTTAGGAAGCTGGAATAAAAAGGGGTCCTAGGCTGGCCTTGTCTTGAGATTACAGGGTTTTGGACTAGGAAACTTTGGATCACCGGGTTTTGTTGTGTCGGCACGGGAACGGGTACTGATCGAGTAGTCCCTCTTTCCCGTTCGTCTTTGATCATAGGATGTCGGAGGTGAGACCTCATTATAAGTATATTGGGAGGGCTGCCTAGGACTTAGGTTCTGACTCCTTAGGAAGCTGGAATAAAAAGGGGTCCTAGGCTGGCCTTGTCTTGAGATTACAGGGTTTTGGACTAGGAAACTTTGGATCACCGGGTTTTGTTGTGTCGGCACGGGAACGGGTACTGATCAAGTAGTGAAGTTTTGGTTGATTGGTCGAGGCGGGGCATACCCGGATGAACCGGACGTGTACTGTCTCAGAGCCATTCCTCGATCAGGAACTCGTGCTCCGTTCGGGTAGAGTGACGATACTTGTTTAGTAATCTCCTCTACCGTGGGGGTTCGTGCCTTGCGAGGCGGTTGTCCAACCCTATGGCTGATAGGTGAGGACTGGGTTTGTACTACTGGGGCTGCACAATGGGAAATCTTGTTGTGGCGATCAATCAGAAGCTGATACGTAGTGCAGTCTCCGTACGAAAGGCTCGTACGAAGTTCTGGACTCAGGCTCTGTAACATCATGTCAATTTCTTGACATTATGTGAGTTGCAGGCCGGTCCGGTGGACAAGTGTGCACCACCGAGACACGTATTGCTCGAATTCCTCCCTAGGCCCCATTCTCTCTACGGTTAAATCCGAAATAGAGGGGGTCCTAATCCTCTGGACCGTAGCGGCCCAAGAATTTCTCGCTTACAGCCGAGAAATTCGACAAGTGATCTACAGGGAGGGTGGAGAACCATTGTAGTGCTTCTCCTTCCAATGATTTCTGGAAGAGGAAGACTAGTAGAGGTTGATTATCTAGAAAAGGGCGTGCGTCTAGATAAAAGGCAGTTAAATGAATGTCTGGGTCTCCACGACCATTATACCAGCGGAGTTTGGGGATTTTGAATCCCTCCGGTAGGTGAACTGACGTGATTTGTCTCAGGTTATGTAGAGACATGTGTTTGGGGGCCGAGGGACCAGTCTCGGAGAGGATTCTCCGGATGGTTTCGTCCAGCGTTTCTCCCCGGGGAGGGCTGCCTAGCGGTCCCGGGTTTGGGGTGGCCTGGTAAGGGCCTGGGGTGGAAACGGTTGGGAATATTAGATTCGCGGGGGAAAGGGGGGTGAATGAAAAGACGCTCGGGTTGACCGAGTGGCTGGGCGTGGATGGGGTCTTGGGAATGGCCTTAGGGGTTTCGACAGGGACCTCCTGTCTTAGGGTTTTGACCTGGCGGTAGTTGGCGAGGTCATGAAACATGTCCTCTACGGATTGGTACCCTAGACTGGCCATCTTTTCCTCTAGATGGGTCAGGAATTGCGTGGCCTGACCCTCTTGGTGGGTTCTTTCCTCTAGTATCTCCTCCTCTAAGTGGGATTCCATGATGCATGTGAAATGTTTTAAGGGATCGAATGCAGATATAAAGCAGTAAATAAAGCGGTAAGGATTGCGCAGCGGTGTGCGGCTTACAAAGCAATAAAGGACTGCGCAGCTGTGTGCAACTTACAAAGCAATAAAGGATTGCGCAGCTGTGTGCGGCTTACAAAGCAGTAAATGATGCAGTGATACGAAGTAGAGGAGGATCTGATTCGAGGGGTCGGAAACTCTAACCTTCCTAGAGGGTTAATGGCATTCTAGTCAAGCTTGTAAAAGGGGGCATAAGAGGATCACCTTTTGTTGTTTTTCACGAGGGACGTCCCACCGTGATCGCCAGATTTGTCGGTACCGTCGGGGAGGCCTCCGGGATGTCAGAGCGGATTCCGGCGGGGTGCACGGTGAGCGCGCGTGTGTGTGTGGGGGGGTTCTACGGGGATTCGGATCGGATGCGTGCCCTGGCGGGCTCGGTCGGATCGTCTTCTCGGAAGGGTGAGGGGTGTGTCAGTCCTGGTTGAGGCGCCCGATAGCGTCTCAAGAGGATTCAGGGGTTTGTGTGACTGCCACCTGCTTTTTCTAAAAGCAGGAAAAGGTTGGGTTGGATTTGATCGCCTACGTGGGGGAGTTTGTGGGGTCTCCGCTCTGAGACACGGATGTACCGTACACAGAGGTGAAAAACAGGTAATCCTATTCTGCTTCCGGGGCTTGACTAAAGGAGTTATGGGACAAAAGGGTGTAAGTGGGGTGTGGATATGGGGCAGCTAGTTGGATCCAGCAGTCTGGTGAGGGGCGGCTACTAGGGTTTAGCCGTCCCAGGTCTGGTTTGGTTTGGGCAGAGCTTTGGTAGGAAATGGGTTTGGTTTTTGGGCAGAGGCTAAACTAGGTTTAGCCCGGGTTTCTGGAGGGTGGAATGAGAGGGTGTTTTTGTGTAGGGAATGAGTGTTTTCTCTCACAAAAGAGGCTCTCTCTCTCTCTCTCTTGGGATTTCTAGTGTGGAAAGGGAATGTGAATTGTGGGATGTTGGTGTGGATTTTGTGGATTGAATGATGATGATGATGTATTTGGGCTTGGGACCCCTCTATTTATAGTAAAAGAGAGGTAGGAAAATATCCTGAGGGTAATGGAGTGAGTTGGCTTTGATTGGACCTCTCATTAAGTCTCTAGTTTTTCTGTCAGAGACCAGGTGAAGGGCGGCTAGTTCTAACCAGCCGCCCAAGAAGGGGCGGCTACTTCCTGGTAGCTGCCCCTATCATGACCTGCCAAACGTTCCATCTCTGACAAGTGGTGGCTTGGGTCGGTTACTCGGTTTGATCCGGCCAAGAGAGGGCAGCTAAAGGTCATGACCCGCCGCAATGATCAGCATTTAATGCTGCTTTATGTCCCATCCAGGGGACTGGTCCAAAGTCGGCCAAGGGGCGGTCAGTGGGGCGGCTAGTTAGGGCTAGCCGCCCCTTTCTAGGGACTTGGGGTTTTTGGTTTTTTTTTTTAGAGTGGCGGGGTTTTGTTTTTAGGGTTAGGGCCTGGTTTAGGGTTTAGGCTTAGGTCCAGGGCTAGGGTTAGGGTTTCTGGTTTTTGGTCAAGGCTAAGGTTAGGGTTTAGGTTTAGGTCAAGGCTAGGGTTAGGGTTTCTGGTTTTAGGTCAAGGCTAGGGTTAGGGTTTAGGTTTAGGTCAAGGCTAGGGTTAGGGTTTAGGTTTAGGGTTTCCGGTCTAGGTCTAGGTTAGGGCTAGGGTTAGGGTTTCTGGTTTACCGTACCTTTGGTTCTCTACTTGGATGTTCAACTGTGGGATATTTTCGAGTGTTACTTGAAGTATTTCTGTCTCTCTGGACGGTCAAAATTGGAGTATCTACACCTTGGTGTGGACGGGGTTTTGGGAATGGCCTTAGGGGTTTCGACAGGGGCCTCCTGTCTCAGGGTTTTGACCTGACGGTAGTCGGCGAGGTCATGAAACATGTCCTCTACGGATTGATACCCTAGACTGGCCATCTTTTCCTCTAGATGGGTCAGGAATTGCGTGGCCTGACCCTCTTGGTGGATTCTTTCCTCTAGAATCTCCTCCTCTATGCGGGATTCCATGACGTGTGTGAAATGGTTCAAGGGAATATATGCAGATATAAAGCTGTAAATAAAGCGGTAAAGGATTGCGCAGCGGTGTGCGGCTTACAAAGCAGTAAAGGATTGCGCAGCGGTATGCGTCTTACAAAGCAGTAAAGGATTGCGCAGCGGTGTGCGGCTTACAAAACAATAAAGGATGCTGTGATGCGTAGTAGAGGAGGATCTGATTCGAGGGGTGGAAAACTCTAACCTTCCTAAAGGGTTGATAGCATTCTAGTCAAGCTTGTAAAAGGGGGCAGAAGAGGATTACCTTTTATTGTTTTTCACAAGGGAGTCCCACCGTGATCGCCAGATTTGTCGGCGTCGGATTTCCGTGTCGGTGTCGGAAAGGATCCGGCGGTGGGGAGGTGCGTGCGTGTGTGGGGGTTCTTCGGGGATTCAGATCGGATGCGTGCCCTGGCGGGCTTGGTCAGATCGTCTTCTCAGAAGGGTGGATGTCGTTCCTGGTTGAGGCACCCGACAGCGGCTCAAGAGGATTCCAGGGTTTGTGTGATCGCCACCTGCTTTTTCTAAAAGCAGGAAAAGGTTGGGTTGGATTTGATCGCCTACGTGGGGAGTTTGTGGGGTCTCCGCTCTGAGACACGGATATACCGTACACAGAGGTGAAAAACAGGTAATCCTATTCTGCTTCCGGGGCTTGACTAAAGGAGTCTTGGGACAAAGGGGTGCAAATGGGGTGTGGATATGGGGCGGCTAGTCGGATCCAGCGGTCGGGTATGGGGCGGCTACTAGGGTTTAGCCATCCGGGGCCTGGGTTGGTTTGGGCAGAACTCCAGTAGGAAATGGGTTTGGTCTTGGACAGAGGCTAAGCTAGGTTTAGCCTGGGTTTCTGGAGGGTGGAATGAGAGGGTGTTTTTGTGTAGGGAATGAATTTTTCACTCACAAAAAGGGGGGCTCTCTTTCTCTCTTTCTTGGGATTTCTAGTGGGGGAAGGGAATGGATATCAAGTGGATGTGAATTGTGTGTTGTTGATTGTGGATTGGGGATGTGTAGAAATTTTTGAACCCCCTTTATTTATAGTAAAAGAGAGGCAGGGGAATATCCAGGGGGTAATGGAGTGACTTGGTTAATAGTGTGTGTGATTAGACCCCTCATTAATTCTCTGGTTCTTCTGTCAGAGACCAGGTGAAGGGCGGCTAGTTCTAACTAGCCGCCCAGGATGGGGCGGCTACTTCTTGGTAGCCGCCTCTATCATGACCTGCCAAACGTCCCATCTCTGACAAGCGGTGGCTTGGGTCGGTTACTTGGGTTGATAAGGCCAAGATAGGGCGGCTAAAGGTCATAATCTGCCGCAGTGATCAGCATTTAATGTTGCTTTATGTCCCATCAGGGAAGCGGTTCAAGGTCGGCCATGGGGCAGCTATTTAGATCTAGCCGCCCCTTGCCAGGGACTTGGGGTTTTTTGGGGTTTAGAGTTTCTCTTAGGTGGGGTTCCCAGTTTGGGCCAGGGTCTGGTTTAGGGTAGGTTTTAGGGTTTTAGGTCTGGGGCTAGGGTTTAGGATTTCCGGTTTAGGTCAAGGTTAGGGTTTAGGGTTTGGGTTTAGGTTTTCGGTCAGGCTAGGGTTTAGGATTAGGGTTTCCGGTTTCCTGAACTTTTTGGTTCTCTATTAGATGTCCAAATGTGGGATATTTTCGGGTGTTACTTGAAGTATTTCTGTCTTTCTGGACGGTCAAAATTGGGGTATCTACACCCCTGCGGCAAACATCCAATTTTTTCTGTACCCTTGCAGCAAACATCTAATTTTTTTTCTACCCTTGTCCCATTAATTCCCCAGCCACACAAAATCGCAGTTCTCCCTCTGTAAGTGCATATATGTTTTCTGTAACTTGGAGAACACAAAATGTAATTTATGTAAATATTTTTTATCTGTAAATGCATTATTATGTTATGTAAAAATCGTAACTTACAAAACACTAGAGAAACATACATTAATGCATAACATTAATATATATGTGATTTTTATGTTGTCATGATGTAAACACTTATTGATGTTTGATTTATTTGAGTGTTTGACTAATTGTTGCATCTCTAATATAGTTTAAATTGTGTTTTCTTCCTAATGATGTAGGCTTGCTAACTCAAAGGTGTAACAATAGATTCGATTTTAGCCAAAATGACATGAAGATGTTCTGAGGAAATATAATGTCTCAGTTCATTAGGGTAGGAAAAGAACTTCAGAAACATTCAATGAATTCAAGTGCTTTGATGTACTTATTGTGATAAAATATTTTCAGGTGTTATACTTATGTTTCTCTAGCATTTTGCAAGTTACCATTTTTACATGGTATGTATAATAATGCACTTACATATAATATTTACAGAAATTATATTTTGTGTTCTATAAGTTACAGAAAACATACATGCACTTACAGGAAAAAAAACTACGATTTTGTGGTACTAGGGGAATTAAAGGGATGAGGGTAGAAAAAAATTGTGTTTGCTGGAGGGGTAAATTTTTTTTTTCAAAAGGTGGGGCACAGGAAATATAGGGGTTGAGCTGCAGGGGTATTTGGGCAATTAACCCAAAAATATTTTGTTAATTTGATTGCGTAAAAGCTATTTTTTCATTGTTTAAACCTAGATGGTGATACTTGGAACTCTTCATCTGAAAATATGGTTTTTGAATTTAATCATATTTAACCTAAGCATGTTTTGACAAATAAGGTTTGCTAAGAACATTTCATGTGGTTGAAAAGTATAGTTGAT
The DNA here is from genome assembly GCA_030737845.1 of Acorus calamus. NCBI lineage: Eukaryota > Viridiplantae > Streptophyta > Magnoliopsida > Acorales > Acoraceae > Acorus > Acorus calamus. The sequence goes on along the minus strand of CM060877.1, from coordinate 7,340,348 downwards.
AAGAAAAAGTTATATTGAATTGCCCATTGTTATATATGTATGTTTACTTCTTCTATGTATCCAACAACCCACTGATTGACTTGTGGATATTTAACATGCAGTGTCATTTTGCAATTTTTGCAATTGACTTCTTCTCCAGGAATCCAGGTTGACCTGAATGCTTGCCAATGTTGTCAATGTCACATTCATATTAAATATTTAAATGGGAACATTTGGGAAAATGTTGGTAATTACAACCATTGATCACTTTTGCAATCCTGGTGCGGTTAAAATTTTTATGAAAAAAAATGAAAATATAGATAATTATCTTGATTCTGAATGAAATATAGATTTTTTCCATGTAAAAGCTAAAAGTAAAAATCATGCCCTCTTTGCATTTCTGGATTTTGACAAATGTCATGGAGATCAAATCTATAAACTTTTTATCTATAATCTGCCGCCACTGGTCAGAAATCCTAGCTACCACTTGACCTCTTGTCATTATTTTAATATGATGAGTTTGGTTAACAAATTGATGAATTAGATCACTAAAATAAAACTCTTATTTTATCTAGAAGTCCCACCGTAATATATTCTCCCTTTCTTAACTTGTTTATAATAAGATTGTTGATACACTCACTTATTTTTATGTCCTCATTTACCGTCATCATTTTATTAATGTATTGTATGAAATCGTTGAAATAATAATATGTTTATATATTCTTAATATTAAAATGTAATACATATATAAATAAAGCTAAGGATAGTTGACTGAACAAAGAAGTAATTGTCAACCCTATCACCTCTGAAAGTGATGAGCTATATTCTTAATATTAAAATGTAATACATATTATATAAATAAAGCCAGGATAGTTGACTAAACAAAAGAATACTTGTCAACCCTGTCACTCCCGAAAGTGATGACCAAAAGATGGGGGCAGATATACCCACCATCTATTTTATTTGTCCCACCACCCTATTAAATCCACCTCCTACCATTTATGGATCCAGAGGGAAATCTCGCGCGAGCCGGAGGCCTTTTCGAGGAGGAGGGAACTTGAAGGGGAGAAGAGGGGATGAACGTCGGTGCCGATGGAGAGGGAAGAGGTGGAAGCGGCGGAGGAGTGGTTGTCGGAGGCAGTGATGGGGACAACTAATTGGGAGGAGAGATCGAGCAAGTCGGAGAGTTTTCAAAGAATGCGATGACACAGGGCCGGCTCTGAGATTTGAAATTTTGAGTGGGGCCAAGGTGATTTTTTAAAATGGGGCCCTATAAAAAAATAAAAAAATAAAATCTTATTTAAAAATGACTCAATAAATTTTCATTTTTCATTGATAAACTAAAAGAGTGTAAAAGATAAATACATGCTCTCATGAGCTTCATTTTACAACTCAACTAACATATGATTATTTAAAAATTTATTTTGTAACAAGTATATTAGAAAAATTACAAGCACATACATATAATCACATTTACACCAATAACAATATTTTCATTAGAAGTCTTAGAAAAATATTAAAAAATAAGTTACACCTCAAGGACCATGTTTATTTTATTTGTCCCCTTTTTTATAAAAGAACATGAGTGAGTAATTTATTTTCTTCTAATTAGGGATTTTCAATCATCTCAAAAAATGAGATTTTCATGCCTAATTTTTTAATATAATCTCTAATTAGCAAGAATACGTACGTGAATATATTTTTTTTTAAAAATATATCCCAGAAAAATAAATAAATTAATAAAACTAATATTCAAAAAGAGGCTACGATACATTATAAGATCAATTTCTTATAAAATCTTGTTATTTTGCTTCTTTGACTTATTAGATTATGAGAGAGAGAGAGAGAGAGAGAGAGAGAAAGAGATTATGAGAGGGAGAGATGGTGAGAGATGAGAGAGACTGAGAGATAAGGGAGAAAAAAAGTAAATGTTAGGCTAATTAAAGGTGACTATTCACCTTCTTAAAAGAGATTTAAAAATTTTAATTATATATAAATATTAATAGCTACTGAATAGGTGGGAATGATTTCAGTTTTTTTTTCTTTTCATTTAGGACATTGAATGGGTTCAAATAACTAGTGGGCCAGACGAGAATGAGGCCCATAAAACACACCTAATAATTATTACATTTTGGCTTGGGGCCCTTCCCTGGGTCCCTAGGTAAACTGCCTACTGGGCCTACACCCAGGGCCGGGCCTGCGATGACACGTAAGGATGGCTTGCTAACGACGACCATGGAATGGACGTGGCTATCACGTTGGATCTTGGAGAGGTAGGCGGTGATATGTTATTTGGAGCAAGAGGACATTGATCCCCCATTTTTAGGATTTTTTTAAAGGTTTGTGTTTCATCTCTTTCAACCCACTAATAATTTCGAGTTTAACATGCGGATTGTCAAACTGGGTCTATCCGGTGTGGATTTTTGACGAAGAGGTCATGATTTGGGTTCTTTGAAACTTGATTCCGGTTTGTATGCAATGTTTCGAATCACCGTCTGAAAGATCGTCTAAGATTGTCGACATCTCTCAAGAATGTTTGGTGATCGTCACTTGCTTTTCGTCAAAAACAAGAAAATATGATTCTTATAATACTTGCATTTGTTAGAAAATATGGGTTCTTCTCTCACATATCACGGCCGGCCCTAAAACATAGAGGAACCTTTAGAAAATGTTTGGAAATCAAGTGGAATAATCATAACACCGTCGAATTAAAAACCAAGAACATGTGAAAGAAACCAGCAATCGACGGTCAAAAGAGAATTGCTTTTTTTTTTTTCTTCTAATAGAAATCAGAAAACAATTTTTTTCCGATGAAGTGGTCATGGTCTGGGTTTTTTGAAACTTAGTTCCGGTCCATACGCGATGTTTCAAATCACTGTTTGAAAGATCGCCTGAGGTCGTCGGCAACTCTCAAGAACGTTGGGTGATCGCTACTTGTTTTTCATCAAAAACAAAAAAAGATGATTCATACAATACTCGCATTTATTAGAAAATATGGGTTCTACCCTCAAGGATCACGGTCAGCCGTACCTTGAGGTGATTGAAGTGCAATTAGTCTTGCAAAACCCACATAGAGAGAGAAAGGAAATGATAGCAAATATGACGAAAAACAATCAATGGTAGGGAATAATGTGAATAAACCAAGATTTGTGAAACTAGTGTTCTGAACACAACACAACAATCAATCAAAGAACCAGGTGCCAAGAAAGTGAAATTCAGAACCGGTGTGATGATGAAAACCAACGACCTCATTGTTGGCCGTCCAGAAATAGAGAAGTCCAAAGTAATCAGTGAAACAACCCGCTTTTCAGCTCGCTCGGCACAGGTGAGGGCCTCATCGCAGATCCGCTGCAACGGATAGGCCACTGACGTGCTGGACGGTAACGATGTGAGCGGTGGAGTTCTCTTGAGAGGTATGACGAAGAGCTAGGCTTTTCGTTCGGGTCCCACAGACGGCGCCAAACTGGAGGGGCAAAATTTTGACTCACCGGATTCGGGTAAGCGGATTCGGCCTCTCCCGTTCTCCTCTGCCCGAATGATCTTCATTCCACTGGTTAGCAACATCTGAGCGTCTTCAACACCGAGAGGTGGGGGTCCTTCAGAAGACTCTCTGACGCTCAAATCAATAGAATGACCAAATAAGAATGGTGTTCTGCAAAAAAAAATTATGCATACATGTTGCATACATCTTATGTCTGTCATTGCCCCCTATTTATAGTGGGAGAATGGGTTTAGGGTTTGTGATTGTTCTCATCACATCGGACGGAGATTTCACTAGCCATTAATGAGGGAACAATAAATAAAACTGTTAGATATGGTCAATCATGAGAATCCATATTTGATGGGGATTTGATGGATACAGTCAATAATGACATGATCCTGTGATTCATTTGATATTGATGGAGATTAAATGTCAATAATGATCATTTAGTGCCAGGGATTCATATAAATCAATACAATTATTGATTGTATTAGATACTGACTTGATTGGTCTTGGGTTTCCGGGTCGGACTCGTTTATGTTGGGGCCGGTTGGGCCATCGCGTTGTCGGGTTGGACCTGAATAGCCGGTTTGTTAAGTCGGACTTGGACCTGGTGGACCGTTGTTCGGTCGGTTTGGATCTAATGGGCCTGGTTACCCAGCCCACTATGCGTAGTTAGAAAATTTGACGCCCACACATATATCTTTGAAATTTATTTTATTATTACTTTTATTAAGCGCAAATGAAAAACATAATTCTATTGTGTAATACACTAATTTAATTCTTATTGATTTATTCTAATGAATTTGAGTATGATATAACTTTCTTACATGGTTTTAATTTGTTTGTTCTTGGATGACTCATCCATTTTGACAACTTATGATAACCAAACCGATAAGTCCAAGAACTCTACTTTAGCATTGTATTATTATTTCTTCTAGATGGTTTGATAAATTTCTAATGCATTTATCTCATTTGGAAATGCCACATATAATTGTTTCATATTATGATAAAAAAGGGCGCTGTTACACCCAGATCCATATCTAGCCCCAATTTCAGCCCTATATGCATCGATAGATTTCTATGGACGTATATGCTCACGTTAATAAAACATATGCTTCGAAAGAATTTTTTTACATTTTTTATAAATGCATCTATGCAATTCATTGGAGTATATGCTTCATTTTTTTTATAAAAGCATGTACCTCATTAGATGAGGTATACTATTTTTTAAAAATTTGAAATACTTCTAAACTGAAATTGAGGCTGGAAATGGGGCTGGATGTAACAATCCTAAAAAAAATAATCACATTTTTTAAGCAGGTTGTATGATGCCTAATTTGTTTCTCCATTGCCAAATTTATTGGTAGCACATATAAAAAAAATAAAATATTTGTAGTAGAACAGTACAATTTATGCATGATGTTACATGAATACAAATAGACTAACAAGCGATTCATTTCAACATATATAGATATAATGAAGCCGGATACTGGCAGCGTAAATCACCCATTTATTCCAGGTAACCTTGTAGTTTCCTCTTTTGATGTACTAATAATTGCTTCTTCTTTTCTTTAATATCATTTTGTTGTTTCATTTATTAATATCATTTTGTATGCTCCATACTTAAAATAATAATAATAATAATAATAATAATAATAATAATAATAATTTTATTATTATTGTTGTTGTTGTTGTTGTTGTTGTTGTTTGTTGTTGTTCTTGTTATATTGTTGCATGAGATCTCATTGTTTCTAATTCAAGAAATGGATTTCTCTCTTTGAGACATGATATGCCCTGTGACATAAATCACACGGGGACAACATGTATAGTGTATGTTTAATTCCAAATGGCCCAGCGAAAAGTTTCTTTATTAAGCTCCAGATGCTTTTATGTAAAGGTACAAGCTCATGTAATGATGTGATTAACTAATATTTATGTGATGGAACATAATATTTGTTTGATTTTTTTTAATGGAATATTTATTCTAGAGAAGTTCTTATCAAATGTTTATTTTTTTTATAATTATTTTTTTTAACATTAGCAATCAACACGTAGCATAGATTCATGACACACTAACTTAAATCATATATTTTATTTAAATGAATAAAAGGGCTATCCAAAAATGCATCGTGTGTGAAGCTTGATTTACTTTTCTTCTTTATAATCTTACTTTTGATGTAACTTATATAAATCGATAGTTATGTTTATTTTATGTGATGTTTGATCTAGATATCATACATGATTAAATTTTTTATGCAACACACATGTTCATCAACTAGTAATGAATAAATGTGCAAGTCCTCCTAGTAGGGGATTAGCAAATAAAAGAAACAAGGAAATTTGGAATGAATTTTCATGTCACTTCATAATTTAATTTTTGGGGGGTGGTTGGTCTCTAATTCATTAATTACACGTCTCACTCATTAGACACTAAATTAATATGTCCAAACAAAAAGAATTGTTTCTCCTTTCTCAACTTCATGCAAATGAGCTCCTGTACTGCAATGTTCAACCTGAGAATAGCCATTCATAACTTCATTAGGAAATAAACTCGAGCTGAATTCATGTTCGATAGACAGGGCGGTGGATGAGGACCATGCAACTGAACTCCTATATGGCTTTGTCCAACCCGAGAATAATCATCTGGAGATGAATAGAGCGAGGGAGGAGATTGCATAATCTCCTAATGACTAGGCTATGACATCTGTTATTTTTTTTAAGTCATGATGAAACACCATGTATATAATATCCTACTAATTTTAATAGAATGAAGAACAACCATCCTGAGATTGACTGTACTTGTGGACGAGGACCAAATACCAATGACCTTCCACATGTCTAAGACACAACAAAACTACGGCCGGTGGTTTTTAAGATGCCATGCGAGACTGATAAGTCATAGACAATGTTTGGTATACATCCACTCTAGATGGTGTCTCCTTATGTTTATGCTCAATGCAGTAATTTTGTTGTCATGCATGTATTCAAGACCATCAACACTCTTTCATGTGGGTGGTCTCATTGCGTAGGCCGCATGGAATCGATGAAAACCAAGTGGCAGTTCGAAACCAGGTGGAGAAGGCCAATGCAGCTCCACAACCCTCCCGTATATTGATCTGTGGATGTTGTGATGCTTGTGTTGGATGATGATGGTGTTTGTCATTTTTATTTTGCTTGTAATCCTATCCATATAAAGTGATTGTACAAGCTTCATTACCTTATGCTATTCTGTAGCTACCCCATGCCAACTTGAGTTATTTCTTGGAATCTAATATGTTGTGCTTTTGTCATTTGGCTAAGGTAAGGAAATGGGTGGACTTGTATATTCTAATGCTTTGAAGACCTTATGCTTGTATAATGACATTCTAGGAAGCATTTGTTTTTCTTAGGTTTTGTTGGTGTTTTTTTCAGATCAATCTCCAGTTTATTACTGCATTTTGATCATGTGTACCCTTTTCACTTTAATTTCAATCCTTTTTAAAAGTATTACAAAAAAAAAAAAAAATTAACTCCACCTTTGATTTTTCCACTGCCTGTCCCAAACCCGAAAAAACAAAGAGGATAGTGAAAATACATGAATTATTCAGTATATACTTTAATGTACAGTTTGTAATGACCACAATCTCGAATGTGGTTTATTTAATATGCACATTCACCATTTCTCTATCTATATATTTGACATATATAACGGTTTCTCTCTTTAGGTTTCCTTGTGGCATTCCATTGTTCTCCCTCTAAATGAGTGGTACATATATTTAATAGAACAAATAAGTACTTTATTTGAAGTATTCAACTAAACATCAAAATCAAAATAGTACTTAGCACTTATAAAATAGAGAAAAATATCCTTGTATAAGCACCACTAATAAGTGATGAACAAAACACACTTATGAAATAAGTGTTTATTTTTTCTGCCGAACCAAATAGTTTTTTTTTCCCGAAAAGCTTAAAAATATTATATTATCTGTACTTATAAATCAATACTTAAAATCAACAATCCGTCGAACCAAACGCCCCCTTAAATGAATGGGCTAGTGAGGATAACCGCACCCGCTTATGTATAATGACCAATGTCAGTGGCATTTAATTATACGTAAACATTTATTAATCATTCAACCAAACTAGGGACTTCATAAAGAAACATAATCCAAAAAAAAAATACACTGCACAAATTCTACATACCTTTGATGAGCAAATACTTAAAATACAACATTGCAAAGCATAGATGAGATCTCATGGATCCTATTTTCAGCTGGAGCTTCTCATAAACCTGTCATCATCACTTTGGGTTGATCCCAGAGAGTAACTAGTGCTGGAGCTCGTATATCCTGCTGCCGAATCCTGAGCCCTTACGTGAGCTTGAGCTTTCTCGATCTCCCAACACACAGTGAGCTCAGACAAGACATGACCCATTGTCGGTCTCGAGGACGACTTGATTAACGTGTATTTCTTTGCCAGGTCTATGGCTTTCTCTAGGGACGTCTTGTGGTAGCTCAATTCTAATCTTGGATCAATGATGTCACTCATCTCCGATTTCTTTTCCACCCATTCAGTTATGTGCATCACCTTCGATGCTTCCACAAAATGTACAGGTTTGCCTGTGATTAATTGCAGGAGAACAACCCCAAAGCTATAAACATCACTCCTCCCTATAAACGCTACATTTAAAATTCCTGCAAAGAAGATGAATTCAGATCAGTCATAGACATTGTCACTGCAACTTAATATTTTAAAGAAATAATCTTTTAAGAGAATAATATATTCAAAAAAGCGCATACTCGGGATCAAGATATCCAAGGGTTCCCTTGACTGAACTTTCAGTTTGAGTGACATTCTCTTCAGAAAACATCTTTCCCAAACCAAAGTCAGCAATTTTAGCCTCCAATTTTTCATTCAAAAGGATGTTTTCAGGCTTGATGTCCCTATGCACAATAACAGGCTCACATCCATTGTGCATATACTCCAACCCTGCAAGTTAAATGTTAATATCAATTATCAACAAAAAACTCCTTGGTATTTACCTGGGGTTTCAAAGGAGATTTCCAACGGAGATCAAATCCATATATTTTGGCCTCATCATCTATGGATAATGGGTTAGCAAGGCAAGGGGACCAAAACAGAAGATTTTCCAACTAACCTTTGGCAACACTCAAAGAAATTTTTAGTCGTGGAAGCCAATCTTTTGCTCCATTGCTATCTGCAGGTTAAAGAGTGTTGGGTTGTTATATGTGTGTATACATGATACAACAAATGTACAATTTTTTTTTTTAATTCTATTTCATTAGACGCAAAAATTTTAGAACACATCAGAACATATATATCATCATTTAATTCTGAGTCAAAACGAAAACATGAATTTTCTTTTTCCCTCATTTACTATGGTATAAGATGCAAGTCTAGAGTCAGAATTAAAGCCAACTTATTAAAATCCAAGAGTGCACAAAACACAAAGGGATATCAGGACAGGATGCTCATGGTGTGGAAAAGTCATAGCACATCATCCCATTTCTAATGATTCAAGTTTGGTTTTATAAACCTATTATGGATTAACAAATGTTAGCACAGACCTAAAGCTCATATCACCTTGGGCTTCCTTAATGCACTAGGTTTGTGGGTGATTCTGCACATATGGAGTTTTCCAACTAACATTGGGTTTATCGTCATCAATGGAAAAGAAAAGCAATCAGAAACCATTCTAGTGGAATGTTTATCGGGTCATACAACAATTTTCGGTCCAATTTTCCAATAGGTTGTATACCATCACACTAGTGTTGCACAACATATTCCACCTGAGATCAGGTCCATGGCAAACCCTCAATGTCCAAACCACCTAAGACAATGTTCAACCATTTAGTCCCCACATTTCCGAAACAAGTTTGGGATACCATCTTCATTTAATGCTTCATATCCTCTTATCTATCCTAATTCCACCTTTCATCTTGACATCCATATTTCTGCCACACACAATCCATTTACATGATGTTTCATGGGTTGCCATGATATAGAACCTTACAATCCTTGTGGTCTACTTGCTGTTTCATTTGAATTTCCCCAAATTTCCAGCTAGCCTACAATTATACAACAACCTGAAGACAGAATGCAAACATCCACACATCCAAGCAGTAAACACACAGTGTGCTTAACTTCTAAATCAGTTTGCATTAAGTTATACAAAAAAAACAGTTGTCAGGCACGATGACCCTATATGTGGTTTACTTATTTGATGGATAGTGAGGTTCTCAATGACTGAGTTAGAATATTTGCTCGTCACCTGCAAAGATTTCAACTTTTTGGACACCTTACACAGGATGATTACAAGACACTCCTCAGGAGTTGAACAAATTCGATATTTAATATTTAGATTATAACACCATGAACCCTTCTGTGTACAAATATTGAACTGAAAGATGATGGGCGGCACTGCTGTACCTCACCCTCTAGAATATTATAATCCAATAAAGGATAAAAATTAATAATGTTGAAAATTATTACATTAATCTAGATATGATAGAAAAGTTGAAAGAAGGCACATGTGATGCATGTTTGACTATGTTAATATAGTTAAAACATTCATAAGTATATTTTATAGATAACTTAGCATATCAGGGTGTCCCAAGGAATTGGTTATATTGAGCCAGTCCCCATATCCCGTCCATATCTATATCCACACAATATAGCCCACACCCTCTTAAATAAAGTCAAGCAGTTCTTTCTAGAAATAGCTATCTTAATAGTACTTGCTAACTTACATTTATGGGAATTAATTCTAATTTTCTTATGAAAACAAAAAATACATGCAGAAACAAACTAATTATGAAACCATTTCACAATATCAAGGTTCATGACTCTAATCATGTAATGATTTCCACTACCCATGCCTTTGAAAGTAATCTCATAATTTCACAAAGATGTCATCTCTGATACATTTATGAAAACTCCCTCAGCGTTATGTAGTAAAAGAAGCATTAGTTTTAAAATATCAAAAGTAGTGTAATTTATGTAGTAAAAAAAGCATTAGTTTTAAATATCAGAAGTAGTGTGATAACGATAAATGGTATTTTGGATCGCTGAAACAGTTCCAATACATTGATTCTCCAAATTACTTCAAACGATTGGAGTATTAGTTTTCGGGAAAGGGCTTCAAGAATGAAATATAAAACAGCAGCCAAGCATGCATCATGCATGGTTAGTAGTACGTAAAAAGAAAGCACAAAGAAACAAAAATTGGAACAGCCAATAATGTAAGCAAAAGTATACCTGATAGGTAATCCCTTAGGTTTCCACCAGACATGTACCTATAGATGAGGCATTTATGAACACCATTGCAATATCCAATGAAAGGGACAATGTTTTTATGTCTCACTTTCATTAACAACTTAGCCTGCAAAACAGATCAATAATGCCATCATAATTCTTTATTTAAAGCCCTGTAAAAAGTACTAAATGGAAAGAAAAATATGTTATACTGCATATGTTTGATTCAAAAGCATTTACCAATTGGAAAAATGGACCCAGAAAATATCATGTAAATAAAATTGATAGTTAGAAATTGGCATGGCTACTATGCAAAGATGACACAAAAATTTAAAAATGGTCCAAATTTTTCTACCTACCAAAAAAAAGGTTGTAGAGATTATAGGGTTTTTCTAATTTTAATGCATCATTCTTTTTCTCATGCACAGGATGACTTGAATTATGGGAAGAGATATCTAAAGCAAGGTTTGTTGCATGGAAGCCGTACATGAATTCTAAATCTGGCCTTGAAGGTTTAGAAAAAGAGGACAAACAGTCCAACAATCACATGAAAGAAAGGATTTACATGGTTCAGCAAGATTGCCTACATCTACTCTGTGTAGTCCCTCACTAGGGATGCAATCTCATTAACTTGAAGCTTCCCTTCTTAGGAGTAAAGGTGGAGCACTGAGCTTTCATTGTAAAACCTGAAGTATTTATTTTTGTACTCAATAAATTCAGTCACCCAAAAAAAAAAAAAAAGATTACTTATGTCAATGGGCGGCAGCAAAATTTAAAGATCTCAAGTCTCATACACGATACATTTATTTTCATGATGAAAAGAAGAAACAGGACTATTTTCGCAATCCCTTGAAACTATCCACTTCGTCCAGACGACTCTTGAAATTGTCTGGGCAAACATTTTTTCCCACGTCCAAAAAGGTCCTCCAATCATTCCTTTAGATGGCATCTTTATGATTTAAATACTAGGCCATATTTTATTATTTTAACAATTCTCCATTTGGCACAATGCCAAAGTCAACTTCATCTTCCTTTTCATTCACATCACCATATCATCAAGCCACTTTCGATCATCACCATCAATGGTAAGTGTGTACCATATCCTCGAACCCATAACCAATTGGCTCTCGATGTGTCCTCTTGGTTCTGGACGCTGCTTGGGTTGTTGTTCCTAAACCTCTTCATCAATTTCTGTTGATTGGCCTGTGGGAGTTTCTAATAAACCTCAAAAGACTCCTCCACCACTTCTCCTAGAAAAAATCACTCTGTATGCTAGAAGTTGCATAGTAGACTCAAGTACTCAACAAAGGTTACATCCCTGTTAATTACAAACTTATGCTCCTCCAGGCCATAGTTGATAACCCTTAATGATATGTACGCAGCACAATATTTTGAGAAGACTCAAGAGGTCGTCCACAACAACACCACTGCTTTCTTTAGATTGCCATGTGAGATTCTAGGGAATACATAGGCAACTTTGCACTTGTACTAGCATACAAGTGAAAACAAAATGGCAGACAGGTAGAGGGGACAAGGTCGGTCCTCAAGAATTTAGCAAGGCATGCCGAAGTTTCACATTAAGGGTAATAAATTGATGTGCATCGCTAATATATATACTTCTAGAAGTAGGAAAAATCAAATCATGATGGAGAGATGTGCAGGGTGTCAACATTTGTTTCCTCAAAACTAATTAAAAAATAAAAATGTAAACAGATGTCCAAATGATAAACTCACCTCATTTAAGAACATCCTACTCCCCCCTGACATTTCTTTAAGCCTCTTGACAGCAACTTGTGTACCATCAGATTTCTCACCAAGGTAAACAGTCCCAAAACCTCCTTTGCCAATTTCTTTCTTGAAGTTGTTGGTCATTGTTACAACATCAACATCTGTAAACTCCCAATTATCCAAGCGGAAGGATCCATCCCTAATTTCTCCCTTTCTGGTCGAGCCATCAGCAGAAGTTCTGTAATTAAATTTGAAGGAACTATCGGTGTTCTTCCTTAGAGAGGTAGAGAAATCCACACCGAAGCAATTCACATGTTCTCCTTGGTGGATGGGGCCATTAACTTCAGTGAGTCCTATGCCACCATTCAAATCAGAAAAAAAGCAAGCTTAGGAAGATCATCACAACTATTAGAAAAGAAGAGGTTAGTGCAGCAGACTTTGGATGATGTGCAGGTCAACCCTTGTCATCTAAGCAGGTATTCTAGACAATAGATTTTCATCAGACCAAATTAATCATTTCCAAGGATCAAAGAAAACTTAAATCCATGAAAAAATCCACCATATCAAAGGACCCCTCACAGAAAAGACATAAACAAAGGCTCTCTGTTGAGCTACATGAACCTCAAAAAACATGCGACACATAGGGAAAACCTGGAAGGGATGTGTTACCAGATACTTATCAGATTTTTGGATATTTGGGATTTGAAATAGATACAGATATTTTTTGAATAATTGATATGCTTAAATATAAGACACTAAGTTGGGGTGATCATGCAACATGATAGGGATCGGAAATGATGTAATTAAAAAAAAAAAAAAAAACCCTTCAAAATCAAGACTTTAGGACTTCTTGTCTCTTTCAGAGATCGTAGAGAGAGAATGGAAGTGTTATTTAAATCTTGCATATTCAAAAGGCATACAAATATTTTTTGGATAATTGACAGGTAACTGTTTTGGCATCTAAACACTAATATGACCTAGCTCGGTGTCATAAAAATTGTGCGTATCGTAGTGAACCTATAAGCAAATTGTGTTTTGTTGTGTGTGTATAGTGAATATGAATTTTCTACCCAAAGTGATTAGCTTTTGTATATCCTTACCCATTCACATGGAATGCAGCATTGTAATTAAAAAATTTGCTTCAACCAATGGCCAATAATCATATGCATAAGAAAATAAATAATGAATATTCAAACTAAAGATGATATTTTTTAATTCAAGTGATCTAGGAGTTTCAATATGATAACTGGGATGGATTTTAAAAATACATTCAAACTTCTTTCAACTCAATTTGCTTAAAACCATTGTGTTTCCCAAATTGATCCAAATAAACAATTGATAACTAAATCAATACAATGATACCTTGAAAAAATTGAACAATATGAACATGGAATCTATTCGGTCTAACCTTTTTGTTTTCTTCTCAAACATAACAATTTCCACGAAACAAGAAAAAGGAGTGTTGTGGCGATGACTACTGCAACAACCACAATGATCCAAATATGCTTTGAGCGCTTCTGGCATGATTCTGATTTACAGAGTTCTGGATTGCCAATAACACTGACATAAAAAACACCAGCATCTTAGAATACTTTGAAAAAAATTTGACATAAAATTCAATGAATGAAATAACTATTACTGTGCAGAAGCTGAAGCTGAAATTTTGATGATAATTATTAGGGGAATATCCATCCGATACCCTTTTTCTTGTCCAATCCATGTTTATATCCATATTTGTTATGAAAACAAATACAGATGTGGATTTTGAAATTGATAAAATATATTCGTGTCCATATCCATTCCCCTTTTTTGAACACGATGCTTGTTCGCACTATGATAATATACATATAAGTGTATTTGTTTATAATATTATTCATATCTCATTGAATCTTAATTTATTTTGAATTAAGATGATTATATCTTAATCATATTCATCTTCAGTAAACCAAAATGGATATTGATTTATATATTTGATTGACATCTATATCTATGTTCATTTTCCCTGATAAAAACAAATAAAATACATATATTCAACCCGTTTTCCATTCATTTTTCTTTCTTTCTTTTCAATCTCTCTTTGACATCTCTAAACCACTTCAAACCATGATATATAGAGTAGAGAAGTACGTACATAAGTCAAGCTAACAATTTGTCAATCTTTACTTTAAGAGGCAACAGATGTTGCGAATCATGTCATGGGTTAGGCAATTGTGTCATATATTTTGAAACCATGCCAACTAAGACATTGACATAAGTCAACTGACGGGTGGATACATATTATGAATTCTCTTTATTGAGATGTGTGGTTTTCATTATTAAATCAAACCTGAGAATAAGTGATTGTCTCTGTAGAAGAGGCAAAGGTATAGATCCGCTTAGGTGGTTGTTGTCCAAATTCCTGCAAAAAATAAAGTGATAATACACTCAGTCGGTTTTACAACCCTGTCTGCAGTCTCATACACTATGATAGCTCTGTATATACTATGTTATCATAGTATATAGGGTTATATCATAGTGTATAGCAAGAAAAAAAATTATTTTTTCAAAGAGAAAAAAAATATACTATTGTATCTTAGTATATACTTCATTTCATATAACAATAAATACTTCAATAAGAGAGCGTATAATTTGAAAATAAAAAATGGAGCTGCACAGGGAGCAGGACATATCATTTTCTCATAAAACATCATCCATTCTATTTTTTTATAAGTGGCAAGGAATGTTAAACCGTAATCAAAATCAATGAAATTATAGCTGACATGAAAATTTGACATAAGAAGAAAAGGAAGGGTGATTATTAGCCATTTATTTGTCATCTACCACCTAATTGATTTCTTATTTAATTTCTCCATTTCAATTGCTTACAGTTTAATCAACAAAGCATTTAAAATAAGAAACAAGCAGGTATATCAAAAACCAAATGTCTCTAGGAGGCAGTTCTAAAGAAGGAAAATGCAGGAGTGATGCATTTTCTCTTACAAGATTCAATGCCAAATTGATACTTCTCAAGATGCAATATAAAGATAACTTGAGGAAGATTATGACCGTAGAAACTTAACAAATGAAAAGGGAAGGAAAAATAATGTTATAAAGCATATAGGAGAACAAATCCTCTAGGGAAATATGAATGATATGATAAATAAATACGTTAACAAAACTATTCCTTTCTATAGCCTCTATGTGGAGTGTTTTCTTTGGAAGAAGTAAACCTCTCATCCATAGCCTCTGATTCTAACTTTTTGAAGACAATCACTTGTATAAATGATAGTGGATCATTTGAGTTCAATGAAAAAGGCCATGTTTGCCACACGTAGTCAGCAATCCCCATCAGACATGGATTTTAACTTATTGTACCCAGTTCATTATTTTGTCACAACAGCAATCTTTGAATTATTAATCTATGCTTCAAATATGCATATGGAATGGAAATTATTTAAATAAATAACAACAGTTAGTAACCGAACCACCTCTTGGCAGGTTAGTAGAGGTACCCCCTCTTCACCGAGGTGTCCTAAGTTCCAATCTTGCCCATGTTGATAGGAGATGATTTGACCAGGAAATAAAAAAAAATAAAAAAAAGGTTTACCAAGCTACAAAAAAACAGTCGGTATATAAACCCTGAAAAGAGGTACCTGCATGTTCTCTAGCTCTAGTTTAATAGATTGGATAACATTACTATTTTCACCACTTACAATCATGAGACTATGAAGCTTTAATGCCAGAATCAGAAAAAGTTATGTAATCCTAAAGTCCAAATTATCGTTCCAAGAAGATAAGGTCATCAGATTTCAAAGATTCAGATCAAACCATGACATTCAGTGTTTGGGTTAAGATATAAAAAGAAAATATTAGAAAAAAAAAACAAAGGATAGGATCTGCCCACACTAAGTTAAAAAGGAAAACACCTCAACCGTTTGAACAAACAAAAACTTCAGAAAAGGTAAAAGTAAACTACTGATTGCATGGCCATCATCATTCATCTGGGGTATTATGAACCCTGATTGGTATAAAAGGGGCCACATAATCATTGTACCCTTGATAAATGGGTATTGAGTGTCTAACAATATATATGGCTTGATATTGCGTCAGGTGGTTTATCACACAAACTGGGTCTTGATTGTAGATCATTTTATGGTGTGGCATCTCATATATGGAAGGTGGTTTTCTTAATTGCTCATATTGATAAACATGAAGATTGGTCATGTATAAAATGATTAAATAGGAGTAAAATCTGGTGCATTCTCTTACCAAACTGCATAAAGAATGGTAAGAATTTTATTAAGATATATTACATAAAGATTGGCTGATTATAGCTAACTTACAGAAGTGTCAATGATGACAGTTGTGCCAGAAAATCAGGTATATTGCCCACCAAATTATTCCCTGATAGATCCCTGAAAAATATAATTACAATGCAAAGGATTGCATGCAACAGAGGAGCATACAAGTAGTCAAAGATGTTGAATTTGCCAAAAATATTCTTGAAGCAATGTTTTTTTTTAGAATGCTCTTATATTACTTACAGGGTCTGAATCAGTTTAAGGTCAGCAAAGGAAGCAGATATATTCCCGTTAAGTCCACTGGAAGACAGGTTTCTGAAGGATAAAAATGCAGTTAAAATATATTTGTTAGTATTACAATAGTTGGATATTTGCCTTTATTCATGTAGATACACTTCCATCTTACTTACAAAGAAATGATTCTAGGCAGATTGTCATTGCTGCAAGCCAATCCCTCCCAAGAGTAAGCATTAAGAAGGCATGGATCACCCATCCAATTCCTCTTTATGCCGTATGCCCTTTTAATTTGTTGAATTGCATCAACTGGAATCCAATAAACCAAGTATATATTACTGAAATTAGACCATGAAATTACCTGGTTCACAAAGTAGATTTTTAATCTCAATAATAATATACAACTTCAGGTAGGCAAAAACCAAGTTCCTTCATTTTTTTTAATTAAGTTGTATCGCGTTAGAAGTGATCGATTTGGAGTTTAAAATGTAGTAGAACTTATCAGAAAAACATTTTAGAATCAGAGACACACAGTTTAAGTTGACTCGATATACATAAAAAAAAAAGGCTAGACCATCTGAAATATTTTTAACCTGACCATGTAACACCTGCAAAAGGCATATGGTCCAGCAAAATTATTGTTGGAAAAAAGCAATATTAAGCATGTTTTAAAATTTGCGCCTTAAAGAATAGGTGAACCATTATAAGAAAGCAAACCGAGCTTTGGTTAGATGGTTAGCACCCCCCTCTCTGTAAAGGATGTCAAGGGATCAATAATTCCCACCCCGGGGGGGGTGGTTAGTGGGGGTGGTTCATTTCTTTCTACCATGCATCCAGTTCATGTCTCTGTTTGTTCATTACTGAATAAAACTTCAGCTCGTATGTGGTTCATTTCTTTATTGTGTCGTTGAGCTTCTTGCTACAGAAGGCCACAGGCCTTCCCTCTTGAGATAGGAGGGCCCATACACCCTCCAGTAATACATCATATTCCACTACAAACCTCACCGTCAGTAGTTGGGGTAGATGAATCACTGACTGCTTGAACTTTCTCATCAAATTGAATCCTATTAGCCCAACAACAAACTCCAAGACAAGTTGAGCATCATGAAACTGCATTTCTTTAAGTTAATGTACAACTTGTTTTTCTGTAAGACTGTTAGTACCTTCCTCACGTGGGATATATGCTTCCCTTCATTAAACTATATAGCTGAAAATATCATCAAAATAAACTACTACGAATTGTCAATGAAAGGTTTTAATAAGTAACTCATTAACCTCCAAATGGCATAGCCAATCACTCACACAGAACCTCATTGCTCTTGAAGGCAGCCTTTCACTCTTCTCTGGGCCTATGCGAATCCAGAGATATTTGAGCTTTAGATCAACCTTCGTGAAGATCTGTGCGCCCAGATAATATGTCTAGCATATCCTCCAACCTCGAGATGGGGAATCAATATTTGATAGTGATCTTGTGATGGCTCTGTTGTCTGTGGCTCTAAGAACATGCGTCATCTATGATCCTTCTTTGGTACCAGGAGTATAATCGTGCACGTACTCGGCCCTCAGAAGAGTCGAGTTACATCAAAATCATATATAATGAGTTATTCCGAACACAGAATGCCCATATCAAAAATTATGGTCCCCTGAAGTTTAGGCTTTCCATGGGCCCTCTAAACTGCTCTCTTCGTATCTTCTCACCCCAACAACTCCTGCAGGCCCTCACATCTTGTACTATATCAATCAGATAGTAGAATGCTCATCTACTACTTTGACCACTTCTTTTTTTTTCTCCTATTCCTAAAACTTTACTCCAGTTAATCAATAAATAAATTTTGGAAATACAGTTCCTATCTTCCCTATAAAAAAAATTTGCCATGAACAATCTACAGTCACTTCTACAGTCCCAACATTCCGAATTTTTAAAAATTATATATTTGAGTAATGAAGTAAATGTCTTCACAAAAAGATAAAGCATATATACGAATGAATTGAATACATATATTCTTGAAGTTTCCCTAGTATATACTTGATCAGAGAAATCATATTCTTAGTTAGGAGCATAGAAATGACAGAATATGTATCCATTACCATTTCCACAAGACAAGCCCCATTTGGATAGAGAATTAAGTTATTCTGAAGTTTATGACTATTCTAGTACAGATAAGTAATAAGTGTTTTTTTGGTTGGGTTGTGTTTTTCATTATTCTCACTGAAAAACGTAAAATAAATTTTTTGTTGTTTTAATTGACCATTAATAAATTGTAGATAAAATATGAATAAGATGTACATAAATATTTATAAAAGGTGAAAAAATAAATTGACATGTGAGTCCTTAATTTATAAGATTCGGTGAGGACAATTAATTTGATAGTAGAGCCCACATATTCAAATGGATTGAATAACCTAGAATAATATAATTCCAAGTGTAGCAGGAATAATTATACCATTTTATACCAGTTAATTCTGGAATACAGATTCTCATTTATTTTAGCTTTCTAAACACCCATTTTTTCTTATCTCCTATTCTCGAATCAAACAATGGCAAGAAGTTTCAAGCATACCGTCTTGGCCGAAAGTGGAGGCGTTTATCACCCAATTGACGGCGGCGTAGACCTCCGCGGCGTTCAAGAGCGGGGGAAGAGTAGAGCCGATGCTCGCGCTGAGGTTGTAGAAGGCATTGGGGAATTCGGAGAGGGGGTCATTGTTAGAGATGGTGTCGGTGTACAGGTACTTGGGCTGGAAACCTGTCATGAATATCTTGTTGTTGAAGTATATGTCGATTAGTCTCGACTGACTCGCATTGAGGATTTGGATCTCCATGAAGTGAAGGTAAACATGGTACCCCAAAATGGGGTTCTTAAACACATTGTTCCACAGGCTGTACATGTCGCCGCTGTCGGCAGTGTCCATGACCACCGACGGCACGTCGTAGCCGGAGTTGCCTTTTATCGTTGAACGGGTATCGAGCTGGGGCAATGATGCCTTTCCTTGAACTGGCCACCATCTGCGGTCGTATTTGTCTTTTGGATACCTGCATCATCATTTTGAAACACACATCTTTGTGGGTTAGAATCCTCCGGGGAAA
The DNA here is from genome assembly GCA_030737845.1 of Acorus calamus. NCBI lineage: Eukaryota > Viridiplantae > Streptophyta > Magnoliopsida > Acorales > Acoraceae > Acorus > Acorus calamus. Next base: position 7,320,304 of record CM060877.1, on the reverse strand, counting down.
GGAAATAAAGGCTCATAGATAGATTCATGATCTGGTGTTCATTAATCACCATGATATATTTATTTATTTTATTTTTTATTTTAGGAGAAGGTAGGCGATCGTCCCACTCCTTCTCCCACCCAGAGGAACTCAGAAAGACTTCAAAAATGGACGGCTGGGAAATTCAATTTATTCAATTTTTGGCGATCGTCCCACTCCTGCTCCCACCCTTTAAATTTTTTTAAAATTATATAATATTATATAAAAATTCATTAATAAATATAAGTATTATTAATCTATTTATATGAAAATTATATCAATGAAAAAATCTCATTAAAACCTATAAAATGAATCTAATATTAAATGGTTTTGGATTTATTTTTAAATTAATAATTTTTTAATTAAATAAATAAAATAATTCTTAAATAATCAAATGCATGATGATTTATTTAAAATCAATTCTAAAATAATTTAATATTAGTCTCATTTTAAAGATTTTAATGAGATATTTCGAACTATAGTACTTTTATTAAAAATGGATTAGCGGATCCAAATATACATTAGGTTGAATTAATTAGTGTATAAAGTAAAAAGTAAAAAATGTGATTTAGAGTTGACCTCCAAATATCATATCCAAATCTCCAAATTTAGAGGTGGATATGGAGTGTGGTTGTAGAACACTATCCTCTACATTTGGAGATATAGAACGTGATTGGAGATGCTCTTATCATGTAAAAAACATCATGTGCAGTCAGCTCACAATCCTCGATAGTTATTTTTTAAAGGGAAAATATACACTTATCATGTCATGTGCACGTTGTTATTAAAAAGGGAAAAATCCAAATCCCTCGTAAACTAATTGAAATCCATATAACCCCCTAAAAACACTTAATAAATTCAAATAACCCCCCGAATAAAATTTAAATTTACAAATAACGAATATTTTATGAATATTATGTTTTGTTAACCCTGGTTGAAGCACAGTATACTAAAAAACTCTACAATGTGTTTAAAATGCGAAAAATCTTCAATAAATAACGATTTTACCCCTCTAGATAGAGTTTTATAATATATCCAGAGAGGATAAAATCGTCATTTTCATATGATTTTTCACATTTGTAACACACTGTAATGATTTTTTAGTATATTATGTTTTCAGTAAGGATTAACCAAACAAAATACTCTACAAATAGATTGTATTCTGAACAAACTATTTTATGTACTATATTAAGAACAAATGATTTATCTTTCTACTATACTAAATGTGAGTGTTTTTCAAATTTTCAACTTTGTTCGTTATGCTTTTGTACATTTTTACTCTTGCAAATTTATTAAAATCCCTTATTATTTTAAACAATTATTTCTTCTTCTAGTCTTATCTAAAATTTAAATAGATAATATATTTTATGAATTTTATATAAAATCAAATTCTTTAACATATAAATTAAAATTAATTAAAAATAATATATATTACATCTTCACCAAATCTAAATAAATATAAAAAATAAATAAGTTTAATGCACATATGAATAGTTTTTTAGATAGGATTTCAAAATATGTTTTTATAATAAAAATACACAATTTTTGGACCGTCCGAGTAGGGTTGGTAAATGAGCCGAGTAGCTCGGGTTCAGCTCAGTTAAAGATCATTCAGACTCGTTTGATTTAGACGAATGAGTCGACCTTGAATAATTTTTAAAACTCAGTTTGTAAACGAGTCGATCCCGAGCCTAGACGAGCTCGTTTACTTAACAGAAAAAAGGTAAACGAGCCGAGCCCGGCTCGGAGCTTATGTTACTTTTACATGTATAAGGTGTTGTGATTTGTTAAATGTGACTTCTCAAATGCTAAACAAGATTTTTTTAACTAAACGAGCACAAGCTGAGCCTTGATTCGAGCTTCAGCTTGGCTTGTTTAATAAACGAGCCGAGCTAAGCTTCAACCGAGCTTTTCACGAGCCCAACAAGCAGAGCTTGAACACAAAATGAAGTTCGATCCCAAGCCGAGTCTGATACTAAATGAGCCGAGCCGAACGTGAGCAGGTCAAAACTCAGCTCGTTCGGCTCATTTACCACCCCTAGGTAGAGATGTAAAACGGGCCTTGTCGGCCCGACCCGGCCCATTTAGGAAGCGGTCTAACGGGCTAGCGGGCCGGCCATGCCGGCCCATTAATTTTGACAGGCCATGTCGTGCCTGGCCCGCAGGGCCAACAGCCCTAGCGGGGCCAGCCCATGTTTTTTAAATAACATATTTTTAATTTTTTTTAGTTTTAAACTTTAATTTTCTTATTATTATACACACAAAAATTATATAAAGGTATTACATATACACACACACACAAACATTATATGTACTTGATAAACAATGAGATGAGACACTTATTCAACATATTATATGTGCAATCTATTGTGAATTGTTGTGTTATGTCGTGCCTATCGTGTCGTGCTCATTAACGTGTTGTGTCAAAAACAGTCCACGTGCCACAAGACTGGCCCGACACGGCCCATAAACTTTAACGTGTTGTACATTACCGTGCCGCTAAGGTGTCGTGTCGTGTCGTGCCTAATTTTTACTGTGTCGTGCTTCGTGCTGTGCCGGCACAAATCGTTTTACACCTAGGGTGCTGTTTGGGTAGTGGAATTGGAAGAGAATAAAGGGAAATAGGGGGAGAATAAGTTTTAAAAACAGGTTGGGTGGTAAAAACAGGTTGGGTGGAAAAAATAGATGGGCATAATTATTCCATAATAGGTAGGAATAAGCTGATATTTATATTCAAGGTCCCTATGGAATTATATTATTTCATCTAATTTATTCCACTAACATAAAGGGGCGCACATGTCAAATTAATTGTCGCCACTGGGGTTCACAGGTTATATTATTTTTTCACCTTTTATATAATATTTATCTAAATCTTATTTATATTTTATCTACAACTTATTCATAGTTAATCAAACAACAACTCTCAATAAAAATAACTAAAAATACAATTAAACAAAAAAATCATCTATTCCATTAGTATAGTTACTAATTTATAGAATAATCCAAATGACACCTAGAAGAGTTTGATCCTAGGACCCCCACAAAGCCCTAGTTCATCTGGTCAAGCCTGTGGAGACTTGTTCATTCTCACTCATCTGCTCCTTTTACTCCTTCCAAGTCTGTTAAAAATAGAATTATCGAGATGAATTTTCTTCTGGTACCAAAGTTAGTAAACTGATCATTAATCATTCCGAATATTATTCCTGCAATCTTAAAATCTTTAATAGAGTATGTACTCGAATGGTAGAGAAGAATGTCAAAAGGTATGCATTAAATTTATTTAGGTATATATTTATTTTTATAAAATATACATTTTATTAAACAAATATATACCCTTTTTAAAATTAAAATGTATATATACTACAATAATGACTGCAGATCAAAACAATTTCCTAGAGGAAATTATCCAGTGTTGTTACGTGCATTCCTTGTTTTCAGTCTAGTTCACAAAAATTAATAAAATCTAAATCAATTCTTTTTATTGTTGAAATACCCTTCAAACACATAAATACAAAGAACACCCCCATCACCTCCACTCAGAAGCCTCCGATGGAGGGGTGGTAAACGAGCCAAACGAGCCGAGCTTTAGCATGTTCAGGCTCGGCTCATTTAGTATCAAGCTCGGCTTGTTCTCAGGACCGAGGTTTATTTCGTGTTCAAGCAGGGCTCGTTGGGCTCGTGAAAAGTTCGGTTGAAGCTCAGCTCGGCTCGTTTGTTAAACAAACCAAGCCGAAGCTCGAATCAAGGCTTGGTTTAGGCTCGTTTAGCTAAAATAAATCTTGTTTAGCATTTGAGAAGTCACATTTCATAAGTCACAACATCTTATACATGTGAAAGTGACATAAGCTCGGGCTCAGGCTCGGCTCACTCCCTTTTTTCAGTTAAGTAAATGAGCTCGTCTAGGCTCGGGATCGCCTCGTTTACAAACTGAGTTTTAAAAATTATTCAAGGTCGACTCATTCGTCTAAATCAAACGAGTCTGAATGATCTTTAATTGAGCTGAACCCGAGCTGAGCCTGAGCTACTCGGCTCATTTACCAACCCTACTCGGACGGTCCAAAAATTGTGTATTTTCATTATAAAAACATATTTTGAAATCCTATCTAGTGTTCATTAATCACCATGATTTATTTTTTTATTTTATTTTTTATTTTAGGAGAAGGTAGGCGATCGTCCCACTCCTTCTCCCACCCAGAGGGATTCAGAAAGACTTCAAATATGGACGGCTGGGAAATTCAATTTTTGGCGATCGTCCCACTCCTGCTCCCACCCTTTAAATTTTTTTAAAATTATATAATATTATATAAAAATTCATTAATAAATATAAGTATTATTAATCTATTTATATGAAAATTATATCAATGAAAAAATCTCATTAAAACCTATAAAATGAATCTAATATTAAATGGTTTTGGATTTATTTTTAAATTAATAATTTTTTAATTAAATAAATAAAATAATTCTTAAATAATCAAATGCATGATGATTTATTTAAAATCAATTCTAAAATAATTTAATATAAGTCTCATTTTAAATATTTTAATGAAATACTTCGAACTATAGTACTTTTATTAAAAATGAATTAGCGGATGCAAATATATATTATGTTGAATTAATTAATGTATAAAGTAAAAAGTAAAAAATGTGATTTAGAGTTGACCTCCAAATATCAAAATCCAAATCTCCAAATTTAGAGGTGGATATAGAGTGTGGTTGCAGAACACTACCCTCTACATTTGGAGATATAGAACGTGATTGGAGATGCTTCTATCATGTAAAAAACATCATGTGCAGTCAGCTCACAATCCTCGATGGTTAATTTTTAAAGGGAAAATATACACTTATCATGTCATGTGCACGTTGTTATTAAAAAGGTAAAAATCCAAATCCCTCGTAAACTGATTGAAATCTATATAACCTCCTAAAAACACTTAATAAATTCAAATAACCCTTCGAATAAAATTTACATTTACAAATAACGAATATTTATGAATATTATGTTTTGTTAACCCTGGTTGAAGCACAGTATACTAAAAAACTCTACAATGTGTTTAAAATGTGAAAAATCTTCAATAAATAACGATTTTACCCCTCTAGATAGAGTTTTATAATATATCCAGAGAGGCTAAAATAGTCATTTTCATATGATTTTTCACATTTGTAACACACTGTAATGGTTTTTTAGTATATTATGTTTTCAGTAAGGATTAACCAAACAAAATATTCATTAACTATTAACGAAAATTTTATTCAAGGGGTTATTTGCATTGACTATGTGTTTTCAGGGGGTTATATGGATTTCAGTCAAATTTTAGGGGGTTATATGGATTTTTCCCTATTAAAAATGAGGAAAAATCAATATAACTCCTTGGAAATTAGCTAAATTGATTTTAATCCATGTAAAATTAAAAAAAGAAAGTACGTATGATTAACGGATTTAGTTCTTGAGTTAAATTGCTCTGATAAATACATTTAAATCAGTAGTCCCTACAATATATCAAAAATCCAATTTAATCCTTTTGATGACAAAAATGCCCCTTCCTTTTTTTGAAAAATTCTTCTCTTGCCCTATATTCACCAATGATATAAAAAAAATTTGATATAACTCATTGAAAACTTATGAAAATCATAAAAGACCCCTGTAAAATTAGTAAATCCCCTGAAAGTCAATCTTAAATCTGGTTGGTGTATTACAATAATTTATTAAGTTAATTTTAAAAAAGCACATAAATTTATCATGTATGGTTAGTATCAACTACAAATCTAGTTAGTTTCAATTACGGTAGAGACTAGTAGGATATGGACCTGAGGGGATTTAGCAATTTTATAAGGACACTTTCTGATTTTTATAAGTTTTTAGGGAGCATTATCGAGTTTTTGAAAATAAGGTGTGTGGGCATTCTGATAACTTTTAATGTGTAGTTAAGTTAATCATGTATCTAGTTAATTAGGGTAACGGTAGAGAATGAAACAATATTTTTCCAATAACATAGGGACTTATGGTGATCTTTCAATTTTACAAAGACTAAAACCGATTTAGCTAACTTTCCAGGGAGTGATATCGATTTTCCCTTAAAATAGGAAAAATCTTTATAATCCCTTTCAAACTGTCCAATATCCATATAACCCAAAGTCCATATAATCCCCTAAAAACACATATGTAAATCTAAATAGCTCATGAGTTAAACTTATGTTGATAAATAAGGAATATTCTGCGAATACATTGTTAGATTAATCTATACTGAAAACACAGAATACTAAAAAACCTTTACAATTTTTAAAAAATCCTAAAAATGAGAATCTTACTCCTCCGAATAAATTATAAAACCCACCTTCCACTTTTCCTTCCTCCTTCACCTACTCGATCTTGCTAAACAAAAGCTAGATGACTATGGTGTAGTTTGGGCTTTATGTTTTGCAAGATCAGGTGGAGGAGGAAGGGAATGTGCAAGGTGAGTTTTATAATCTGTCTAGAGGAGTAAAACTATCATTTATAAGGGGTTTTCTAAATTTTTAACGCATTTTAGAAGGTTTTGGTATATTGTTTTTCAACCAAAATTGACCTAACAGGATATTCGCTGAATATTTTACATCTATCAATGAAAATTTAACTTAATAGACTATTTGAATTTATATATGTGTTTTCATGGGGTTGTATAAACTTCAGGAGAAGTCAGAGGGTTCTATAGATATCGGGCAGTTTGCAAGGGTTTATATGGATTTTTTCTAAAAATAAAATATACACTGAAATGCATTAATATATTTTTTTATTTTTTATAAAAGAAAAATTCATACGCTATGATAATGCAATATACAATATGGTAGTGTATAAATGTCTAAAAACGCTTTTGGACTATAGATGAGATTGCATTATCTTTAGGAAAATGTTAGACTCGGTCATTTTTATAATCCAAAACTCATATCACACATATTTTTATTTTTTTAAAATAGTAAATATCATCTAATAAGGTAAATATTCTGATAAAAAATGTATATCGCTCTATTTTTTAGTTGAATGAATCCAATTTTAGTAAATGTGAGAAAATTTTAACGAAGTATAGACAATGTATATACATCACTGGATTTCTAATAAAATATATCATATATACGACTGTATTCTAAACTATAAAAAAAACTAAGTGTAACAATGCCCTCATATTTATCAACGGTGAGAAGTCTTAAATAGTCATTGGACCAAAATCCCATGAAGCTAATTCATTTTTAAGCGCTGATACACGTAGTCCGTCGTTGCTGCCTGTTTCGTAACTCGTACGCTATGATATACTGCTTTATCATAACGTATAGGATTCTAACATAGTATTAACCCAAAAGAATTTTTCATTTTTTTACCATGAAAAAAAATACAGTAATGTATCTCAGTATATACATCATTTCATATAATAGCATACACTTCAAAGGATAAGTATATAATTTTATAGAAAATAAAAAACGGGCAGGATTACAAAACGAGCTGGAATGGAGGCTACATGTATCTTTTTCCCATTTTTTTTACTTCCTACACACTAGGTAGGGATAGGGCTGGTAAATGCAGCTCGGGCTCGGCTCGGTTAAAGCTCGCTCAAGCTCGTTCGTTTAGACAAACGAGCCGAGCTTAAACAATTTTTAAAGCTCGGTTTTTAAACGAGCTGAGCCCGAGCCTAAACGAGCTCGTTTACTTAACAGAAAAAAGGTAAACGAGCCGAGCCCGAGCCCGAGCTTATGTTACTTTCACATGTATAAAGTGTTGTGATTTGTGAAATGTGACTTCTCAAATGCTAAACAAGATTTTTTTAACTAAATGAGCACAAGTTGGGCCTTGATTCGAGCTTCAGCTTGGCTTGTTTAATAAACGACCCGAGCTAAGCTTCAACCGAGCTTTTCACGAGCCCAACAAGCAGAGCTTGAACACAAGAAGCTCGATCCCAAGCCGAGTTGAGCCCGAGCCGAGTATGATACTAAATGAGCCGAGCCGAACATGAGCAGGTCAAAACTCGGCTCGTTCGGCTCGTTTACCACCCCTAGGTAGAAATGTAAAACGGGCCTTGTCGGCCCGACCCGGCCCATTTAGGAAGTGGTCTAACGGGCTAGCGGGCCGGCCATGCTGGCCCATTAATTTTGACAGGCCATGTCGTGCCTGGCCCGTTGGGCCTGCCCATGTTTTTTAAATAACATATTTTTAATTTTTTTTAGTTTTAAACTTTAATTTTCTTATTATTATACACACAAAAATTATATAAAGGTATTACATATACATATACACACACACAAAAACATTATATGTACTTGATAAACAATGAGATGAGACACTTATTCAACATATTATATGTTCAATCTACTGTGAATTGTCGTGTTATGTCGTGCCTATCATGTCGTGCTCATTAACGTGTTGTGCCAAAAACAGTTCACGTGCCACAAGACTGGCCCGACACGGCCCATAAACTTTAATGTGTTGTACATTACCGTGCCGCTAAGGTGTCATGTCGTGTCGTGCCTAATTTTTACTGTGCCGTGCTTCGTGCCGTGCCGGCACAGATCATTTTACACCTCTAACTCTAGGGTGCTGTTTGGGTAGTGGAATTGGAAGAGAATAAAGGGGAATAGGGGGAGAATAAGTTTTAAAAACAGGTTGGGTGGAAAAAATAGATGGGCATAATTATTCCATAATAGGTAGGAATAAGCGGATATTTATATTCAATGTCTCTATGGAATTGTATTATTTCATCTAATTTATTCCACTAACATAAAGGGGCGCACATGTCAAATTAATTGTCGCAACTGGAGTTCACAGGTTATATTATTTTTTCACCTTTTATATAATATTTATCTAAATCTTATTTATATTTTATCCACAACTTATTCATAGTTAATCAAACAACAATTCTCAATAAGAATAACTAAAAATACAATTAAACAAAAAAATCATCTATTCCATTAGTATAGTTACTAATTTATAGAATAATCCAAATGACACCTAGAAGTTTATCCTAGGACCCCCACAAAGCCCTAGTTCATCTGGTCAAGCCTGTGGGGATTTGTTCATTCTCACTCATCTGCTCCTTTTACTCCTTCCTACAAAGTTTGTTAAAAATAGAATTATCGAGATGAATTTTCTTCTGGTACCAAAGTTAGTAAACTGATCATTAATCATTCCGAATATTATTCCTGCAATCTTAAAATCTTTAATAGAGTATGTACTCGAATGGTAGAGAAGAATGTCAGAAAGTATGCATTAAATTTATTTGGGTATATATTTATTTTTATAAAATATACATTTTATTAAACAAATATATACCCTTTTTAAAATTAAAATGTATACATACTACAAAAATGACTGCAGATCAAAACAATTTCCTAGAGGAAATTATCCAGTGTTGTTACGTGCATTCCTTGTTTTCAGTCTAGTTCACAAAAATTAATAAAATCTAAATCAATTCTTTTTATCGTTGAAATACCCTTCAAACACATAAATACAAAGAACACCACCATCACCTCCACTCAGAAGCCTCCGATGGAGGGGTGGTAAACGAGCCAAATGAGCCGAACTTTAGCATGTTCAGGCTCGGCTCATTTAGTATCAAGCTCGGCTTGTTCTCAGGACCAAGCTTTATTTCGTGTTCAAACTCGGCTCGTTGGGCTCGTGAAAAGTTCGGTTGAAGCTCGGCTTGGCTCGTTTGTTAAACAAACCAAGCCGAAGCTCGAATCAAGGCTTGGCTTGGGCTCGTTTAGCTAAAATAAATCTTGTTTAGCATTTGAGAAGTCACATTTCATAAATCACAACATCTTATACATGTGAAAGTGACATAAGCTCGGGCTCAGGCTCGGCTCATTCCCTTTTTTCAGTTAAGTAAACGAGCTCGTCTAGGCTCGGGATCGCCTCATTTACAAACTGAGTTTTAAAAATCATTCAAGGTCGACTCCTTCGTCTAAATCAAACGAGTCTGAAAGATCTTTAACTGAGCTGAACCCGAGCTGAGCCCGAGCTGCTCGGCTCATTTACCAACCCTACTCGGACGGTCAAAAAATTGTGTATTTTCATTATAAAAACATATTTTGAAATCCTATCTAAAAAACTATTCATATGTGCATTAAACTTATAAATTTTTTTATATTTATTTAGATTTGGTGAAGATGTAATATATATTATTTTTAATTAATTTTAATTTATTTGTTAAAGAATTTGATTTTATATAAAATTCATAAAATATATTATCTATTTAAATTTTAGATAAGACTAGAAGAAGAAATAATTGTTTAAGGGATTTTAATAAATTTGCAAGAGTAAAAATGTACAAAAGCATAACGAACAAAGTTGAAAATTTGAAAAACACTCATATTTAGTATAGTAGAAAGATAAATCATTTGTTCTTAATATAGTACATAAAATAGTTTGTTCAGAATACAATCTATTTATAGAGTAACTAAAATAGTTTGTTTTCAACGGTGTATATTAAAAGTTAGCAACTGCAGGTAATTCTGGTTATGATAGTAATTAAAATAAATTTTATCTAATAAAAATATATATGTGGGGGGATTTATTAATTTTACAGGGATTTATTCCGATTTTCATAAATTTTTCAGGGGGTTATATCGATTATTTTCAAGAAACAAAGTAAATTTTAAAAATGTATTACAATAATTTATCACGTATAATTGGGGTTAACTAAAGATCTGGTTAATTTTGTTTACGGTAGAGACAAAAATAAACATTATATAATAAGATAGAGATTTGAGGAAATTTACTGATTTTATAGAGACCTTTTCCGATTTTCATAAGTTTCTAAGGGGCTCTATCGTTTTTCCCAAATAAATAAATAACACTAATAGATACACATTTATTTTTAGATCTGCAGCTTGTTTTTTTTATGCTTGGATTTTGATTGATTTTTATTGTGGGATCATTGATCATAGTTAAAAATCAAACGGTTGTAAATACATCAAACCATGAATAAGTCCATGTGTAATGAATGAATTCATTTCATTTGATGAATTTAATTTAAGGGTTCAAACCATGAATAAGTACCAACGGAGCATAGAAATATAAATAAGGGTTCATTCCCTTATTTTTAGTTTAATTTATGAGTCTAAAAGTAAATGCAATGTATATATGACTTAAATAGATGCATATGAATTTTAAGTTGGTAGACCGAGATCACGAAGAAATTATTATAGTTTTGTTTATAGTTGGTTTTTTAAAAAATTATACTTTTCATTAAAAAAAATTGTATATAATCGATCTATTTTTACAACAAAGTTATAATTCGTTAGAACAATTATGTAACATCGCTCTTTTCCTATCTATGACTTTATCTTCGTTGGGCTGCAGTGCCTTCTCTTTTTTGTTTGTATTGTGTTAAAAATATTAGATTAGATTTGTTATTATATTAGTTTGTTATTATCTTAATGTGTTACACGTGTAACAACATCTTGTATTATTATATAAAAGGCTTTAGTCCCTCTCTAATAGAACAAGAGTTTTAGGGTTTCATTATTTTATTTTCTCTCTCTTATTTCTAACATGGTATCAGAGCCACCTCAAAAACCCTAGATCCACAAATATTTTATTTTTCTTCTTCTCCGCTCCCATTGAGGAATCTTCAATCGGAGCGGGGGAGGACTCTTGGTATTTATATTTATATTTTTCTTATTTTCTTTCTTGGACCTCTTCCTTGAGATCCGACGATCGTCGCGCCGTCGTTCGCGTGCCGTCTCCGCCGCCAGATCTCCGCCTCTTCCCTTGTCAAAGTCACTTTCTTGAATCATGAAATCCTTGACACGGTGGAACTTTGAACCCTTGTGTGCACCTTTCTACGCTCTTCTGCACCCTCCATGTGAGCCTCCACGTTCACACCCTCTCCCGTGGTTAAGTAAAAAAAAAAAATCTATGTGAGTCTCCGTAACCCAAAAAAAAAAAAAATCTGGTGCACGATAGCGCAAATCTGCGCTATCATGCACCAAATCTCACCCTGCCCGTGCAGCCCTATCCGCTGCGCCAGTTTCGTCACCGTCCATCCCCTCGACCATGGATTTCGCGCTTGACCGACCCTTCGGCTCACGCACCCGGACCCGCTGATTCGGCCCACGTACGGATCCGCGCAAGCTCGCGCTCGTCCGGCCCACGCACGCGTACGCGGAGCTCGCGCTCGTCCGGCCCACCGTTCAGCCCGCTTGTTCGGCCCACGCACCCGGGCCCGCTGGTTCGGCCCACTTCTTCTTCGGCCGGATCCACCAGCAGGAGATCCACGCAGGCCCAGCCCACGTAGACCCGGATCCATCCGTAGGAGATCCGGTCCGCCAGAAGCCACCGGCCGACCACCGTCCGGCCAACGTCCGGCCACCGTCCGGCCTCCATCCGGCCGTCGTCCGTCCGCCTTCCGGCCGCCGTCCGGTCTCGTTTTGTTGCGTTTCTTTCCTAAACTGCTACGACCTCGTTCGGACTCTGAATCTAGTCATCCAGGTACTCATTTTGATCATTTTTTCATTCTCTACGCATCTGTATGAGTATTTTCTTCATCAGAGATCTCTATTATTCTATCCTCTTTGTTTGGATTTTTCTACGGTCATCCTTGTCGCTTTACTTTGTGCTTCATGCCCACGACCTATTTCTTTACGCAACATTTCTGCATTCGCACACGTCTTCTTTATGTGCGATTGTCGTTCTTCTTTTTCTTGGATCTTCTTTTTCTTTGAGATCCTGTTCGTAGCGTTGTCGTCTTCGCACGCTACTGTCGTCATCGTCTCTGCGTGCCGTCTTCTTCGCATGCCTTCGTCGTTCGCCAAGTGGCGTCATTTTTATGTAGTATCGCTGTCTCTGTGCGCTGTCATATTCGTGCATCGTCGTTTCATGTGCCGTTGTTTTCGCGCACCGTTGTCTCTGTGCGCCGTTGTTCCAGCGCACCATCGTTTTCGTGCGCTGTCGTCCTCACGCTCGTCTGCACCAACCGCCACCAGCTGTCCGTCACTGTCCCCACCGTCGTCTCATTTTTATGCAAACTCTAAGGGTTCTACCCTCAAGAATTTGAGAGAGGGTGTTAAAGAATCTCCACCACCATTGTCCACGTGTTGTCTCCGCTGCCTGTCCGCGTTTGTCTATACCCTCTGTCTTCTCCTTGAACCTCCGTGAGCCCTACGTGCACCATCTGATCTAGTGGACCAGCAATTCCGACTGACTCAAAGAGCGGGAGCGACTCTGACTGACTCAAGAAGAGCGGGAGCGACTCTGACTCAAAGAGCGAGAGCGACTTCGATTGACTCAATAGGAGCGCGAGTGAAGTGATGGATCCAAGAGACAGATGACGATTACCAATTCACATAAATAAATTGGAGGTGTTTGAAATAAGAGTTTTAGTTTATCATTTTTGTATAAACTCTAAGGGTACAACCCTTCAGAGTTTAGGAGAGGATGTTAAGATATTAGATTAGATTTTTTATTATATTAGTTTGTTATTATCTTAATGTGTTACACGTGTAACAGCATCTTGTACTATTATATAAAGGGTTTTAATCCCTCTCTAATAGAACAAGAGTCTTAGGGTTTCATTATTTTATTTTCTCTCCCTGTTTTCTAACATACTATAAATCTGTACATTCTGTCCAGTTACAGCCATACAATTCTCAAATTATCAAAAAAAAAATTAATTAATTAATTAATTGCTCTTTTCGTAATTAAATAGATAAATATATAAACAGGGGAAAAATAACCTGACCTTATAATATCCTTGGTGGCCGACGCAAAGTTGTACCGCCACTGAAGCGTCAAAGACGTGTTAGACGTCGCGGCTGGGTAAAGAGCATCACTTAGCGGCCTCAGCTCGATCGTCGATATGTAGGGCGTCCCCTTCCCCGTGTTCACCAAACACACCGACACCGTCTCCGTTCGCGCCACCATTACGAGATCGAACACCGTGTTGTTGTTGGTCGTCCGGACCACCGCCCAGAGGTTGACCCCCACATAGAGATCGAACTCGGGTGCTCTGTTGAGGCCGTCATAGTTTCCGTAGTAGAAATCAGCACTCAACAAGTACTTGCCGCCTTTACCTTTGCCGCTACCGCTCGAGATGTCGATGTCGTAGCAGTTCCGGTCCCCGCTCGGGAAACTCCGAAGCGTTTTTAAAGCTCTCACCTCATGGTTAAATTCCGGAGAGATGTTGTGGCTCTCTCCGGTGGATATGTATTGGTAGTCCGCTTTGTATTCTATGGTGGTTGTTCCGTCTACGTAGCTCTCGTTACACCCACAGTCGATGCTTATGAACCCTATATATACATATATATAGTTCGCAATCAAAACAGATATATATGGTTTGACATGTTAGAGTGAAAGAGAGAGAAACCTTGTTGGGAATGAACAAGAGAAAGCAGAGAAGAGAAGAGAATCAGAGTGCAGAGAGAAACCGGTGTTGCCATGGCCATCATCTACAAAGGAGCTGCGCGTGAATGGTTTTCATTTGGAAGGCAAATATAAAGGAGTTCTGCCATTCAATGAAACAAAAACTTAAAAAGAGGTAATTTGCAAAACTAACCCCAAAGTTTTGAATAGTAGCACAAATGACCCCACCCTAGGTGAACTTTTAAAGTGGGGCTCCAAATATTTTTACAAAAAAAAATCTAGATTGTTTGAATATTTTACATCATTTTATTTTAAAATAGACATATTATAAGATAGATACACAACATTACACAATCATTTAAATTAAAACTTCTACCTTATCGTATGCACTTAATAAAAAAAACAAAAACAATAAATATTTAATGGAATGAAAATTAAAAAAAGTGAGTCTTGGCTTTTAAATGCTTAATTGTGGTTGGAGAGGTTTAAGGAGAGAAATTTTAGGCTAGGATATTAAACAAAGTGAGAAAGTGTGTTGAGAGGAACTAATTCATTGTTTTTATTACACAAAATGACACATCTCACCACCGTCCATTTTTTCTAAATATCATTGATCAAATGATTTAGAAAGGCCTTCGTTGGATGGGGCCTTAGGCAATTACCTTGGTGACCTTACCCCAGAGCTGGCTCTGGTCTTGAGGCTCCTCAGACCATGACTGGTCTGGTCATTCCCTCGTCTGATCCTTGGCAAGTCAGACAGTTGCTTTCCTTTGGTGATGAATCAGGTTGGTGAGCAATTTCGATTATTGGGTTCCAGGTCGGATCAAGTAGTATGTTCAACCCATTTTAGACGAGCATGTGTCACGTTCTGGGTGAGTGTAGAATTTTTTCTCCACAACACACACAGTCTCCATCTCACTTATCACAAAAATCTTGTGATCAAGTTCTTTTTTGAACGGAGGGGCTAACGCCTCTTTTATACACTCTCCATCTTTGTTATCTATTAGATTGGATTTAAAATTATAATAGTAACAATATTTAAATTATATGTAAGATTATTTGAATTTTATCTAAACCTCAACTAATAACATTAGAATTATATGAGATTTTAAAATTAGAAAAATCTTAACAGATAACATTAATATAAATTTTGAATAATACTTAATTTAAAATATGAGATAGATATAAAATTTAAATTTTAATAGATGTGTGGTATATGTATTATGTCTTCTTATAAATAATATAAAAAAAAATTCAAAGCGTTGATCGGGTCAAAGGTCATTTTTTGCAAATAATAGATGGGTAGGGTCATTTTGCTAACATTCCAAAAAATAGACTTAGTTTTGCAAATTGACAAATAAAAAAAAAATGGTGAGTGCATTTGATGCTGTGTGTCTGTCTATGCGTTGGCTAATATGCATGTAGATGGTTGTTGGAGGGGGGGGGGGGGGGGGGGGGTGATTGATAAAAATATATATACACATAAAGTCAAGTTGAGACGGGGTCAATGTAGCAAATTACCCAGGATGATCTAACTAGATGGGCGATATTTGAAGATCAGGTTGGGCTGTATATTTTCTTAAGAGCTGCGTAAAATGTAAATTTTTATTTTTAATTATGTATATATATTGTTTAACAGATTATATTTCGTGTTGAACAATTATCTGGTTATATGAGAATGCTGACAAGAATGTAATAACAACATTCATATACATTGGAACTCCATCCAAAACAAGGTCTTTCAAAGAGATCAAATCACACACACATTGAGATCTAAATCTATACACACTTTTTATCTATAATCTGCCACCATTCAAAAATCCTAGTACACCACTGAACCTCTTGTCATTAGTTTAATATGATGAGTTTGGTTAACAAATTGAATTGGATCACTGAATTAAAACTTTTTTTTTCTTTAGAAGCCAAGTTGTAATTTATTATCCATTTCTTAAGTTATTTATGTTAAGTGTGTATATACACTCCCTCCATTTTATAGTTCTCATTTATGGTCTGCATTTCATTAATGCATTGTATAAAATTGTTTTAAACGATATGCATAGTACACTCTTCTATTAAATATTATATATATATATATATATATATATATATATATAGTCGCGATTACGTGCGGTTTACGTGGGTGCGTGCGGTGCGCGATCACTGGCCGTCGATCACGGGTCCATCGCATCGGACGGTCGGGTGCAATTCACGTCGACCGTTAGATGCGATGGACCCGCGATCAGACGACCCACGTCGCGCACCGCACCGACCGCAAACCGCACCTAATCGGTTCACTACATATATATATATAGTCGAGTGATAGCGTGCGGTCGGTGCGGTCGTGCGGATTCGACGTGCGTCGTCCGATCGCGGGTCCGTCGCATCCAACGGTCGATGTGAATCGCCCCCGACCGTCTGATGCGATGGACCCGCGATCGGACGACGCACGTCGAATCCGCACGACCGCACGCAATCATATATATATATATATATATATATATATATATATATATATATATATATATATATATATATATATATAGGGAAATGATACGGTGCAGGTCGTGCGGTCGTGCGGCGTCGACCACGGGCCGTCGATCACGGGTCCATCGCATCAGACGGTCGGGGGCGATTCATCTCGACCGTTGGATGCGATGGACCCGCGATCGGACGACTCACGTCGGATCCGCACGACCGCACGACCGCACGACCGCATACCGCACGTAATCGCGACCATATATGGGAGCCGATTAGGTGCGGTTTACGGTCGGTGCGGTGCGCGATCACGGGCCGTCGATCACGGGTCCATCGCATCGGACGGTCGGGTGCGATTCACGTCGACCGTTGGATGCGATGGATCCGCGATCGGACGGCCCACGTCGTAAACCGCACCGACCGCATACCGCACGTAATCGCGACCATATATATATATATATATATATATATATATATATATATATATATATATATATATATATATATAGAGCACCGATTAGGTGCGGCGGCCGCACCGTGCGGCGTCGACCACGGGCCGTCGATCACGGGTCCATCGCATCGGACGGTCGGGTGCGATTCACATCGACCGTTGGATGCGATGAACCCGCGATCGGACGGCTGCCGCACGATGCGGCCGCCGCACCTCATCGCGGTCGTATATATATATATATATATATATATATATATATATATATATAGGGAAGTGATTCGGTGCGAGAATGCGGTCGTGCGGGAAGCGATCACGGGTCCATCGCATCGAACGGTCGGGTGCGATTCACATCGACCGTTGGATGCGATGGACCCGCGATCGAACGATCGACGTCGTTTCCCGCATTCCCGCACTGAATCATTCGACTATATATATATATATATATATATATATATATATATATATATATATATATATATATATATATATATATATATATAGAGCACCGATTAGGTGCGGCGTCGACCACGGGCCGTCGATCACGGGTCCATCGCATCGGACGGTCGGGTGCGATTCACGTCGACCATTGGATGCGATGGACCCGCGATCGGATGGCTGCCGCACGGTGCGGCCGCCGCACCTCATCGCGGTCGTGTGTATATATATATATATATATATATATATATATATATATATATATATATATGCATTTAATTAAGCTTTGATTAGTCCAACCGAAAAAGAAAAACTCTGACCTTCAATCATGTGAAGGGAAAGCATGATTTGGGTTACCTTGAAATTTTCGGAGGGTCAACTAACATGTGATCACATGTTTTATAACTAACAATGAGATAATATTTTATTTTTTATGACCATTATATTGTGATTTTTTTTATGACCATTGTGTTGAAGGTGAAACGGAAAATTCTCTTTTATTAAGTGCTTGATTGATTCCTCAGCCACTCTACGTAACAATCACTAAGTTTCCATACGCATTCCCAGTTGATCAAGAAATATTATGGTCAGGAACTTAGCTCGAATTACGAACCAGATTAAAAAAAAAAACCTTCATCATTTGGGCATTAATCTTGTTTATTGATAAACCACATATGCATTTTCACAGCATTAGGCCAGCCTTAAATTCCTATTAACCCCCCCCCCCCCCCCCCATGCACTAAAATCATCCCACATGTCATATACTCTTTGTTTGAGGTCATATGTATTTTGATGGATTAATCTTTAAAGTGTATATATGACCTAGAGGTGATTTTTAAAGCTAGGTGTAAGCTCGGTAGATATTTGTGTATGCATGCTTCATGCTTGAGCTTAATTTTACACATGGCCTTCATATTGCACTAGGTTTCTGAGATAAAAGTTCAATAATGGTTGAAATATCATTACAACAAGAAGAGTAGTGAATTGGATGACACATTGCACATGCTCTCTTCCTAATTAGGTGAATCTGTTTATAATACAAAAATCCTTCTTCGTGTGCCAAACAAACTATCCAGTTGCAGTAGAATAAACTGAGATAACAAATTATTGGGGTCAACTAGATACTCACCCTCCAGTGTCAATTATTTTATTTTATCTTTGGAAAAAATCCAAATAACCCCCTGTAAACTGTTTAAAATCCATAAAACTTCATTATTTTTCTTTAAGTTCATATAATCCTCTGAAAACATCTATGTAAATCCAAATAACTCCATGAGTTAAATTTTCGTTAACAAATAATAAATATTATGCAAATATTTTGTTTGATTAACTTGATTGAAAACACAGTATATTAAAAATCTCCTATAATTTGTAAAAAAATGCTGAAAATTTTCTGTAACTAACGATTTTATCAATCTAAATAGATTATAAAACTCTATCTAGAGTGGTAAAATCACCATTTACATAAGATTATTCGCATTTTTAACATGTTGTAGCCTGATTTTACACAAAATATTTTGCACAAAATAATGCATGACAACTAGGGCTGGTAAACGAACCAAGCCGCTCGGGTTCGGCTCGGGCTCGGCTCCGTTTGAGCTCGTTCAGGCTCGTTCATTTAGACAAATGAGCGAGCTTGAACAAGTTTTAAAGCTCGGTTAGGCTCGAGACTTGGATCGAACTTCATTTTGTGTTCAAATTCGACCCGCTTGTGTTATAAAAACTTAGTTGAAGCTTCACTAAACTACTTTATAAAATCAGAACATTAAATTAATACAAAATTATGCTCGTTTAAGCTCATGAACTTGACTCATTTAGGCTAAAACTTTATTTTCTATATCTAAAAACCCTAAAATAAAGAAGAACGTTAGGCTCGTTGAGGCTCGTGAGCTCGGCTCGGCTCGGCTCGACTCGACTCGGCTCAACTCGTTTATAAACAAGCCGAGCTTGAACATGTCAAAGCTCGGCTCGTTCGGCTCGTTTACCACCCCTAATGACAACACATATGACATAGTATAGTAGTTTGACCCATCTAAACATATCTACATTCCCAAAATCTGTTAAGTATAGTGTGACCAATTTAATGATTATGGACTTCGATGTACATGGGTTTCAAACTTACCATCCTGGAAATTGTGATTTCTCTGATTAGGGCCAAGACCTATATATATCACTGTCAAAAGTGGCCAATACAAACTGACCTTCAGAGGTATGTTGGCAATGTTGGAGAGTGATTTTAGTGAATCATCAGTGCAATTAATGACAGAAGTTCATTTCAGGAAGAGGGATAATACTGATTGACTTCTTTTCAAGGAAGAATCAATTCTAGGACTAATGATTCCAGTGAGCATGAGTATTAGCTAGAATATTCCTGGTCGCTAAAGTATTGTTTTCCTTTTGACTTAGTTTAGCTGGGGATAAGATTTGAGGATAAATTTTAGAATAAAAGATTTTGTTATTTAAACCTATTATAAAAAAAATATAAAAATGTATGCATTCAATTCATTTAAATAGTAAAGGCATATACTTCAATCTTTACTTGATGAATATATGCTTCAAGATTCAAAACGTATGTGCCTGCAAATTGACCACAGAACTGACTGTAACATTTTCCAATAAAATGTGCATCTCTCCGCAGTGTACTAAAGAAATGAGGGTCTCATGGGAAGTGCTCTGCTTGTCCTATTGAGAAAGACGTTTAAAAAATAAAATTTTGAATAAAAAGGCTTAAATAAACATTAATTCCTGAAAAATGTATTTTTTGCGCTTTTTAAAAAACAATCATTTTGGACTAAAAGTTGCAATTAACTTTTTTATTAAGTTGGCTTCCTATAACCCGTTTGGTAACATGTTTTAGGGTGCGTTTGGTTGCGCGATTGCGCTGCGATTACGATTACAGGAAGCTGTGTTTGCAATCGCGCAACCAAACAGTTTTGTAATCACAGTTTTAAATCCAGCGATTGCAGGCAAATAGTGTCCAAAAGCTGCGATTTCAAAAAGCTGAGAAAGTGAGCTTCCTGCAGAATCAAGTTTGCAATCGCAGATTCCTGCAGAATCAGTTTTGCAATCGCGCAACCAAACGCACCCTTAGCTTTCTACCTAATTAAAAGTAGAATCACCCCCCAATCGTGTTACCAAACAGGTCCTAAGGTCTTCTGGTTAGTAGTTTTTTTCCCTCTCTCTCCACCCAGCTTTGAAGATTTATTTGTAGGGGTGGGCAACGGCCCGGCCCGGACCATTGAAACATTGCCCAGGCAGAGCCAGCAAGCCCGGGTAGGGCCCGCCCGCGACCAAAAACAAGGGCCCAGGCCCTGCCCACAGGCCCGGGCCTCAATGGGCCTGACGGGCAGGGCCTAGGCTTTAGGCCCACGGAAAGTCTACGGGCCCAGATCTTAAACATCTTATATCTGTTGATTTTTTAATTTTAAATTGTTCATTTGTATATAATTTTAAAATAACATAAAATTTAAAGTATAATTTTTTAAAAATATTTATATCTATTGAATTTTCAAAAATAAAAATATTAAATGAATTAATTATTTGAAAAATTAAATAACTACATACACATAACTAGGTTGACATTACATAAATGTCAATAATTTGTATGATTTAAAAACAATTCAAATAAAAATTACATAAAATTACATTTGACTCATTTATTGATTGACCCCATGAGCCTATGGGTAAGGTTCCAAAATCAGGCCCGAGCCCGACCCACCCTGAAAACGGGCCAGGCTTTTTGGAGACCCTTATTTATTTTGGCACGTAAAAATCTATGTTTTCGCTATTTCATTTTTTTTATCCCTTGTCTTTTCTTCACAATCTGTTTTATGTTTACACCTTTTCAGAATGCCTGGGACAGACCATGATTGACTGTAAATTGGTGGTTTATATAATCATATAATCCTCACTCAGACTTCATTAGAGACTTCATTATTTAGGGGTTGTTTGCTTAAATTGAATGCTGATTTTAAATGTTGTTTCATAAATGCAGATTAAATAATTTTAATCAGTTCAGAAAAAAATTTATTTAATTCAACGAAAATTATAAGCAATTATGCAGATAAGTGATATTTTGGTCCATTTAATAAGGATTGAATATTATTTGATATTTGATTAAAAACTTGAAGATTTGTTTATTTTTCATTAATAAAAAAAAATTTGATTGGATCAATAAAATAAATGTGCTACACCACTGTAATTTGTTGTAAAAATGTATCCCTTCGATTTATTCGAATATTTATATTTTTTTTTTTTATATAAAAAAATGTATAGCATCATAAAATATATAGTTTTTGTGCATGTTATGAATGGATGATTTGAAAACAGGACCGCAAAATAAATGAATATAAGAATTTTTTAATTTAAAAACATTTTTATTGTCACCCTAACTAAACCCAATGAATAGTTAAAATTTTAGATGCTACTAGTAATCAGAACATTGAAATTAGTATTCAAATACCCTCTAAAAGTAAAATGAAATAAAATCACCCCATTGCAATGCAAATTATTGTTAGGGAAAAGTTGGGAAAAGTTGGTAGCAACTTAAGCGGACCTGACCCAACCTAAATTTCAATCGATAACTCTAACCCAAACCTAACCCTGGTAACCCGAACCAACCCGCGGAATCGGATTTTTAAGCCTAATCTTTAACAAAAGAAAATATACACATATTTCATAAATTTTAATTACCCACTATTAAAATGTAAGTCCACCAAAAATAATATATTGTGATCCAAATGTAGAGATTTAGAGTAAAAAATCTGGCCCGTGGCCCATTTATAATATCAAATGGGTGCCTACTATATGTTCGAGTTGGGTTGGGTTGTCTATAATGCCAACTCAACCCCAACTCAATTTCTTACTTAACCCAAATTGACCAATCCAAATCCAAACCTGATTTTTACAACCCAACCCATGTAAAAATTGAGCTCAACATGTCGAATTCGGGTTAAACCGAACCTAAGTTATTGCCCTAGGGAAAAGATTTGACCACAGACCAAAACAAAAATTTCATCCGAATCAATGAGAAAATAATAACTCATCCACAGAAAAAAAAAATGATAGCACATATTCCAAGTTATAAGATTAAGATGATGTCATCTTTATACCATCTTCTTAGCCCATTTGGTATCACTTAATTAAAGTGATTCAACTTTTAATTAAGCAGAAAGTTAAAAATAGTTATCAAACGCATTCTAAAAAACTGGTTTAATTAAAAAGTTACTTTCGAGATTTTATTGCAAAAATATTGATTTTTAAAAAACAAAAAAAAATTGTTTTCCATTAATCAAGTCTATTTAAGCCACTTTATTTAAAATCTTATTTTTTATACGCGTTATCAAACGGAGATCGCTAAAAATTTAGTCCATGTGATACGTTGTACTTATCCTCCCAATAACTTCTTGAAAAATACAAAAATCAAAAGCAAAAGAGGGTTGATTCAATACAATTAGTTTGCTTTGCATCTTGTCACCCATAATCAATCCCCCAACCCCCTACAAACTGTTGGGTATTTTCAAATTTGAATTCAAATATTTGGGTTTTAGTGGTCCTCCTTTGAGAAGATGAAAGTGGTCATATTCTTTAGTCTCACATCAGTTGTTTGTAAAATATTTTGAGTGTTTATAAGGAGAGAGCTCAATCTACTCTAGAGAAGTCTTTTTGGTGACAACTTATGTTAGACATTTGATGCGGGGTGGTGCAAAGCACCACCGCGCACGCGTATGCGTATTGAGCGTTTTAGGGTGCACTTGACACTTCCCATTGGAAGGGATGCATCTCGAGACGGACAATCTTGTAACACCCCCGAACTCATTATCCTTAATTAAGGCACGCGATACAGTGCGTTACTACAACACAATCCACAATATATCAAGTAATATAAATAAACTCATAAACTTGGAAGTTTAAAACATAAATCAACCACAAGATCTCAATACTTCATTATTAAGTTTGAATAAATACATACAAGTTCTTTATTTAACACTGATAATAATTCATCTGGTTTTGCTGATAAGGCTAAGGACGTCCACTACATGTCAAGAAGAAAGCTTATTCGACACCTATGATGCAACGAAGATAAAACGCAAACTAAATCACCAACGCCTCAACATGAGCAACGATTACCAACAGCTACTTTGAAATGTTGAGAAAAGAGGGGTGAACTACCACGCGCTCAGTGAATACCTATAGCATCCCAATAACAATAATAATTATAATTATAATTATAATAATAACAATAAAATTTTAAGAATAATCCCAAAAAATCCGAACTAGCATAATATAACATATACAAATAATTTTCACAAGTGTAACTATAAAATATAATGCATCTTTTTAGAGGAATAACCACAAATTTCATATTAACTATATGATGCATATGATGCAACGGACACCGCATGCCCATATAGCACGCAGTCAAAAGATGCTCCATCTAGAGCTTGCTCACGCCAACAAGGTTCCACTGGACTGGGTCACACAGACCGGTCGTCACGCAGACGATGTCACGCAGACAGGTGTCACACAAACGGATGATATGCATGCAAGATTAATTCGACAACTCATAGTTTGTATGCAAGAATAACATATTATCCAATATATTGTTCATACTTAAAATAATGTCTCAAACGTGATTTCATGCTCATGTGTTCTATACTCAATATAACGGTTGTATTCATAACATAGGCATGATGCGAATATGATATAATTATAATAGTTTAAAAATCTACATAGAGACTAGACCCCACTCACCTTCGGTCAACGATTCGCAAACCAAATTCAAGTCTTATAGTAAATCTAATCCGGTAAGAAAAGATACGGCTAGGTCACAGCATGATCAAACAGTACGGGACCTGATAGGGTCCATACCTATCGAAAACCTCACGTCTCTAACAAGGGCCGTCCGAAACAAATTTGACGGCTCCTACTGGGGCCATCCCTTAACAGACAGACGGCTCCTCTCGGAGCCGTCCCGAACAAGCCCGACGGCTCTTATCAGAGCCGTCCGAGGCATAACATGAAACCCTAATTATTTATATAAGAAAATACTGTAACACATTCTTTCACCAAAACTTTAGGTGAGCCATTTAAACGTTGTAAAACATAAAAGAGTTTACATTGAAATCAAATCATACGTACGAAAAAAAATCCGATTAAGACCAATAAAAACTCTTTGAAAATATCTTTGAAAACCCAAGACCTATCATAGGTACAAATAACTAATATGGATCTACGTTTAAACCTCCAAAAATCATAAATATATGCATAAGTTCGGATCTAGGCGTATAAGGTTCGAAATAAGCCTTAAAGATCATAAAAAAAACATGATTTCTACCTTAAACGAACTAACCTAAACACGGTATATACATAAACATATTTATTTTTACATTAAAGACTTACAAACCATCTTAAAAACCTTAGAACATCACTGCTATAACATTAAATCTAAAAATCATTTAAATCCTATTGAGGTTATAAGGAAAATCCAACAAGAAAAACTAAGAAATCATAAATTTCAAATAAAATGAAATATATGCTGAGATATATTAGTATATTTTTTTATGTTGAAAAAATGAAAAAAAAATTGCATCACATTATGATAGCGCATTATATACTACACTATCATAGTATATAAGATTGCGCGCAAAACGGATTGAGTATATCGGTGCTCATTTAATAATGGGTATTGATAATAATTTCACATATTATATCCATAAAATAATGATGATTTGAAATACAAAAATCCAAATATGTTGTTTGTTCCCATTTTAATAATGCATTCTGATCAATAATTCACATAATATTTTCATAAAACAATGATGATTCCAATACCAAAAATCCCAGGGTGGCTGCTTTGTTCGCATTCTACATCATGAATTCTAATCAATAATTCACATATTAATTATATCCCTCAAAATAATGATGATTTCAAATACAAAAATACCAAGGTGACGATTGGTTTTTACCATTGAATTTATTATATCTTCAAAACAATAATGATTTCAAATACAAAAACCCTAATATGACGCTTGATTGGTTTTTGTTAAAATTTTAGTTTACGAGCTTTGTTTTGAGTACTCTTTGGGATGCAAAATAAATTACAAAATCAGAATTTACTTTCAAAATGTAAAGTTTTTAAAGTGAAATAATAATTTGGTGTAGAATCAGTTATAGATAATGAAGACTGACAGGAATTATCAAACAATACCTTTAGATCAACAATATATATACAACTTAGAATTAATTCAGTATTCAAAACAAATACGGTCAACCAAGAGAAATTGGTGTTCATTCTCATATCTCTTGGAATCCTTCGTTTCTTTTAAAATTTGAGTTATCAAACCAACTATCTTGAAAATAATGTTTGAAAACAAATTTAAATATTTTTAAAAATTTTGTTTTTTAAAATCACATTTAATTCGAACTCACTATGATAAGTTCACTTGGATTATAGCTTTTAAATAGAGCCATATAAGAAAATATTTCATAAATATGATAAAATTATGCTTCTGAAAACTTGTTTTTAATACAATTTATAAATGAAAACTTTTTTTTGAAATTCGTTTTCACGTGTAAACTCTGACAAGACTTCTATTGTTGTAAGAAATTTTTTTTAAAAAAAAACAGTGGATAGTACATGTTTTCACGTGCACATGCAAGATCTAGGTAAGATTGTCATCCAAAACATGATCAATGATGTTTTTATTTATTACGAATCCCAAATTGTTATTATTTAAAGCGTTGTATTGTATCAGAGAATACAATGTAGAAAGTAGTCAAGGCACGTCTTCC
Source organism: Acorus calamus (assembly GCA_030737845.1). NCBI lineage: Eukaryota > Viridiplantae > Streptophyta > Magnoliopsida > Acorales > Acoraceae > Acorus > Acorus calamus. The sequence continues at coordinate 7,293,809 of CM060877.1, read as the reverse complement.
AAAGTTTATGCTATGTGAAACTTTGTTTATTATCATCGATTATATTTTGGGCTCAAACCATATGAAGGGTGCGTTTGGTTGCGCGATTGCGCTGCGATTGCGATTACAGGAAGCTGCGTTTACAATCGCGCAACCAAACAGTTTTGTAATCGCAGTTTTAAATCCAGCGATTGCAGACAAATGGTGCCCAAAAGCTGCGATTTCAAAAAGCTAAGAAAGTGAGCTTCCTGCAGAATCAGGTTTGCAATCGCAGATTCCTGCAGAATCAGTTTTGTAATCGCGCAACCAAACGCACCCGAAGTCATGAACCTAAATTTAAAATTCCAGGAGGATAAGCTTCTTGGTTTCCAGTACTATGCATGTCTAATGTTAGTATCCTCAAAAGAAACTATTAAAAGCTACGTACATATTTTTATAAATAAGTATCTAATAGCTATCTTTTTCATAATCGACAGTTTCATGTAAACTTAGTTTTTGAAGAAAAAAAAATCCATATCCAAACACCCTCTAGGATAGCGTTTAAAACTTATATAAATGATGGGTCAATCATAACCCATGTTGGCTGGATACTTTACAACTTCACCAGCAGTTATTTTAAAAATTACAAATTACCATCTCATTTTTTTTTAAATCATGTGAAACTATATCTTTCTTCTGGGGAAAAATATTTGATCTTTAAAAAAAATTCAATTGGATCCAAATGTAATATATAAAGATTATAAGAATAATATTGGATCAATCCAGATGTCTCACTTCAATGAGATGAGGTTTTCTATTTATATATAAATGTTTGTTAAAGATTATATGGGATACAAGATGTTGTAATGGATAAGAATAGAAAAGTCAAGTGGTTGTTATTTTTCAAGTGACTTAGCTTGGTCTTCATGTTTCCAATTGACGTGGTCTTTACCACTATCACCCCCCTTCAAGCTGAGCGGGTAATCCTGGATGCAAAGCTTGACTTGTAATTCTTGTACACGTTGAGGGTAGAGTCCCTTGTTGAAGAAATTGGCAATCTGGTCATTGGAGGAAACGAATTGGACATCATGTTGTTTGTGGACCATCTTTTCACGAACAAAATTGTTGTCGATTTCAATGTGCTTTGTCCAAGCATGAAAAATATGATTGAATGCAAGAGAAATAGCACTAACATTGTCGCACCAGATGGGAGGAACTACAGATAGAGGAATGTGCAATTCACGGAAGAGAAAGCACAACCAAGCCACTGTGGATTGCTTTTTAGCATACCATGAAATAGGATTAGGCCCCAAAAATACACAATAGACACTAGTAGATTGTCTATCAGAGGGAGAGCCAGCCCAATTTGCATCACAATAGGCCTGAAGACGTAGAGGGCCAAAGCAGAAAGGAAGCCCATATGTAAAAGTTCTCTTGAGAAACCGAAGTATTCGCTTAATAGCAATCATGTGAATCTCTGTAGGGGCATGCATATATTGACAAACTTGATTAACGGCGAAGCTAATGTCCGGTCTGGTGAGAGAAACATATTGGAGTGCACCCACAATACTTCTAAATTTTGTGGGATCATCAAGGAGAGGTCCATCAAAAGGGCTTAATTTATCTTTTGCGGCCGAAGATCCAACTGGTTTGCATCCTATCATATCAGACTTGACAAGCAGATTGATGATATATTGGGTTTGTGAGAGAAACAGTCCATTGCTGTTGCGGCGGGCCTCCATATCGAGGAAGTATGTCAATGGTCCCAAATAATTCATTTTGAAATGTTGGCCTAACTGGTGGATGAAGGATTCAATGAAGGCAGAGTTGTTGCTAGTAATAATAATATCATCCACGTAGAGGAGGAGATAGATGGTGCTGTCATTGTGATATTGAATGAAGAGAGATGGATCTGAGACTGATAAAAAGAAAGCCAAAGTTCAATAATTGAGAGAAAAAATTTTCATACCAAGCACGAGGGGCTTGGTGAAGGCCATAAATAGACTTTTTCATATGACATACGTAGAAGGGCCTGTCAGCATTCGTATAGCCTTGGGTTTGAGCCATATAAACCTCCTCACAAAGATCACCATGTAAGAAAGCACACTCCACATCTAATTGCCGAATGGGCCAATTGTAGGCTAGAGCCAAAGATAAGATGACACGGATGGTGGTGTGTTTCACCATGGGACTGAATGTGTCAACAAAGTCAACGCCGGGTCATTGATGAAACCCTTTAGCAACTAGGTGTGCTTTGTAGTAGTTTATTTAGCCATCGCCATTTCTTTTTATACAAGTAAACCCATTTGCAACCAACCACATTCATGTGCAGTTCACAGGGAACAAGAGACCATGTCTCACTTCTTTGTAAAGCTGTGAATTCCATGTCCATGGCAACATGCCATTATGAGGACTTAGATGCATGAGTATAAGAGGTGGGTTCAGTCATAAGGTGTTTGGGCCATTAGTGCTTGTGGGAGTGGGTATTTGGTGCTAATCCATACCTTTTTCTTGGTAATACCAAACCGAGACCTTATTTGCATGTGATGGGTGTTGGTAGGTGGGTCAAATGATGAGGGAATAATAGAATTAGAAGGATCTAATGCTTGTGAAACTTCTCAGAGGACTGAACTCGGGGAATCTATGACATGAGTGGGAGGTATGGGATCATGGTGTGGGTTGGGAGGTATGGGAAGTGGAGTTGGGTGCTGTGTAGTGTTGGAAAAAGAAGTAGATGAATGGCTGGGTAGATGGGTCGTGAGGACCGGTAAGGTAGAACGTGATAACCATGCTTGAGTGGGACCAAAAATAGCCATGCTTGAGGCTGGGTAGGTGGTTGTTATTTTCCAAATGACTTGGTCTTCATGTTTCCGATTGACGTGATCTTCTACCACTATCAATATAAGACAAGCAAAATAACTCTCATGTTTCATGAACTAGTATATATTGGCTAATCCTAATATATAATTCTTTTAAAAAAATATAATAAATAAATTCATTCAAGTGCATGCTTCATTTTTTATAAAAAAATATATTGTTCATCAAGCATCTTAAAAAAAAGGGCTTTGATACATTCAATCTATTTTTTAGTCCCATTATACTTAAATATCTATACATCACTATGTAGTTAAAAATAAAAACATATGATTTGAAGGCCAAAAGTGAAGTTAAAAATAGGCATGATGGATCTTTATTCTTTTAAAAAATAAACATGTTAAAGAGTAGTTTGTATTGAGTTTTTTCCATTTTACCAAGAGATAGAGTAGATATTTCATCTACTCTTATCCCCTTGGTGGGTCTTTTGTATTTATACTCTTGTACTTAGGCACCCCCTTTCTTTAAAATATAATTAAGGGCGTATGCCTACCATTTCATATAAAAAAAACATACTCTGTAGTCAGTCTCTAGTAGTCATAGCATAAAGATTCAGGGCTTACCTACGTTAAGGGTAGATTTTAAGCTCGAGTTTTGTCGTTATATCAAAAAATATGTTTGTTTGACAAAATTTGAAAGAATTATCTGTGGGATAGAAACAAGTAGGCTAAAATAGCCTGTCATCTTAGCCGTAAGGTTAGCCACGTAAGTTCCATCCGTCATTAACAAAAAAAAAAAAAAAAAAAAAAAACTCCATGGAAGTTCTCCCTAACATTTTTCAAAAAATAAAAAACACACTTGTAGTGTTTAATATTATGTATAACTTCATAAATTGCATATTTTATTATTATTTTATTTAATTAATACATTTTTCTTATAAAATAGCTTATCCTTGTATTGCATTTGTGATATCTTGACACGGGATAAGGATGCTTTGACTTTGTGACCAGTCAAACATGCCTTTTGAGGACTTGCATTGCAAGTTACACTTAATTGCTGAGACGATATGTTTCAACTTTATATTCATGAGAATTATGAAGATCTTTCTCTCTTCTTATAAAAAAATAAAATAAAAATTATTGCAGTGGAAAGAGGGAAGGTGAGGGAACAGCTAGGTACTATTAGCACAAATTTATTCCACTTGATTATGACATTGTTGGTTGAACAATGACATTAGAATCCATTCATCCAAAGTGGGGTTGTTAGTTTAATTTTTAAAAGGTGTTATATAAATTATCTCATAATGAGGGTATCAAAGCAAGTGATATCACTTGTTAACAGTTTTATTAGATATTTTTGGTGTCAGTATTACTCAGTAATTTTCATAATTAAGTTATAAAAGAGATATTTCACAATTATATGTACAAGACTGCTGTTAAAGACGTGGGATATTTAAAACCAAATTATCATAATATCATTTTTATTGTAGGAATCATTGGAATGTGGATCTTAGAAAAATTTCATTAATGAGCCAAACATTTTGATGGAATTTGGATTTCTAGTAGAATGATTCATAATAAAAATATTATTCAAAAACATAAATTGATTTAAAATAATAACATGATTCAAACTAGGTCTAAAAGGAGAGTTTGAATTTAATATGATAAATACAAAGAAAAGATCTTTGTGTGGGCGAGTGAGCACAAGGATGATACAAAAACATATTTAATAAAAATATTCTCATTTTTTTAAGCTTTAAGTGAAAACTCGCATGCTCACTCTAAATAATTTTGTGTCATCTACATGACATCTTTATTGATCTACATAAGAGTTTTTTTCACACAAAAAATCTCATCACATATCTGGCTCATTGTACACACAAAATCTTCAATATTGTGATGTTACTACAGCTATTATTTGTTATTCAAAGTTCCACAGTGCCAACAACTGTCCATCGAATTAAATTAAATCCAAATTATAGTTGTTAATTAATTAAGGAATGGATCAATTACAAAATTCACATATGCAATTGTATTCATCTTTAAAGCTTACACAGCCTATATAGGAAAAACAATAAATATTATTTTTTTGGTGGGTAATATATAGTTTTCTTTCTCATTCACAAGCAGCAAATGAAGAAATCAAAATTGGATGCTATAGGCTTGTGGATGAGGCACATTGATAAATTACTGCGCTTATATTTGATAATAATTTTTTTTGTTTCCCTATTTTTGGTGAATGAAATAAATTATGAAATGAAGAAAACCTAAGTAATCAAAAAATAATTTTTTTTTAATTTTGAAATCAAATCACCTGCACTATTTTCATTTTGAATTATTCATTTGACACATACTTTATATAAAAATATACATACTCTTTTGAATTGAATGTATATTTATTTATATTTTTCATAATATAATATATACTAATATGGTGGAGAATATACTGGGTCAGGCAATTTCATAAATGGGATTATAAAACGAATCGACTATAACATTTTCCTAAGTAGAAGTGTATCAAATTGAGTGTAACATTTTCCTAAGTAGAAGTGTATCGTGGCATATGCACTTCACATACTCAATAGGATACGGAACAATTAAACCATGCTAAGAGAACTCTCCTTACATGAGTGTAATATTTTTTAGGGATTTTAAGTTTTAAGTTCATATAAATATGTCTATTTAATTATCTATCTCAACCCACCAAAAAAAAATTATCGATCTCACATTTTTTTCATATTTCTTTTTTAAGTCCCCAACTTCAACCGTATGTTTTGTTTTTAATCTCTTAGTCAAACGTCCGTCCATATACTGTTAATTTGTGAAATGTAATTTTTATTTTTAAATCCCTGTAAACTTTATTATTTAGTGATCAATCTCTCCCTTCTTCATATTTCATTTTAATTATGTCTCAAACTTCAAACATTTTTTTTCTTATCAGTCCCTCGATATACAGTCTGTATGGTTTTGTAAGCATTTTAATAATTGAAACTTATATGCAAAATATTTAGTGAAATATTTAAACTAAAACCGCATTTGCATTTTTAGGTTGTTCAATGACAATTTCAGTTATTCAACACTACATATGCCCATCCAATCTGAAATTGCATTTTTTTGTGGTTATTACTCCATATGTAAAATATTCACATATTTTGGCCTAAATTGCTAATGGATAGGTGAAATTCATAAATTACTCATCCCCTGAATGAAAAAAACCACCTGCGAAACCATTTTCAACATTTTTTACCATATATTGATTTTTTTATTCAGCATATCTTCAATTTCCATCATTAATACTTCACCCAATATTTTGTATGCAAGTTTCAAATATCACTAAATAATATAGTTTATAGGGACTTAAAATAAAAATCCTAATAATATATGAATGGACATTTAGCGGAGGGATTAAAAAAAAGAGCAATTGAAGTTGGGCACTTAAAAAGAAATATGAAAAAAAATGGATCGATCCATAAATAGACATGTTTACAGAGACTTCAAATAAAAAAAAAAAAAAGCAATTTTTATTCCTGAAAATGCATCTTATATCATTTCTTGCAATCGATTCATCAGAGAATGAGACAACCAAGTGATCCAATTACTTTATTTTCTTTGATATTATCTCAATGTGACATGATTGTCATTAGATACCACTACATTTTTTTTTTCTTCTGTTTTTTTTATAGGTAATTAGTTCTAAGAATTGAATTCATGACCTTTTGTTGCAAGTTTTATAATGTTAAGACATTCTAATTAAAATTAGTTCAGATTATCGAATTTCGAAAGGGTGTTGAAATTCTAATTTTTGGAACATAATAGGTTTTTGAAAAAAAAGTAATTGATAATAGTTTTCATTGAAAAAGTGTTTTTTAAAATTGATTTCGAATGGGGTCGGAGTGAATGAAAAATCCGAGGGAGGGGCACCACTAATGGGACAAATTGTATGACTTTAACCCCCGGATAAAAATTGCACCACAAATTCATGATCCCTGACTAATTAATAGTTTTAAAAAATTGTTTGTTTTTCAGGATAAAACAAGTAATTATATCTCTATGAAGTAGCATAAGCTCTGTTATAAATTTGAAGGAAAACTAGAATAATATAATTAAATTAAAATATTTTTTCATATCATTTAAAAAAAAAACTATCTCATCTACCAGTTCACTCACATCTCAAAATATAACGCATTGGTCACATTCTCACAATGATTCACAAAATGTGAGTAACTAATATAATGGTAAAATTACTGTATAAAAAAATATTAACTCTTATCAACCACAATAAAAAGGTGACTTTTATAATTTTCAATGCAAACAAAAAATTATTTATTTAATATAAATTGTTATCTATCGCTCAATAGTTCTCAAACTGATACGTCGAGCCTCTTTTGCTGTCCACATTTTTTTTTGTTTGATGTCTACATTAATGTAATACATGATATTTCTTTATAAAGAATGATGTGTTAGAAATTATTTTATTTTATTTTATTTTGTGAGGGAGTTAATCTTAAATATTTTATTTTTGGTTATTTTGAATTTGTTTTAACATTCTATGTGTTTGTAACCGTTTTTAATTATAAGGGTGCATGTGCACCTCTTGAGGTATTAAAAATATAAAAATGGTTTTCTAAGTTTAATTTGAATTCGATTGATTAACAGTTGATAACTGTTTGTTTTTTTTAGGGGTGCCTAAGCGTCATTTTCTCTTTTATATTTAATACATTGAAAGTCTTTAGAATAGAAGACCTCTCTTTCTCTGTTGTTTATTTTTAATGTTGGGGCTCAGATCGTTTGTATGAATTGATTATTCTATACTTTGTTGGGTGCTCTCTGTTTTGTTTTCTAGGGACGGAATGGATTTCTAATTTTGCATTGGTTTTGAACACTCAAACCACTCCCCTAACCTTCTCACTTGAAATACACCTTGAGTAGAGATCGTCGTATTTTTGGAGTAGACCACCAATGAACCATTACACAAAAGTGGAGCAGACTCTGCTTTTTCAAAAGCATTTTTGCATGTTTTGATCCACCATATTTATCAGATTTTCCTAACTCTACTTAATTCTTACTTTGTTGTGGTTTTTTCAAAATTAGCAAGAAATCTTAGTTATTTTTCCAACATGATGTACATATATTCTATTAATTGAATGCATATGTTTAAGTTTTTGCATGATGGAGTATACCTGAGATAGTGTAAAATACATATTGCAATAACCGATTTCATACCCTGTATCAATGACATAATGACTACAAATGAATAACAAAATGAATTGACTGTATCAGCCAATGTCACTTTCTTCCCCTACATATCCTCCACATACAAAGGTGTTGTTTTCATTGAGGGTCACTTTCTTAGCTTGAAAAGAATGCACATAGACTTCTTCAAATAAACCAAATTGCCTTCCATGAAGGTCAGCCTCTCAGAATAGCAACCATTTTGTTTTTGTTCCATCTGATCCCATCCCCATGTCTCTATTGCACTTCACATCACCAATAGATAATGTGATGTGTCACACATGGTGAGTGAGCTTTTAATTTTTTTTAATTATTGAGGTCAACCTATCATCCAATCCCCTCAAAATAAATTTAATCATAGGATTTTTGGAGATAAATGTTGTACTAAAGGGTGAAGATTTGGGATCTTATTAATTGACTTTAGAATACGATTGATTTGATGTAATGGTTGTCAAGATGTATGCTTTAAATTTTTTTTAATGCGATGCCAATTAAAAGACATTACAAGGATAATTTAATTTTTTTAATTATTCGGTATAAAATCAGCTTTCATCCACACATTATGTATGTGTAAATAAAAAAATATTTTGATATATTCATCTATTGATATATGTACTTTGAAAATCATGCCCAAAAATTGACATAAAGATCATTTTTCATCGGATCCTAAAAATAAAATAAAAAATAGATACAAAAATAATAATAATTCAAAACCCACTTCATATATCCTTTTAAAACATATTCAAAGCAAATAAATAGATCACCTCCAACGCCTCCTGGATCTAATTAGAAACCGCGTCTGCACGAAGAACCCTAACAAACCAAATAAAAAAATAAAATAAAATAAAAAACCTAAAATTGAAAGAAAGAAAACCAACTGAAAGGCTGATCCTTATATAGTTTATTATTAATAATAATTTGTAATCTTATTCATAAAATATGATATTTGGGGTAATATATTTTATAATGATACCATAAATGACATTATTTAAAACCATATATTTATATTAATTTATTTTTCAAATTAAAGATTTATGGAATTCAATAAGATAGATTTAGTACATATGGACATATATTTTTTTCATTCGTACCCTTAGTCCAAAAATAAAGATTATAAAAAATTAAAGATAAATTCAAAAATTAAAATGTTATAGAAAAACAAAGTTGAAAATTAAAACAACAAAAACTTTATTCACATTGTATTCAGACAACAAAAACTTTATTATTACTTTTGTCAAAGTGAATAATTCAAAACATAAAATCATTTATTCAAATATTATATTCATTTATGCTAGAATAATTGTATACTTTGGAATAAGTCTTATTATGTATTAAAAATAAGTCAAGTGTTTTATATATGTTCTATCAATCCCTTTGTAATTAACACTACATCATCATTGAGTTTTGATTGGTATTAATTGCATCTCCTACGCGACTTTGAGTTTTGATCTTATTTGCATTCTCTATGCATCTGTATATTTCAGCTTCATCCAGAAATTTCTTTCTTTCTTGTTGATTGATTGCAACTTCTATATACATTTTTTTAGTTCTTCTTGGTTTTCAATTAGTTTGGCTTCCCATCAAGGTTTCAATATCAACAACAATATTTTGAGGCTTCGCCATTGACATTTATAGATAATAAAATTTAGAGTTGTATGTTATCAGGATTAATATTCTTTAAGCCTTTTTTGTGCACGCTCTAAATGTATATTAGAGTTTGAAATGAGGTGTTAAGAGACATCATGTAAAAAAAATTTTTTTTTCTTATTTAGGGTTCAAAAATTTGATATCTAAAAAATTATATTATAGCTCTTTCTTAACATAAATTTTTTTTTTTTTGAGTTCTGGGCAATATACATCAAAGTTTTTTTTTTTTTTTTTTTTTGAAATGTGAAGTGGTAAACTAGCTATTTCATTATTATTTATTATGAAAAGGAGTACAAGCCAAGGAGCCAAAAAAACAGAAAAATTACAATAGAGTGATGAAGGGATTAAAAGACTTAATCCTCCACCCTTCCAAGGCCAGAGAATATACATCACATAGTTGTGGGGTCAATCCCATATTCTAAGTCACTTCTTTCAATCAAAGGCAATATAATAGCAATTTATCATAATTAATACCCATCCTTACTTAATTTCCAACAATATGAAAATTTTTACATTGTAAAATTGATTATTTGAATTGTAAAATTGTATAAATTTAGAACCATTGATTTAATAAGGCTCAGGTTAAAAAACTCAATGAGATTGTCTTTTTTTAATTGTGTGAATACTTACTGTATGCCATTTTTTTATTTTTTTATTTTTTGTGTAGTATGCCAAAATTTTGGATCCAACAGTTTTCGTTTCTTCACCTTTTGATCTTTTTATGAATTATGAGTAACTTAATTTATTGTCATTAACATATAAATTCTTGTTGCAATCTTTAATACCTGATTCATGTTTAAATCTTTTAACCTATCACTAAAATTTAACAAATCTTTGAATATCATGTTTTTTTTATATCAGAGGAATCTCTCGTGGCTGATCTTACAGCTAAGCTGAAAATGTTACCTTCGCCTGTTTGTTCCGATTCCATATAAAATTCTTTTAAATTTTTGTTAAAAAATAAGTAGGTTAGTCAACACCAAGATATGAACCCAAGACATACCCTTGACATTGATAAATCTAGAATCGTTGATTGTAGAAATAATCTTATGTTTAAAGTTTCTCTACAAGCACATGTGCACTTGTATTTCTTACCGTGAACAAAAAGTTGAGCAAAAAATGAGATACTATGTTTTTTTTTTAGCCTACTATGTTATGTAGGCTCATGTAAACTATTTCTGAATTTAATAAACAATTCTTATATTTCTCACATCTTATATATCTAAATCACTCAGTGGTATATAATTATAAATTTAATTATGGACGTATCATCATATTGTGACAAGGAATGCATTTATTATACCGGTCATTATACTAAAAATACTAATAAATGATAAGTATCACCCATGATAATATTTTGAAAATTCTAATAAAAGGTAGTTAAAATGTCCTTTTTTATATAAAAAAATATATAAAAAAATTAGTGGAAAATGTCAAGAAAATATTTCTCACAAAGGATCACCTCATTCCAAGCCCGTTGTATGTCCAAAATGGTGCTCGAGACAAGTGAATCTTTTAATAAAGGAAAGAGATACATACAACCTTTATTGCAGCCCTAATTACAGTTTATATCGTTTTTCTTTTTAAATAATGCACTCTCCCTTTAAAGTGTATACTGAAATATGAAATGATGTATATACTGAGGTACAATGATATATTTTTTTCGAGTTGAAAAATGAAAAACAAAAATCCTGTCATACACCTATACACTATAATAGTATAGTATATACTGCATTATTATAATGTATCGGACTATAAACGGGACTACAAACGGGATTACGTGTATCAACGCTCTTTAATAAAATCTATTATAGCCCAAACCTGCGATATTTGTTGGCCTCTGTTACATATTCTCAACTACATAGTGAATCTATTTCCCTACTGCTTGCAGCAGTGGTGAAAGGACACTCTCCACTTGGTAGGGGTGGTGATTTCGAGTCCTGCTTTCAACATGTGAAAAAAAAATGTGGTCACAGCCTTTGAACTGAGTTTTGTTGGTGTATCAGTTGGCTTTGTTCCTATCAATTTGTTGTTATCGCCCGGTTGAGGCCTAGGCCTATATAAACAAAAAAAAATGAAACTATGAATCTACTAGATGGTCCGCACCCACTCTGGGATACACATTGAACCCATCATTAAACTTTTTAGTACAAAGAAGCTCTAGACAAGGGGAACACTATCCCCTGTATACAGGTGGGTACCCAAAACAAACTTATAACATCTACAGGAGATGAAGCCAAAAAACCCAGTCCAATCGGGCTTTCCTTTTTTCCTTCTCTCCATAGACGATAATTGATCACGGGAGAGTCATAAGACTCATGTGTCCTTGTATCACTAGCTCAAAGCTGTGAGGGACAAATATTGAATTAATGATCGTAACATTATTATGGGTCCTCTAAATTAATTTTCAAACAACCTCTTCATATAAACCATATTTTGGGAAAGATGGTTTTAATAAAAATAGGAGTATATCCAAATGAATTTTTCAAGGGCCCTCTGGTTGCATAGAGAATTTATATAGGGTGCTGCTATCCCTCTAACCAATTAACTTAGTCCACCAACAAAAAAAAATCCAATTGTTTGATTTGAAGGACCCGTCTGGATGGACAAATTAATTGTGTATGCGACTGCATGCAAACGCTGGGACCCAGATCCAAACAGCATTTGACGTTGAGGATATCACATGCTAGTGTTAGCGTTGATAGTGTAAAAGACTGGCTTACCCCATAGCCCTAAAACATTGTTTCCGACAACGTAATACATGTGATGCCTGAATAGGCAAAAAAAATGACTACTTTACCTATATTTTTTCATCGAATATAATGGGGGGGGGATATAATGAGGGGTGTTATGGTAAAAATCGTTGATAGCGTCGAAAATGCATGAATGGTCACCAAACATTCATTAGACAGTGATGGAAAGCTTCATTAATGCGCCCCGGCTTTGGTTTTCCCTTCAACCTAACAAAGGGGGATTTGGCACCTCCTATCCAAAAGGACCCGAAAACCATTAAACTCATAAAAATCCATCCCCACCAACCCAATCAAAACAAAGAGGTGGTGGTGGAGGGGGTGGTGGTGGTAGTAGTGTGCAATGACTTCAAATGGAGGAGGTGATGGTGTGTTGCGACGGAAGAGGAGGTGGTGGTAGTGGTGTGCAGTGACTGACTGCAAGTGGAGGAGGTGGTGTGGTGATGATGGAGAAGGAAAACGTGGTGGTGGTGGTGATATGCGACTTCACTAAGAGGTGGTGGTGGTGTGCGGTGACCAAGGCTAGCCCTGACAAGTGCTTAGTTTGGTGGAATCCTTGGTCAAATATTAAATTGGGACTCTTTATTGACAATTTCATGATCAATACCATCAAATAAAGTTTTTGAATTTTTTTTTCTAAACTAACTTTAAGAAAATTTTGTGGAGAGATAGAGGAGGTGGTGGGGGATGTGCGGTGACAAGAGGTGGGAGAGGTGAAGGGAGGATGATGGTGGTTGTGTGTGATGACAGTAGAAGAAGGAGAAGTGGAGGTGGTAGTGGTACAACAAAGCGTTAGATGTGGTGGTGGCGAAGTTGGTGTGTGGTAATGGTGAAGGAAAGAGAAGGGAGAGGAAAAAAAAGAGAGAAAAAAGTAAATTATGGGATTAAAAGTAAAAAAATTGTATATACATTGTGGTGGGTTTTAGTTAATAAGGTAGTGGAATAAGTAAATAAGTTAGTGGGATTATCTTTGTTTACTAAGTCATTTTTATCGTTCAAAAATCAATCATGTTATTATTTTCTTAAAAATATAAACAACATGTAATGAAACATATGTTGTAATAGAAAATATAAATCGATTTATTTCAAATTTAATGAAAATATAAAAAAATTATAAATAATACAACATGCAAGAAGGTATAAAAAATTATATATTGCTCTATTTTTAATTAAATAAACATGTCGTATTGTATTACGAACGAGTTATATATAACGTTACTTTATTTTATAAAAAAATTGTATACACACTATTGATAATTATTATATCTCATATAACATGGAGTTACCAATAAAGATCCGACCCCACTTGGTTCCCATCTATCGCCACTTGACCCGGTTTCCCGCCACGAGACCAGACGCGATGACTCAACTTCCTCGGATTCCCGCGACAGTACAAGAATTGCTATCCTCACTCCATCCTTCCCAAAAACGAGTGAAAATACCAAGTCTCACGTCAAAAAAATAGACAAAGGATTTTTATCTTTTTAGTCCTGGTAAAATATATAATTTAGTAAATAATTTTTAATTTTTTCATATTTTAATTTAAATTTTTATATTTTAAGGATATGTTTTTTTTTACGTAGAATAGATATATTAATAAATTATTTAATTTTTTTTATTAGCCGGAATGACTGAAAAGGAACATATATTTTTTAAATTTAAGAACTGTAATATTTACTAAATCACACGGACTTAAAAATAAAAAACAGAAAAAAACAAAACACACCGGTTTTTCCTGTACCCGCACCCGGAAAAACGCCATCCACGATACACGAATCCCGAGGCGAAAAGACACGTAAACCGATCGTCTGATACGTGTGCTGCACAGATCGCTCCAACGAGGGTCCGGATACGAACACGTGTTAGCCTTCCGTACGAGATAAAATCCGATCGTACGGCCTACATCGACTTTGTCCCCTCCCTTAAATGCACCCCCCAGTCCACCGTATCACCCACTTCACGTGACAAACAATGCTCTCGTGTTAAAGGTCACCGTCTGATCAAGATCTAACGCACAAAATTTCACTTACTAAAGATAGGTAGGTCCCACCTCGTCACAGAGTTGGCGTGGCTTCCATCTCTCTTTATTTTTTTTCTCATATAATTATTTCTGTGGGCCACCACCTCCATTGATTAAGTAGGGCCTCGCACACAGTAAATCAGCACCGTCCGTTCAAAGCCAACGGTCATGATTTGATCTATTAATGATAGACGGTAATAATTTTATTTGTCTAGAGTGACCAGCTGCACTGAACTAATTAAAAACCCAGTCAAAATCCGCACTTTTCTCCGTAAACGCCCATCGTTTAAATCCATTGAAAACTGACCGTCCGATCTTAAAATAATCTACAAAATACGGTCAAGATTAATTAAGTTGGGTTATTACGGAAATACCCTTGACCGACTCGATGAGACCAAGCTCTGGACCCAACGAGCTTTAGCGGGTCACGTGGCGCAGGTATTGCTTTGGAGGACTCCCGAAGCGGGCTATGGATCCGCCCGGAATATCGAGGCCGATATTTTATATTATTTTACAAAAAACCCCAAAAAACTTTTAAAATATCTATCTGGTTCAGGAGTCCAAACCACTCCGCGACGTGGCGTCGATGCACCTCCCTCAACGTCTGAAAGTACCCCCTTCAGTCCACCACGTGTACATTCCCACGCCCCCAATTTCTCACGATACGTTCTCATCTCGCGCGGTATATCGAATTTCCCTCTCCCCCACCGCCTCAACATCCAAATAGTCCTCGGTTTCTCTCGAACCCTAGTTAACTAAACCCAACCACGGTTAACTCTACCCCTTTATAAACCCACTATGGCTTCTTTAGCTTCTCTACTGAAACCCTAAAAAAATGATGGTAAGCGACGTTGTCCCTCACAATCCGACGATCCAGATCCCGCCGTGGACCGTCTACGATGATCCGACGGCCCCCATGGGATTCGGCGACGAGTACGCGTCGATGTTCTTCGGAGACGTCGACGCTTACTCCTCCGACGAGTTCCGGATGTACGAGTTCAAGGTGAGCCGCTGCGCGCGAGGGAGGTCCCACGACTGGACCGAGTGTCCGTACGCGCACCCCGGCGAGAAGGCCAAGCGGAGGGACCCACGGCGGTTCCACTATTCCGGGACGGCGTGCCCGGACTTCCGGAAGGGGTCGTGCAAGCGCGGCGACTCTTGCGAGTTCGCGCATGGCGTGTTCGAGTGCTGGCTCCACCCGGCGAGGTACCGGACCCAGCCCTGCAAGGACGGCACCGCCTGCCGTCGCCGCGTCTGCTTCTTCGCGCACACGCCGGAGCAGCTCCGCGTTCTCCCCCAGTCCAGCCCTAGGTCCGGCGCCGACTCCTACGACGGGTCGCCGATGAGGCACGCGGCGGCGACGACGCTCGACGCGTACTTCCAGAAGAACTGCATCTTCTCGTCCTCTCCGACTTCGACGCTCATCTCGCCTCCGTTGTCCCCGCCGTCGGACTCACCACCGATGTCGCCATCTTCTCCGGCGATTCGCCGGTCGGCACCTGCTGGTTCCGTGAACGAGGTTCTGGCGTCTCTTCGACAGCTCCAGCTCAACAAGGTCAAGTCGGCGCCGACGACATGGGGGTTCGGGTCCGGGTTCGGGCCAGGATCGCCGAGGCTGCGGGCCGGGTGTTGCAGCTTGCCTTCCACGCCGACCCCCGTTAGCGGGCCGGTCGGGCTGGGCTGGACCGAGGAGGAGCCCATGGAGAGGGTGGAGTCCGGGAGGGATCTGAGGGCGAAGATGTTCGAGAAGCTCCGGAAGGAGAACTCGATCGAACGGTCCGATGGAGGCGGTTCTGGTGGACCTGATGTTGGTTGGGTGTCTGATCTGGTTGAGGACTGATTTGAACTTTTGAAAAAAGTTAGGGGGGTGGTTTTTGGGGTTCTGATTTTGGTGGCCCTGGTTCGAAAAATTGTTTATTTTGAGGTGATTTGTGAATACTGTGGTCTGTGGACCTGGAATTGAAGATTTTTGTATATATTTTATCGGTGGAGGGACCTGGGTGGCATGTTTATTTTTATTTTAAGAGGGGTTTCTGATAAAGTATCAGAAAGGGGAGGGACCTAAGGAAGATTTTTAGAAGGAGTATTTTGAATATTTTTGTGTAGATGAAGAACAGAGGCTGTCTGATTAGTGTTCTGTTTAATCTATTTCGATTGTCTTGTCTTGTTTTATTTATGTCATTTCAGATTATGTTTATCTTCGAAACTGAAATATTTTTGTAATATATATTTGAATCTCCCTTTTATTTGCTTGTACTGTGTTTCATCTGTATTTTTTTTTTGTCTGATCGAACGGTGGGAACGTCAGTACGTATGAGACCTGCCTAGTTAAACATACTAGGGTTTATATGGTTTTTTGAAGACATTAAATTGAAATTGAAGTATTTTTCACTTGTATTAATTTGTTATGAATAATGTGGGTGATGCAATATATGTACTTCGTTCATTAAAATTTGTATACTTCGAAAGTATCATTGATTTGAAATGTCAGGAGACACAGGATGGTAGACAGAAGTGGTAATTGACTTTGATGGGACAAGGGTGGGTGGGATTTTTCCCACAATGCTAGGGCATTGAACAGTTATGAGAAGTCATGCGAAATCTATGACTGGGGATTTTTTAGTTATGTGAAGTCATGCGAAATCTATGACTTCGGGAATTTTTTTTATAATTATACGAAGTTGCAGTGGAATTGAATTATTCTGAAAGTATGGATAATAAATCTATAAAAATAAAAGTTTTTATGTTTTGTTTTTTTTATTTTAATTGAAAAATGTAAGAATAAAAATAAGAATAAAAGTTGAATTATATGGTAAATAAGAAATAAAATATAAATAAAATGTAAGAAAGTTAATTTTACATGTGTATTTTGATGTATAAGAGGTGTTTATAGGTGATTTGATGTGATAAGGTATAAAAATTTGATTTGATACGTAAGTTCATAAGAATGAGAATAGATAAAGTAAATATATTTTATTTTAAAGGTTATTTAAGATTGTTATACTTTTTATACTTGTATAAATTGTGCTTAATAATATTAAGTTATATTCTATAAATAAATAATTATTTTTTCTAAATATTGTTATATCATTTTTATATTATTTTTATATTTGTTTATTCCGTTTATCAAAGGACGGGGGCAAGTTTATTCCGTTTATCAAACGGGGGGATGAATCGTGGAATAATGTGGTCGGTAAGGCATATGAGTTAGTGAGGGTGACAGTGACAGGATTCTTCATCTGGGGAACTTGTAATTGGGGTTTAGGGAGCTTATTATTATATATGTGGGGTGTTCATTGCAATATATGTAGCACGACATGACCCGTGGGAAAGTTTTTAAATTATTCTCTAATAAAATGTATAAAAAAATATTTAACACCACCCTGCTATTTTGTAAGAAGGGGTGACTGCATTAATTTGATGTTTATTTGAAAAATTATATATATTTATACACAAGCGTACACAAGCGTAAACTGAAATAATAATATATATAATATATATATTCTTTAATGGGATATATGTAATAATAAAGAAATATATATCTTAATAAAATATTTATTTCAATATGTTATATGTTTTTATCGATTTTCACCGATTCAGACAGATCTATTTATATATATAGGACGTGATTACGTGCGGCGAAGGGCGGGTGCGGCAGCGATCACGGGTCGTCGATCACGGATCCATCGCATCGGACGGTCGGGTGCGATTCACGTCGACCGTTAGATGCGATGGACCCGCGATCGAACGGCCCACGTCGCAGTCGCACCTGCCGTTCGCCGCACGTAATAATTTCGCATATATATATATATATATAGATTCACGTCGACCGTTGGATGCGATGGACCTGCAATCGAACGGAGCACGTCACGACCGCACCTACCGTTCGCCGCACCTAATCGGTTCCCTATATATATATATATATATATATATATATATATTGACAAAACTAAGTTTTTCTACTCATTTTTATGAAATTACCTCTCAGCTAAAATCGTTGTTAGCAACAATTGCAAATTGATTCCCTGAAATAATATTTTTTGCAAATAAGTCCACACGATACGTGGATGTCTATTTCGACTTAAAGCACTGGGTCTGCCTGGTTCCATTCTTTTGGGTCAAGTATGTAATTTATTTGTACCAAATAAAAAAATGTAATTTATTTTTTTATTTTATTTTATTTTTCTTCCTCAGGAGGATAAGAAGTTCCACGGGAGAACAGATTAAACATCTAGAAAGATCTCCCTCTCTTCCCAAATTTTTTTAAAAAAAAAATTATAAACAAATGGATTTGTTTGACATTATCCACAGGGCGATCATCTATACTAGTATGGGAATAGTGATCGGTATTTAAAAAGGGGACGGTTATTTTAACCCCGCCAACTCCTTCATCCACCCCTTCTTTTTTTTCTTTTTTTTTTTTTGTGTGTGTGACTCGTCTCCACCCCCTCCTTCGTCCGCCTCCTACGCCCGCCCCCGCCTCCTCCACCTCCGCGTCGCCTCCTCCGTCAGCCTCCACGAAAACCTTATCGTCCTCAACCACATGTCCCGTGACAACCTCCCCGCCTCCCACTCCTACTCTGCCCTCCTCCGTCGATGCATCTGTCCCACAACCTCCTCCACGACCGCGCCCTCCACCACCACCGTGATCTCCTCCACGAAGGTGGGAGATGCGAAGGAGGCGACGCGGAGGTGGACGGAGGAGTCGACACGGAGGTGGCGAAGGAGGGGGTGGGTTATGCTCACACACACACAAATAAAAAAAAAGAAAAAAAGGGTGGGTAGAGGAATTGGTGAGGTTGAAATAACTGCCCCCATTTAAAAAATGACAAAGGAATCTTGAAAATATGACTATATTAACATAATAAAATAAACTAATAAAATCAGGGTCACAATCCTGGGACAAAAAAATTGATTAAATTTTTAACCCAACATATTTTACACCAATAAAAAAAAAACATCCGGATGAGTTTTCATGTTTGAAAATGATATGTCCGGTCATACGGCCCCATTCGTAATTCTCACCGGTTTTAATTTTTTAAAAATAAATATTGTTATAAAATGTAAAGTATATATTGAGATATAATATATTGTTATGTATTTATTTTGAAAAAACTAAAATAAAATTAATTTTCATATGCTATGATAAGGAAGTATACGCAGTGTCACAGTGTATAAGTGGTTGGGAGACCGTTTCTATACTATAGACGGGACTCTAAACGGACTAAGTAAATCAGATTTTGTAATGTTTATACTAATTTGAGCCAATTTTTTTTATCATATGTTGGGTCACTAAATCATTTTCCATAGAATAAATATTATAACATTACATGGTGCACGTGTTTTTTCAAATAGCGTTTTTACACACAATCCATTTTACCGTGATCTTATATATCTCGTTAGCTATTTAACAAGTTATATTTCTCTTTAAATACCTCATTAAATTTTTTACACTTGTTAAAAATTGATTTATTCAATTCGAAATGGAGGCATTACTCATCAAAACAGGTACATCTCCTTAGACGGTGTTTATTATTTTTGAAAAATTAAAAGATGTGCAGACTGTTTGTAAGGCTACATTTGAGGCTGTATATAACATTATCCTTTTTCTAAATCAAACAATCACATTCATCTAAACTCTAAAATCTTTTTCGTTTACATATATTTTAAAGCAAATTTTGGGATTTAAAATTAGTTTGTCCATTGTATTTGGATTTACTATCAATTTTTCAAATAATTGACACGCAATGAGAGGAGTGAGACATGTTTGAAAACGAGTTTGGGATGTTTATAGGTCTGTAGTGGCCAGGAAGCTGAATTTTTCAAATACGTTTTCAAATAAAAAAAATTAGTTTATTAAAAGCTGTAGATATTTTTTGCCCAAAAAAAAAATGTGAACCTAATTTTTTCACAATGTGTTGAGAAGTAGCTTCCTATTAATTCAATTTTAAACACATCTTTTGAAAAAAGTTAACTCTTATTTCTTGCTCAAGGTGTGTTTTGGAAACATAGTTTGAAAAGCAGCGCTTTTAGATGGTTTATGCACATTTCACTGTTTTATGAAACATATATTTTGAGACAGTCCAAAGATAAAAGTCAATAATAATAATGTATTTAAATTGACTTATTGGATAACAGTTTTTAATTTTTAATTTTTTTTATAAAGCTTAAAGCTATCAAATCTTTGTTGCCCAACCGAGCCTCAATGAGAGGGAAATCTTGGGGGAGGTGTGACATTGAAAGGACGGTCGATATTATTCCGGACAGTTTTGAGATGTACGCCCACTGATTCCTGGCCACACCATCTAATAAGGTTGTTTGAATGAACATGAACTGCTTTTGCAAAAGGAAGTGGTGGTTCAAAAGGATTTTCAACATCAACATTTTGATTTGATGGTGGATTCAGAGATTGTCCATGCCTTTTCTTCTCTTTATCTTCAATTCTAATGAACACTTCAATAGGAAATGAAATTTCCCTCCATATGTAGTACTAAATTTGTGCTTTCTAAGAAGGGTTTTTTTTTTGTGATTTTTCTAAAAAGACTTTATAATCATCTTATTCTTGGCAGGTTGGCAAATGTGTCCTTGAATACGAAACATATATGTCAATGTATACTTGAATCTATACTCGAATTTGAATAGTTATTCGAGTTTTATGAGTTATACAGTTCAATAAATAGTTTGATTTTAAACATTGTTTTTGAATTTTGATGATTCATATTTTGTTATTATGTCATGATAATGTTATAGTTCAAATCCGATTAACCAGACAGTTGAACCAGTGACTCTATCATATTCATTTTTCTGGTTCAATGAATGGTTTGATTTTTGAAACATTGCTTTTGAACTTTACATGAATTTTTTTTGTAATTTTTTTTTAAATTCCATATTTTTATTAAATACTAATGAAAAATTATGAATTTATAATTTTGTAGGAGTTAAATGTCATTTATCAAAAATTATTATAAGTTAACAAGGTCATTTGTGACATTATCCAACATTGATGTGACATATGGAGACTCAAATAGTAGGTCTCCAAATATGGAGCTCGATTTGAAAATGAAGACTCGGGGGCTTCTTTTTGGCGTTCGGTTGGAGTTGGACGTCTTCAAATCATCTTCAAGTCTTCATTATGCAGTCCGATTGGAGCTGCTCTAAGAAGTTTTTTTTTAGTGATTTTTCTAAAAAAGACTCTATAATCATCTTATTCTTGGCAGATTGGCAAATGTGTACTTGAATACGAAATATGTATGTCAATGTATACCTGAATCTATACTTGAATTTGAATAGTTATTCGAGTTATATGATTTTATTGTATTTCTAATATTGTAGTATACTTTTATTTGAAAATCATATATATAATTTGTCACTACAAGAAAAATGTGATACAATGATATTTATTTGACGATGGTTAATTAAAATCATCACCATACATATAGGCAACATTTTATAAAAAAAACCGTAGCTAAATAGACATAACAATTTGATTTTAGTTTGGTGTGTAAATTTTCAAATAACTATCACTATATATGACATTTTAGGTAACAATTTATTAAACGTTTTCATAGTTTAATATAAATTTTTTTATATAATAACTGTTCTTAAAACATTCTAAAATATAAACGAGACAAAAAAAACGCAGACCCGAATTTCACCAAAAATAAAAAACGCGCCACGGAGACAATGATTTTTTCTTCGATCCATGGTGTTTGTGCGAGTAAAATTGATTTCGCAGTCGTGATTTTCTTTCCTCCTTTTTATTTGATTTCGCAGTCCTGATTTTCTTTCCTCCTTTTTATTTGATTTCGCAGTCCTGATTTTCTTTCCTCCTTTTTATTTGCTTGTTTCAGTGATGAATTTTTTGTTGTGATTGGGTGCTGAAGGAAATCTGTACGCGGAGGAGACAAATTGTTTGTAATAATGCCTGTGTAAGATGCAGAGGAGGTTCCTTTTTATTGGAAAAAGTACGTGGTGTCCGATAGATTTCAATATACTTATATGCATTCTGATAAAAGTTTATTTCTTAGCACTACAAGAAAAGTGACCTATGGTGATGTTTCTAAAGCATCACCTTATATGGAAAAACTGCAGCAATAACTTATACCAACGGTTTTTCAACCGGCTTTATAATGATGTCTTATTAACGTATAGCTGCAGTTGAAATCGTCACCATGCATGGTTTGGTTTTACTACGTTTCTATAAACCGTCACCATAGAGGGTTCTTTGCAAATCACACTTTCCTCCTCATACCGACGGTTTAAAAACGCAGCAGAAAGTTTTTTTAGTAAATTTTGTAAATCATTCCTATATGTATTGATTCATAATCAAAATCTAAAATTGAATTTAAAATCAAAATACCTAAACAATAACAAAGCGATTAAATAAAAAATAAACACCGTATCAACATAAAACTTTATTTAAACAATATTTGAATTTACATAGAAAGAAAAATACAAAAAAAAAATACAACAAACTTTGTAAATGAGAATGTTAACAAAGTTGTTCCCGTATCTATTGCAGTTTCTGCATTTTTCAACTTTCATATGTTTTGTTATCTGCATTTGTTTCTCCATGTCTTCTACTCCATTTTCTTCTCCATCTCTTACATCATCTGCTCCATATCAACCAAAGCATTTTATAGAACATGTGATTCTGAAGAGAATATTTCAAATAATGAATCAAACTTAAAGTTTATCTGAGAAGTATGTTGAATGAACTAATTAATCATATATGTACAATAAGAAGGGAAAAACTATAAATTACAAACGTTCATCACAACACGGAATTCATGTTAAGTATATAGAAGGAGGTGGCCAAGTGACATGAAAAATGAACTATAGTAAAAACAAATGTCAAAATATTTTTTAAGTTATAAATCCCCTTAATTCAGATTATATATGATATAATATATTTTATGTATTATCTCATCTTATCATATCATATTATGATAGTGGTTACAAAAAATAAAAACAATAGAGACCAATGAGATTTTGATTACCTACAATAGGATCACACGGATTTGTGTGGAGAAGAAAACTTTTTACATGATCCATGATCTTTTTGGAGGAGCTTTATGGAGAAGAAGATGATGGAGCCGATGTGATATAAAGGGGGGAGGAGTTAGAAAGAGTGAAGGAGTTTCAGAGTGGAGAGAAGAATTTTTGGAGTGGGGGGGAATAGGTAATTCATAGGATTTGAAGAATTTTTTTATAGTAATTAATAAAACATTAAATTTGTAGCAATTAATGACTTGTGCACCTAATTTTTTTTATGCGCCATAATTGTCAAAACCACCCCATTAAATAGCATTACAATCCCCTTAATTTCGGATAAAATTTTAATTTTAAGATGCTGCGGTTTTAAAACAATTGTTGCAATTTGTTAATTATAGTGGCGGTTAAAAAAAATGTAGCCATATAAAACGCCACTATATCCCACTTTTCTTGTAGTGTAGGTAGCGTTTGGTAACGCAATTGTAAAACTAATTTTCTGTGATCACTGAGTTTAAAATTGATTCTGCAAAAAGTTGCCTCGCAGCTTTTGAGCACTATTTGCCTGAAATCTGTTTGCAGGAAGCTGCGATTTCAAAACTGTTTGGTTGCACGATTGTAGAACCAGCTTCCTGGAATCGCAAACGCTGCGTAACCACGCAATCAAACGCTACCATAGGTAGGTTTGCATTTGTATTGCTATTACTACATGGGAATTGTGGTTGGATACATCAATTCAAGATATATGACACAGAGAATTACATTTGTTGACACCAAAAATGATGCGGGGAGGTCTTATCAACTGGTAACCATGTAGCATACTCTATAGTGTCTATAACTATTGACTTTCTACATGGGGCGCAGCGCGGCAGGGGCACGGCGCAGGGGGTAGGGGCGTGGTGGTAGGGCGTGCTCGAAGCGGCGCAGAGGGCAGGGGCGTGCGTAGGGGACATTGCGGGTAGGGGGCAGGAGCGCAGTGTGGGCAGGGGGCAAGGGATGGTGCACTCGGCGTAAGGCGACGCGCGCAATATGTGTAGGGTGGCGCACGGAGATGAAGGATTCTAACGAGAAAAGAAAAAAAAAAATTACGGTGACTCTGATACCATGTTACAATAAAAAAAGAGAGTGAGAATTCTTGCATTGCGCTTAGAGTTTAATCCATTTATATACAAGTACACATAGAAGTTACACGTGTAATACACTATGACATAACACATATAATCTAAAAGTATTATTTCTTTATAACAAAAACAAAATCAGCCAAACTAAGGAAAAGGCATGGTCCCAAAGTTATGGGTCTCGGTGATGGTCCCTGCAACTCATAAAAACAAGGCATGTTATGTCTACTTTATATATTTTATTTATGGCGATCTGTCACAACTAACTTTGGTGGCCTGTGGTCCTATACCTCATTTGAGAACTTGCTGGTCGTTAGATTGTTCCCCTCATGGTGTACCCAGAATTTCAGTGATACCCCATAATTAAATTTTCAGCCTCATTCAATTAAAATATCAAAGTTTTCAAGTTCCAAATTCTAATTTACAAAAAGCCATCTTCTAAGTTATAATTATTAATGAATAAAAAAATAATGATGAAATGGGGTTAGCAGGTTAGTCTCCATGACATTTATATTCATCAATATATATGAAAAACAATGTATTTATATAACTTGACATTCTACCTTCCATGTTTCTAATAAATCATGCTTTTTTTTCCTGTGTCATTGTATCATTTATAATGGATCTGATGGTGTGTGTGTGAAACATATATTAACATACATACTATCTTAATATGTATTAATAATAAAATTTATCAACAAATATATATATATATATATATATATATATATATATATATATATATATATATATTAGTTATAATAAATTTAAAATTAGTGAAATCATGTTATTATTCCTAATTCCTAATGGGCATTTAATAACATTTAAGATATTTTAAGAAGTTTGTAACAATATTCATTAAACAATTTGACATTCATACAAATTTATTACCATATCAACTTCGAATTATTGAATGAATAAGGTATTTATTTTCACCATTCAAGACAGAAAAAATATAGGGCCCCATTGTCACAACAATCCCCAGCAAAGAATAGGTTTCTAGTGACAAAGGGAGACAAAACATGTGTTATCTAATACCAACAAGGAACGGTTATTTTAACCCCAGTTTTCTCCTAACCCACTCCGTTAGATGATCCACTCCCATCCTAAAATTATGAACCGCAAATCCACCCCTATATATATATATATCCCACATTACATCATGAAACCCCACCCCCATATTTTTCATCTTCCTTTTCTTTTCTCCCCTCCGGGCCGCAGGTCTCTCTCTCTCTCTCTCTCTCTCTCTCTCTCTGGATTCTAATCAAATCCACTTGTCCACTTGGCTATAGCGGTGGCAACAAAGCCGTTGGAGAGGATGGTGATGCGATCTTTGTGATAGTGGCGGCAGTGAGCACCATCATTAAGATCGCAACTAAGTCTGTCAATTATCCAAAAAACTCTGAATCCGTATTCGAAAAATCAATTATATCTGAAATTTGAAAATCCAGAGTGCGGATATGGATATTAGTGTATTCGATCAAAAAAATATTTGTATCCGACATATATTATAAAAATATATATATTTGTATTATACATTGTTCATATTTGTTATTTTATATGAAATCACAATCATGATATGTTATATTAATATTAAATTTTCAATATACGATGTCTATATGAGAGAATTAATTTTTAAAATCTCAATTTTAATTTTCATATTTCTCTAATATATCATATGATTATCCAATTTAATGTTAATATTTAGACATCACAACAAGGCCGGCTTGATATGTAACTAGGCCTAAGATAACTAAATAATATTTATTTTAATTTTAAACTATTAATTTTTATTTAAATATCATTCTTCTTGTTTTTTAGGATGTAAAATTACTAATTAAGATTTTATATTTAAATTTTATTTTATTCAAATAAAAGAAGGTCTTGTTCCTTGTTGTCCACATCATAGAATTTTTTTGTGTTTACAGCAATCAGGAAGTCTAGATAGATTTTTTTTTATAAAGAAGAAATAAAGTAAGAAGAAGGGGTTTTTTGAAATAAAGAAGAAAAATTGAAAAGAAGGAAAGAAGATAGTGTGAAAAGGACACTTTTTTAGGCTTTGCCCGTTTTATATCCCTTTTTTTATTCAAAAAAACATTTAAATCCTATCGGTCATGTAATTTTTCTTTTTTGCTATTTTTTTGGTATCATCGAATGTTGTCAATTTTTTATTGATTATTTTTTAACCATATCAAAATGTCTATTTTCTGCAATGTATTAATTTATTATTGGTCAATATCTGAACCTACTTATAAATTAAAAAAAATTTAGGGGTCTTTATGCATCTGCGGGCCTTAGGCAAAATTGCCTAAGTTGTCTAATAAAAGAGCCGGCTCTGATAACAATTATTTAAAAAATATCTATATCTGATTTGTATCCGAAAAGATCTGAATCTGAAAATTAACATTCGTTTTCGAATTTAAAATTTAGAATATGGATGTTAACGTATTCGATTCATATCTGTTCGATTGACAAGCTTAATTACAAGAGCGCTGATCAAGAGGACGAAGCTTCTCCTCTAAAACCAAGGGGAGATGGATTGCAAGAAAGTTAGGATTTGTTGGGGTTTTTGTTTGGCTTCCCTCTACGTGTTCTTCTTTTTGGGGGGAAGTAATAAATTTGGGTTTTTATATTGATTTTCATTGGTGGTTTTTTTGTTGGTGATGGTGCATGGAGGGGACAACGAAAACGTCAGAGAAGTCGCCTGCCGGGTTGAGAAGGGAAGAGCCGAGACAGAGTTTTTTTATTTTTGGGTTTTTTTTATTTTTAAGTCTTCATTAACCATCATATTTAGTATTCAATCCCTCACTTTTTCGTATTTGGGTTTTAATCTCGAGATTTAAAGGATAATTTCTTTTTAGTCCCTATCAGTGACTAAAAAGAAAACTAAATACTTTACGGATAGACCCCTCTCAGGGACTAAAAAGAATTATCATTTAAATCTGAAAGCTAAACCTAAATACGAAGAAGTGAGGATCGATCACTAAATATGATGGTCTATAGGGACTTAAAAATAAAAAACCTTTATTTTTTTATTTCTGGGATGGGGTTTGCCTATTCAATGAATGAGGGGGTGGGATAGGTAGGGGTGGGTTGTGTTTATTAAGAAGTATATAATAACATGTTTTTTAAATTTTTTTTAAATGGGTTGGGTTCTCATCTGGTGGGGAGGGTATATAACCGCCCTACAAACAATATCCCATTTTAATATTAGTTTTGGGGTGCATTTGATTGTACGATTACAAAATTGATTCTACATGAATCTGAATTTTAAAACGAATTCTACAGGAAGCTCACCGCCTCCTCCCAGCTTTTAGAAATCACAGCTTTTGGGCTCAATTTACATGAAATCTATTTATAGAAAGCTGTTACAGTAAAATTGTTTGATTGCACAATTACAGAAACAGTTTCTCATAAATGCAAAAGATATACAATCGCGCAACCAAACGCACCATTAGTCTATTGTTGTTCAACGTGACTAAATCACATATAAAAGAAAGTCCTAGAAGCGCATGAAATGTGGGTTAATGTAGGATAGTCTCCTTGCAACATTATATTGCTGTGAACACCGAGTGGGATTTAATTTATTTCCTAATAAATTAAATCCATTTACAAATTGAATTATGTTATATTACAGGATTCTATAATTAAATTCCATTTACAAAAAATATCAGAGAAATATATCTCCTAGTGTGACATGTGCACACTCACAGATCATGTCACGTGACACATCATTTCATTGAAATCATTACAATTATAATCCCTTATGGAACAAGAGCAACAAACATTTCACATAGTTGGCTCGGAACAGATAGGGTTGGCCATGGGCCAGGCCCATTTGGGTCTAAGGGGCTTCAGGCTAGGGTTGGGCATCAAGCACAAAATCAGGCCCGGGCCTGCTCGTAGGTCCGGCATGCCGGGCTATTCGGGTCTAAGGGGCTTTGGGCCAGGGTCAGGCACAAAACCAGGCTCGAGCCCGCTTGTAGGTCCGGCCTCGAGCGGGTCAAGTCAGGGCCGGGCCAGGTTTTGTGGCCGAGCGGGTTTTGTGCATCACAATAAAATGTGTACTTCCCAACTAGGTTGACATAACTCCTATTTATTTTATTTATCATTTGCACAACTCTATCCAAAGTTATCTTTAAAACATTACAAGAAATCTCCCAAAACAGCTCTATATTTTAAAAAGAAAAAGAGTCATTGGATTTTAGGTCCATGCCAGGCCCAAGCTTGGGGTTTTCCCCAAAAATTTGGCCCAACCATTTGGGGTGCCCGGGCCAGACCTGAGTCAGGTCTGGGTTTGCAGGTCATTTGGCCAACCCTAAGTATAGATGAGGTAGGCACCCCCACCTCTGCACGGTCCCTAATCCCATATCATTTTATTCACTACTAACTTGTTCCTAAATTGGATTTTTATAGTTTTATATTCAAAAAGGGATTTTTTTTCTTTTAACTGACAAATTTTATCCAAAAATAAAATCCAAACAATCACCAAGATTCAAGGATCTTTGTTATTATTTTTAAGAAAAGAACTTGGTAAATTTTCTTATTTTTTCAAATATTTTAAATTTTTACACACCTCAACACATTTTGAATCTTTTAAAAGTATATACTTGATTGATAAAATATATTTTTACAACATTTTGTATTTTTTTTAATAGAGTATATACTGACATAACAAAATATATGAGGTATTATGTGATTTTATTTACATTAGTGATGTAATGTTTGCAAAAATATATAAAAAATGACCATTGTATCAAGCCCAATTCTTAAAAGGGCGATAATATATTCATTCAATTTTGTGCAGTTGTCATGCCAGTTAATCTATATTACTATATAAAAGTATCTTAACCAAAAAATATGTCAAATGACCATTTTACTCATGTTAATTCATTCAATCTCATCACAATTCATTCACACTACTTTAATCACAACAATTTGACCATTTTACCCATATAGTTCTATTCAATCCCATAAAAATTCATTTACATCATTTTAATCTTATTTATAATTTATTCTAATACATACATTTCATCATTTCTTTTATATGCATATCATAAAATCATATTAATAATTTACATAAATTATATGTATTTAAATATTTTTATATATACCAACTGACATTATATTAATATTTTTTTATTAATTTATAATTAAAATCGAATATTATAATATTATCACGATAAAGGGATGCTTATAAAATAAAATGATATTCAAAATATAATTCACTGTTAGAATATATTTTATATTATATATATCATAAAATCATATTATTACATAAATTACATGTGCTTGAATATATCTATCTACACTTCAATATCTATATCTATATTTATATAAAAGCCCTTTTTATTTTCTAATTTTACATTTATCAATCTCTGCAAACCCATGTTAGTCCTGAACTCATTCTTTTCTCATGTGGACCCGTCGTCTTCTGTGCCCCTTAACGCGCCATTGATGTTCAATGAGTCTATCCAGTACCAAACCCTTTCTCACCCATCCATTATATTTGACTAATTATGGTTAAAAGTAAAACCCTTCAAATTCACATAAAAAGTGGGAGCAGAGAAAGTGATCCTGCAATGGTGGAGGCCGGAAACGAAGGAGACGGCATTCAAGTGCCTGGGCATCTGCGACGATCTCTTCGAGGCCAGCGAGAAGATCATATGGAAGACCACCTCAAATCCAAGTAGAAGCCATCCCTCTCGCGCTTCAAGGTTTGTCAGAGTCCGTAGATCATTTCAAGTTTGCCTCATATGTTGACTCTTTGTTTTTATGTCGAATGAAATTAGTGTGACTTTTTTTTTTTGGAAGATAATTGGGGCATTATATCATTAGTTAATGAGCAATTTTGAAGACATCTGATTGTAGTCTTAGCAAAGTTAATTCAGTCAATATCAATTGCCTGCCATCAATTTTTATAAGTGAACCTAGATAAATCATGTGATCACAATTCAACCCATATGAAATAGGGGTGATCCATCTCTACAATTACACTTTAAAAGTTGATCAGTGACAAGGCTAACATTTCTATATCAGTGCTTTATCCATCACAACTCGTTTTTGTCCTTGGCTAAAGTTGTTAACTGGATTGGTATATAGTGGGTGGTTTTCTCTTTTTTCCATTTTTTTATTATTATATTCTATTAGGATTGGATTGATGGCGTATATATCTTTATATGTAATATGCAATTTTGGGGATTTATAAGACAATTCATTTTGCCAATCTTTTGACAGCCTAAAACAGTCAATCCATATCAGAGATTGAAGGTGAATGAAGTGGAATTTGGTGACGAGTGGATTCAAAAAAATTCGTATTGGGGAAAGGTATATTGCTTACAGTATGGGGTTTCTTCTATAAATTTGATTACTTCAAATGATTGTTAACAAATTTTCTATTTCTTGAGCATAGGTTTGTAGGAGGGTGCAAATGGAGGATACAATGCAATAGCTCAGGAAATTCTTCGGCAAATTAGAGAAAGGTTTTTTTTTCCTCTGAATTCTAATGTGGATCTATCCTGTACAGAAAGCCAATGCAAATATGCATGCACGTTTGTTAGATATCTGTATTGATGTTTTTTTCATGTATTTATTTACTAAAAGTTGTTTGCTGAAAGAAAAAATATTATAGGACCTGGCCTATAGATCTAAAAGTTTTGACTTTTGACTGTCTTCCATTCTAAAGTTTACATTACACTGTGATGATGAATGAGGGACATTTGTATGTATTTATAAGTTTTATTTAGTTACTACGCCTTGTTTGTGAATATTAAGCATAGTCAATTTTCAGGAACTGCAGGATATTTGATACAATTACGTGTTCCTTTAGCCACCTCCATAATAATACTATTATTAGATAACAAAACAGGTATTTTTTTATTTCATTTGAAGTACATCTAACTATTCCAAAAGCTAAGCCATTAGCCAAAGTTTTTCAATGAGTCATGTGATTTAATAAACTATTCTTTTATGTATCTAATGTAATAATTCCTTCAATATTATATATAATGTTATAAAAAGCATCTCTGACCACTTAGTAGGTGATTCTCATGCATGTCAGTAAATGATGTTTCTCAATTTAATATAAGAGTGAATACTATTATCATGCACTTTGCCATTTAAAAGAATTCTTGATTTAGGCAGCGTTTGATTGCGCGATTGTTCAGCTTTTGCGATTGCAGGAAGCTGATTCTGCAATCGTGCAACCAAGCAGTTTTACAATCGCAGTTTCCTGCAAACAGATTTAATGCAAATAGTGCTCAAAAGCTGCAATTTGAGAAAGCTGTGTGAGGCAGCTTCCTGCAGAAACAGTTTTAAACCCAGCGATTGCAGAAAATCAGTTTTTCAATTGTGTTACCAAACGCTACCTTAGAAGTGAGCGTGAGAAATGTTTTTTTTTTAACCCAAAATATGCCTTTGATCTGGTTCGTCCACATGAGAAATTAAAATTCCTTTGAAAATTAGGGCCCAATATGGTAATCATTCTTGTCCTCCTTCTGTTGGAGCACCCAAGTAAATTGCATTTAAAATCCTTCATTCTTGCGGCCATTCTAGAATCCTACATAAAATTTCTCTGATTTTTTCTTCTCAAAATCTATTAGAATTGAATATTTGTGGAAAAAAGTTATCTTTTTGAACCATAGTTGTTAGAAGACTTTTGAATTGAGTTATCAAATTGACTCTATATCATGAAAGTTGATTTTAAAAATCAATGTTCATTTCATGTCTATTTTTTCTGAGTTGATTAGTCATGCATGAAGTAGGAAAGTTAATGCATGGATTCTCTCTTCTTTCTTTCATCTAATAGAAGTCACTTGGGTATAATGCATTATATACTTGAATTAATATTTCCAATGGGTTTAAGTTATGTTTAATTGCATTTGATATTTTGCTTGCATAAATTAAATGCATAGTTCGTATGCGTCCTTTTTCATATGAAATGAAATGAACTTTAACTTGAAGAAATAAATTTTGTTTCTTAATTGTATTTATTCTTAGAATGTTAAGCTCTAAAAAATCTTGATTATTATTATGATTTTGTTGATAGATTGTAGATAATTACCTTTGACCACGTTTATGGGCCGGATTTTCCATGCGTTTCGGATCTTGGGTCTAGCGAGCCCAGTATCCACAACGGTTTGGGTCCGGGTTCCTGGGCTAACTTTATTGACTCCATGGGCCAGCTCCGATGGCAATGGAATCCGGATGCAGGTGCCGGGGACAGCGAAGCCCGACGTGCGATATTGGGAAGTCCATCTATAACATCAAGTTTAAATATATCCGTCAAACCGCTAGACCCTAATATACTCGGGCCGCAACCAATCAACCGCTTACGCTCCATCATAGTGGGTCATTTGGATCACGTGCATGGATCAATGGAGGGCTCATGCAGCAGCTATGAACGTACGAGGCTGAGCGAGGATCTCTCATTAGAAGACGGGTCATGGTCGACGTGTTGCGATGCCACGCTGGCTCTCCGTCCGCAAGACGTCCCTCCTCAAGCCCAATGGAGGTGGTTTCAAGGGGGTGCACGATGCCGGTCGCCTCTCCCGTGCATCTCCTCGGTCTAGAAGTCGTGTACATGGAATCTCCCGTGAGATTGGTTGTGGCCGATTATGCATCAGACCCCTTGGCGGCAACATGCCAACGTGCTCACAAGTTGGGCGTTCGGTACGCCGCACCACCGGATCACCAAAAATTTGTACGTACAGTTCGAGGGTCCTTCGGTGAATGCGGTGCCTTCAACAAAGAGGACCTCCACCTATCATCGGGAAGTGGACAGTCCGTTTCTTCACACGGAGCCAGGGAGGAGGAGCACACCCAATAAGGTCGGGTGCCGCTCCGTGGGTAGGAGCCCAGGGTGGTGGTCAAGGTTTAGAATATGTTAAATTGCCTATGTTGGAACATCCAGGGTCTAAATGACCCGCGAAAGCGTAGGGCGATCAAGGAGGTGGTTAGAGAACACAAGATCAAAGTTTGTTGTATCCAGGAGACTAAAATGGAGGTGGTGGAGCCCCGCATGTATCGCGAAGTGAGCGGGGGACTTTTGGACGACGGGGCGTTCAAGGCCTCCGCAGGCACCGCCGGCGGAATGCTGATATGCTGGGATAGCAGAGATTGGAAGGAGGTCAAGCAATCTACAGGCACCTTCTCACTCTCCGTCCTACTAGAAAGCAGACGTAATAGTTGGCGATGGTCGTGCTCAAGCATGTACGGCCCGCATGACGACAGCGCGCGCGAGGAACTTTGGAGGGAGCTCTCAGAGATCAGAGCATCCTGGCAAGCACCTTGGGTGGTCATGGGGGACTTCAATGTGACCAGATTCAGTGGAGATCGTAACCGCGACGGACCTATCACAGGTGCCATGTTGAGGTTCTCCGACTGGATTGACGATGAAGGCCTCCTGGACCTCCCCATTGCAAATCACGCTTTCACGTGGAGTAACATGCGGGAGTCACCATCAATGGCACGCCTCGACAGAATTCTGATCGATGAAGAATGGGAGGCTGTCTTCCCGAGTTGCGCGGTCTCGGGGTTGGCCAGATCAGTATCGGACCACATACCTCTCCTTCTTTTGGGTAATGACGGAACCCGCACCCGTCCTCCCTTCCGCTTTGAAGCTTGGTGGACACAGGTGGAGGGTTTTGAACAAGTGGTACGTGATTCATGGTCTGCGAGTGCGAGCGGACTACGGTGCCCGGAGAATGGCATTCAAACTGTGATGTCTCAAGAGGCGGCTACGAGAATGGGGACACGAAGCACGGCGGACCCGTTCGGAAAAAAAAGGAGTGTCTCTCCAACCAGATATTGGAATTTGACAAGGCCGAGGAGGTAGGCCCGTTATCTCCAGCAAACCAGGTAGCTCGAAAGTTGGCAAAGGACAAACTTGCCGACATTTTGAAAATGGAGGAGATGGAGTGGAGGCAGCGGTCAAAGGCACTCTGGCTTAAATCAGGGATAATAATACCCGTTTCTTTCACAAAGCGGCAAGCCAAAGACGTCGTTTGAACCATATTGGATGCATTCAGATTGAAGGGGAGAGGTGGACAGAGCGGGCTGACATTGATACTCACCTGGTCAACCATTTTTCCAAGTCCTTCAGCAAGGACCGCCGGTGGCGCCCTCTGTGGCGGGACGAGGAACTCCCGAGAGTCACCCCGGCGCAGCTGGAAGCGCTGGCTGCCCCTGTCCTGGAGAGGGAAATCCGACGAGCGATCTTTGACTCTGATGGGGATAAGGCCCCTGGCCCGGACGGTTTTTGCATGCGATTCTATCAAACATACTGGCAAATTATTCGTGAGGATGTCATTCAAATGGTGGACGATTTCTTTCGGGGCACCCAAAGTGTAGGCTGCATAAACTCGTCTTTGTTTTCGTTGATCCCGAAGATCGATGGGGCGGTGGATGTTGACGAGTTTCGACCAATATGCATGGTGAATGCATGCTACATGATTATCTCAAAAGTGATGGCGAACCGCTTGAAAGCGGTCTGTTCCACCATCATCGACGATTCACAGCATGCATTTCTTCCTGGGAGGTTGTTACAGGAGGGCTACTTTGTCTCACAAGAGATAATCTCCTCCCTATACAATGATAAAAGAAGCTAAGGGGTTTGGCGCTGAAACTCGACTTTGCAAAAGCATACGACAGCATCCACCGTGACTTCCTCTTCCAGATTTTGAACAATCATGGTTTTGATCAAAACTGGCAACGGATGATACGTCAATGTACAAGCACTGCCTACGGCTCTCTTCTGATTAATGGCACTCAAAGTGGCTACTTTCCATTGCACCGAGGACTCCGACAGGGTGACCCTCTCTCTCCCATTCTTTTCGTAATGGTTGCAAACGCTTTGAGCAGGATGTGTAGGGTGGCGAACGCGGACGGATGGCTCCATGGACTCACAAGCTCCACTGGGGGAATAGAAGTCCCGATCGTCCAATACGCTGACGACACGATGCTCCTGTGCGAGGCGTCGGAAGGGTCGGTCAGAAGCATTCGATTCATCATCTGGTGCTTCTCTTTGGTCTCTGGCCTTACTCTAAACTGGCGCAAGAGTGCCCTCTATGCGATAAACGTGGAGGAGGAAGAGGCGCACAGGCTGGCGGGGATTGTAGGATGTGGACTTCAATCGCTCCCGACCAAGACTCTAGGTCTGCCTCTCGTGCGCTCCAAGCTATCCAAGGACGATTGGGAACCGATGATTGAACGGTTTCAGAAACGTCTTGCGGGGTGGAAGGGGCGGATGTTGAGTGCAGGCGGCAAGCTCACACTCCTGCAGGCCGTGCTGTCGAGTATCCCGATTTTTTTCTCTCCGTGTTCCGAGCTCCCGAGAGCGTGTTGGACCGCATCGACGTAATACGTCGAAGATTCTTATGGCAGGGTTCAGATGACTCAGTACAGAAACCACACTTGGTAGCCTGGGACACAGTTTGTTTGCGCAAGCATGATGGTGGTCTTGGGGTGCTCGACTTGAGAACTATGAACAAGGCTCTACTATCCCGTTGGCTGTGGAAGTGGGTGGAGGGATCGCACAGAACGTGGGCTCGATTGTTAGTGGACCGATACGGAGGGCACGGGGTGGGAGACCGTCGGTGGCCTTCGATCTCGACGAGAACAACGTTTGTCTGCAAAGCCATTTTTGGGTTGCATCACGAGTTCTCATCGGCAATACTTTGGAAGGTCGGGGATGGTTGGGGAACACATTTTTGGCACGACCGGTGGTGCGGCCCCAGACCCCTTCGAGAGGAGGTCCAAGATCTTTTTCATCTCGCGGTACGGCAAGAGGGTAGCGTCTCCTCCTTCTGGACTGGTACAGGCGCAATTCATGGATGGGAGATCAGTCT
Source organism: Acorus calamus (assembly GCA_030737845.1). Lineage (NCBI taxonomy): Eukaryota > Viridiplantae > Streptophyta > Magnoliopsida > Acorales > Acoraceae > Acorus > Acorus calamus. The sequence goes on along the minus strand of CM060877.1, from coordinate 7,257,434 downwards.
TCGGCGAAACCGGTTGACCGAGGAGGAGATCACCCAGCTGGCTCTGCTTTCGGAGCGTCTACCTGCGTGGGAGGACCGGTCGGGTCGGGGGAGACAGAGGACACCGCATGTTGGGCCCTTAATACGGCTAAGGGTTTCTCGGTCAAGGCATGCTACAATTGGTGGCGCGCGGATCGTCCACGAGCAAATGTCGCAACTAAATTTGGACAGATTTGGCGGCCGAAGATCCCACTAAAGGTAAAAATATTCATGTGGTTGTTGTATCAGGAACGCCTCCAAACGAAGGTATATCGCGCAAAATGGAGACCTTTGAACCGGTGAGTTGTGCCCTCTGTGGAGAGGAACCAGAGACGATTGCACACCTCTTCTGCCAGTGCAAGGTCTCGAGAGCCCTATGGGACATCGTGGGGGAGGCCGCATCTTGGCGCCCTTCATTCGTTGACACCGAGTCCATGTGGGAGGCGGGGAAGTCTCTCCGTAGACCTGAAAACTCGAGACTTGTCAACATCATTCTCCGATCAGTGATACCGGCAGTCACATGGGCGATTTGGAGAACAAGGAACGAGGTGATCTTCAGGGGCTCGCGGGTCTACATGGAGAACATGTGGGAGATGGTGTCTCTCTCTATCACGGAGTGGGGACGAGGGATTGCAGGTGTTCGAGGGATTTCTCTCGACAGAGGCCTGGTTGGACATCACATTGTAGTGGCATAGAGTTGCGTGGGGGAGAGGCTATTGGAGTAATTGGTAGATACCACGCCTACTAATCATCCAAACCCCCCGCGTATTTTGTTTTTGTGTCATGATTGTCCTTTTTTTTACAAGTTCTTGTTCTTCTAATTGTTTTTTCTCTATATCCTATCATCTCCAGTTCGGACTTGTAACCCACTTTTAATTTCAATGAAAGTGTCGGTAGCAAGATCTACCTTTTTTCAAAAAAAAGAATAATACTTAAATAGATAATTGTTTCTAAATGCCAACAACGAGACACAGTGGCTTCTCCGACAGCGAACTCGCGAGCTCCAGTGAGAGCGAATGCGTGACCTTTGGACCCTCACCATTGTCCGGGTGCCCCGCCAGCATCGCCATGCGGAATCGGTTCCTTAGCGAGTCGAGATGAGCCCAATCACTGGAGACGATGCGGAGCTGGAAAGAGGCACCTCGCGCGGCGCGGAGGGCTTTGTCGTTGAAGGGATCGCAACATCCAGGAAGCAAGAACGCGCCATCCTGCATGAATGCTCAGTCATTCCTATAGTTCTAACCAAGAGCGCTCTAATAGATATATATATACTCTGATGGGTGAGCATATACTTTACTGAACTGAAAAAATGATTACAAAAATGATTCTCTCTAACATTTTTCGTAATTCAGATACCAAGAACTGAAAAAATACCCATCCGAACGCCATCGCCGATCTTAACAGAGTACCAAGATTACCCGGATCCTACAACGATCAAATGAAAATCATCAAACATAAACGAATGGACTCAATTCACTCATAAAATTGTGATTCAAAGTAACCGTACTTGAATGCCGTCGAGGACTAGTATCCGGTGCGGCGTGCGGAACCATGAAAAAAAATGGTTTTTGAGAAGTTATTTTGGAAGGCCGGTTCAAGTCAATCGTTTTACCTTTTTTATGATATTATAAGAATGACAATGGATTAAACCAAAGTACCTATTGATAAGCATATTATTTGCACATTTAAGCCCCTTAATTTTCCATTTTCTAATTTTATGTGTAATAATGACTAATATTAAGAATTTATATGTTATTACAAGTTAATTGAGATAAATGATGATTATCAATGCAAGATATTTTATAAAGCATTTCAAAATATGAAGGAGAATCAAAATGATTCTAAAAGATCCAAAATTATGCCAAAAAAAGATTAGGTGAAGAGAGAATCAACACTCAAAATCCAATCAAATTATTCTTCAAATCAATGTTTAAACCGTTCCCACTGTTTTGACCATAACTTTTTCCTCAAGTATTGTATTTAGGCCTAAGATATGGCATTGGAAAAATATTTTCAATTCCATCATATTAGGAGTTAAAAATTCATTCCGAAGATTCTGCAGAAAATCAATGATACCGGAATGAAAGCTTTTACCTGCAACAATTGCCAAATATTCATGTGAGGAAGGTTAATAGTCAATCTTGACCATCCAATTCATTGCAAATCAATGGTTGAGATTCAAGGCTGAAGGCTATAAAAGAAACACATATGAAATCAAGAGGCATAAGGACAACCGAAGGAGAAGAAAGATTCATGAGGCATGCTTTGTTTTTTTTTTTCATTTTATATCTTTGAATGCTTGTATTCATTTAGATCTGAATTTTAATATTAGTTTTTGTGCTTTTATTTTTCAAAAAAAAATTAAAATTAATATGGTTTTTTTTATTTTTCTTTTATTTCGTTTGATCATGTCTTCTATTAGTTAACATCTTCAACTAAGGTTGAAGATGAAATGCAAGTTTAAGATTTTATACTTAAGATCTAAATTCTTCATATTCATTTGCTTTATTGAGTATCAATCTCTCATTCAATTCTCTTTTTGAAACCTTCCATGTGAATTTTTTATTATCTTCTATAAAAATATCTTGTATTTGATTTGATAAAATATGCATTTATTGAGTTCTATGATATGTTATGCTCTTCTTAACATGTTGAATATTGTGTTGGTAAATTTTATAAAGGGAAGGAAGAAATAGATCATTATATTGGATTTTCATAAATCAAGGTTTTTAATAATAAAATCATCTACAAGGTTCTCTCATTTAGGGTTAGATATGATATGTTTTGATTAACTCTTTTGATATCTTATTCTCTTCCTAATGTGTGAATATTGAGATGATTGTTTTGATTTCAAATACGATTTTATGAAATAATTAATATGATTCTAAATATTTATTTTTCAATTTTTATTTGATTAACGTCGATATTAATTGAGTTATATGATGGAGTTTCATATTTGAATATAATCTCTAAATTGGTATTGCATGGTTGATTCTAAAACCCTAGTTATCTTTTCTAATTTGATTAGTTAAATTGATTAATAATCTGATTTGAAAAATTCTCTGTGGGTTCGACTTGTTTTTGTTAGATCTATACTTCTGTAACGATCCGTGCACTTGCGGTAATTAATAACAACTTAAAAAATCAATCACCTATTTAATTTTTTATGGGATGGCTGGATAATTTTTTTATCCCATTTCAATGCTTATTATGGATTAGTAAACTCAGATTTTTAAAATTTGATATTATTTTATTATTTATTTGGAAAAAAAAGTGGTTAAAAAAGTGGTTGGCAATCACCTTAAGTTATAAAATTAAAGCAAAAGCCCAAATTGAGAGCATATTTTATTAAGTTGTTTTAAAAAATTGGGGATATAGGAAGCATCGAGAGTTTCTGATGATATAATTAATTTTGGCATTCTTACAATGGAAGTTGATGATTAATGAACTAAAAAAGATGGTTTTTTATACTTGTGTGTGTGTGTGTGTGTGTGTGTGTGTGTGTGTGTGTTAGATTTTTTTTAAACCTAAACATGCAATATGAGCATCCCCAATGTACATGTTAGTTAATTAAGATGTTAGAGTGCCATGTCAACACTTTATCATTCAACTAGACACTCATTTACTACATCTTTATTTAGTTGGTTGTTGTTACTCCAATGGACTAGCTAAATAACTAGTCAAAATAATAGTGGGCCCACCTCTCCACCCACTCAAACCTCTCCACCCACACAAAATAATATTTTTTTGAATATTTTAAATGGTAGGGCCCACATTTGAATGGCTAAAGTACTAGTCAAATTTAAGCATTTTCCTTAACATATGACAGGATGGGGCCCACATTTAACATGCTCTTAACACTTCCACTGGAGCATCATTTTTACATGTTTTCTAAAAATCTGACACTAACTAATAAGTTAACATGTCCATTGAAGATGCTCTAAGCTAGATTCTGTTCACAAATGGACATGCTTTGTTATTCTTTTCCTTTCCAAAATTTTTTTTCCCCTTGTCACTATGGTCTTTGGGAACAAAAGAATTCGTTCTACAATCTATAAATGAATTATTTTGAATATTTTATACCTTTTTAGTAATTATATCATTCCATTAGTTTTATACACGTGTCAAATGCGCATGGACTTAAATATATATAATGTAAATATTATAAGTATAATACTAATTTGATTTAAAATTTAACACAATATAAATGAAATATTTATAAAACATTGAACAATAAAAAAAATTGATTCTATTTAACATGTAGGGCTTCTAATATATATGTGATTTTTTTTTTCATTTTATTAGATAAACGAAAATGATTAGTAGGTATCATTATATAAAAAAAATGGATATTTTAACTAACATTGGATTTATTAGTCAAAATTGGTGGTTACATTTGGAACTTACAAGTATGATATTATAGATTAATCTTCTACAAAAATTTAAATTTTATTATAGTATAACTCATTTAAAAATTAAATTATTTTTACTAAATTATTTTGAATAAATGTTTTTAAAATTATTAATTAGATTTATTCATGTGTATTTGCACATGCATAACAGCGAGTATAAACAAAGTGAACCACGATGACCAGTTAAATCAGGCACCCAAACCGTAAAAAACATAGACCTTTTTTTATGGTTCACTCATATGACTTAACGAGATACTCATTTACAGCGTAACAATCTATTTAATCTTGATCCGTTTACAATGTTCTTTGAAGACATCGATTATTGACCGTTCGATGCGATAAAGAATGTTCCTAGGCCTGTCAACGGGTCGGGTCCAGACCCGGACCCGACCCGACCCGGACCCGATTACACGTGTAATATACCCGACCCGATTTGGACCCGACCCGGCGGACCCGAACAAACAAACGGGTCGGGTCCGGGTCCACCCCGCCCCGACCCGTTGGACCCGAACCCGATTGTTTTATTAATATATGTCATATATTAAAGACTATTATAGTTGATACATAATTTTTTTTCTTTACTTAACTTATGTTTGTATCCATAAGTTCATAAATCATAATCATAATGCCATAACATTTTTTTTGTTGTGTTGATGTTGCAACTTGCAAGAATTTAATTGTTTAATATGTAATAAACTTAGTAATGTATTGTCATCGGTTTGTTTTGGACAATTAACTTATTAGCTTTTGAATTTGTATAATTAATTAGTTTGTTGCATGATTTATGTTTATTATTTTAGTTAATATGTTAATGTTTATTGTTTTGAATGTTGTTTAGGTTAATATTGTTTTGAATGTTTGTATAATTAGTTATCTTTATTGTTTATGTTAATATGTTTTTTATGTTAGTGGTTATTGTTTTGGATATTGTTTAATAATTCATTTACTTTTTTTGAATTGTATAAGATTATGTTCAAACATAGTCTCATTAATAATAATGTTTTATACAAAAAATTTCAAATAGAATGATAAAGCAAACAAATATATGAGATCTTCCTCTTTTTTTTTTTTTTTTTTGCCAACCATCCGGGTCGGGTCGGACCCGGACCCGACGGGTCCGGGTCCGGGTCCACATTTCCCTGGACCCGCCGGGTCCTAGATTGGACCCGGACCCGTCGGGTCTTGCCACGGGTCGGGTCCGGGTCCACCCCGACCCGACCCGGACCCGACCCGTTGACAGGGCTAAATGTTCCTTCCTAATATATAGAGACCACGCAACCGATGGATTTGTTATAATTGGATAACAATATCAATCAATTCAAACCATTGATATCACATTTAATTAGATCTAGACCTAAAATCTAAGTTAATTTATTTTCCTTTTCTTCCTCTCGTTCTCCACCTCCATCGCAGACCAATCGGTCGAACCCTAGAATCGATGTCTTCCTCTCATTGTCGACCTCCATTGCAGATCAATTGGTCGGACTGAGGAGGAGATCCTTCAGCGGTCGTTGCGTCCTCCACCGTCAGATCCCTCCCGCCCTCCCTCACCGACGGCGCGATCTCCGCCAGCAGCATCATCAAGTCTCAAATTCGGTCCGATCGGTCGTCCCGAGAAGAAGAAGAAACAATGGCGACTCAGGCGGAGATCGGCGACCTACAGCCGCCGGCGCCACCGCCGGCGCCGGGGACGGACATGACGGGGATATGCTTCAGGGACCAGCTGTGGCTGAACACGTACCCGCTCGATAGGAACCTCGTCTTCGACTACTTCGCCTTCTCCCCCTTCTACGACTGGTCCTCCAACAACGAGCAGCTCCGGTCCCGCTCCATCCACCCCCTCGACCTCTCCCAGCTCTCGTGAGGATCCGAATCCCTCTCTCAAGTTCTGGTTTTTTTTGTTTGGAGGGGGTCAATTGGTATGCACAAAAGAAATTAATTCTAGAAACTAATACAATTAGACCAGCTCTTTGTAGACAAATTTGAGATTAATTTGCGAGAATCGCATATTTTTATCTTTGAAAAAAAAAAAGAATCCTTGATAACCAAAAAAAAAAAAAAGAAGAAGAAGATTGAAAGTTGGAGAGGTTTTCATTTGGATTCATAATTGTGAAGCTGATAATGGTTTAAAATTAGTTTGTGATTGGCACTAAATTGGATGTAGGAAGATGACTGGCATAGAGTACATGTTGAATGAAGTTATGGAGCCCCATTTGTTTGTTATACGGAAACAGAGGAGAGACGGACCGGAGAAAGTCACTCCCATGCTTACATATTATATTTTGGATGGCTCGATTTACCAAGCGCCACAGCTGTGCAATGTCTTTGCTTCTCGAATTGTAAGCATCTGATGATATTTTCTTCAATCTTTGTTTTCGTGCAATGCTGAAATGCAGTATTCTTTGCTCTACCATGACCAGTGAACTGTATACATACTCTGACAATTTTTGGTGGATCAAACTTTGGTTGGATTATGTGATACTGAGCTCACTTTTCATTGCGTAATAATAATTTAGTTCTTATGCTACAACATAAATATGTTTCAAGAAGTGCCTTGTGCATATCATTGTGTAAGACAAAAGTTCAGCAAGGATGCTGGAAGCAAATTTTTGTATGGGTTTTTTTCCCCAAAGACTTTCCTGAAGGTTGAAACGTGGATCTTACTTTCTTGGGGTTGTGGCAAAGATGCCATGATGGATACATTATTACATTTATCCTATATTAAGTCTATTTTCCTTCAGAAAGAGAGAGTCTAGGTAGTAAATGTTCTAATCCCTGCAGTATGTGATGGAGCTAAAGCTAATCATTAAAGACATGAGCAGCTAAATTGCTTTTCAATGGTTAAAAAATATTGGATCTGATGCCAAACTAGTGTCATGATATTAGGTGATGATAGGATTTTTATCATTATTGTCAGGACCATACAGATTATATTTGTTGACGTTCACATGATATAGGGTTCTGCTATAGAAGATAATTTTTTCACAATGGACTACTTGAAACTGTGTCCGTTGGGCATTTTGAGTGACAGAATATGTATATTCATTATTTGTTGTTCAACACATGCTTTAATTTCTCCTTAATTGAGTTGAAGAATGAAATCCTGACAAGGATAGAATATCAGCATCACTAGGGAACATAATTAGATGATTGTTATTTGCATAAGAGGAGAACAGGGACATCTCTTTAGGAGGTCATTGCAAACTCGGAAAAATGCTTTCATGTGGAATTATTTATCAGTTTATGCTCCTTCATTGATTTCCCGTGTCTATCTGCATCATCGATTTTTCCATGTCAACATGCATCATTCATGAGTGATTGTTTTCCTCTTGAAACATAAAAAATGCTATTTGTTATATGATACGAGCTGGTTAGCTTGTTGACAAGTGAAACGACATGAAGATGTGGCAATACATGGCCTTTTCTATTTTTTTTTTACAACTTTTTTTTAATTACACACACACTCACATGAGGGTTCTTAGGCGGGCGTCCGCAAAATTTACTTTTTCCGGATGCCCCAGTATGTGCATTGATAAGGATGTATATACGACCTTAAAGTGGTATATGCATCGATAAAGAGAGCATATATTTCATTGAAGATACATACTTCATTGAAGGTATTACATGATAAAAAAGAAAATAAAAAAACACATAATCAATGTGCTTAACATACATACATCATTTATGTTTCTATTTTTTTTATCATGAAATACATTCACCTATGTGTATGCTCTCTTTATAAACGTATATATCAGGCATCCGCAAAAATTAAATTTTGCGGACGTCCGCTTAAGATAATTTTCCTATACATACATACATACATACATACATATATTTTGGTGATGAGGAACCCCAACATTAGTTGGGAAAACCCTGAAGGCACGGAGTCACAAGTCATGTGCATCATGTAAACAGGGGAATTCAAACTTCATAAGCTTTGGGGATCAAACCCATGGCTCTAGCCAAATAACCAACCATATGTGGGTTCTGTGTGTGTTAATTTTTTTTTATTGATTGTGAAGTCACTTACAAATGCTGTCATTTCTCATTTTGAACAAGTCTTCATGTGGCAGGCGAGAGCTACATACCATATATCAAAGGCATTCACAACTGCTTCATCAAAATTGGAAAAGATTGGATTTGGTATTCAAAACTATGCTTTCTCCTCTTTTATCTGGGTATCTGTTTTTATATTGAAATTCCGTATGATCTCTTGTATCATTATTTGAGTTTTGCAATGCTTACTAAATGTAAAGAAAATGTAGTTTTCTGTTGATTTATTAGGGTTTTTCCACATATATGCAAAATAGAATAGTACATAATTATTCAATTCCAAATATGTTTAGTTACAGACACATGGTATGGCTTGTCTTTAGGTGGTCTGCTGTAGCTTCCTAGAGTCAGAAATCTATCCTTTTGCAAATATTATGCATCTCCAGTAAGAAAATCTGGTTGTTGAAGATTGAAGAAGCTTTACTTGAAGTGTTTTGAATGCCTGTATTCGAATTGTTATATACTATTCTATGACCAGTACATTTCATTCATATTGTTTATGTTGACCAATATGAAACTGATAGGATGAAGTTGGTTTTATTTCCTTTCTGCATTGGGAAAAAATGTGGAAAAGAGGAAACAGCGAACATGGATTCCATGGAGAATTATAGATCAATCATTTATATATTATTCAGTTGAAAGTGGAAGTCTTTTAGTGTGAGATCTTCAAAGTCAAACCTTTGATCCCACCTTTCATTGCTAACTCTTCTCCTATGTTCCCATGGCGCCTCCCCTTGCAAATCTACGCCCAACATTAAATGGAACCCGCACATGCATTAGGGTTTTGAAGACTGACTACCATTGAAGCATTGTGGAGTAATTAATAGTTAGCTTTCTCTATGAAATCTCCACACAATCATTAACTATTATATTTTAATGGTCATTAGCTGTTCAGCTTTCATTTTTTCTTATATGGGGGTACAATAATAAAGAAAAAGGCAGCATCAAAGTGCTGTTTTGTGAAGTGGGAGCTTATGGTCTACAAATGTTTCTGCTAGTCTCATACCATTTGGCTTCTCATAATGGAGGGAATTGAAAGAAGAATGCATAAATGTGTTTCTAGTTCATACTGGTCATGTGTTCCTGAGCACAGATTGGTCCACAAAACCTTTGAGAAAGTCATATCCATGCATGATCCATTCTCCAAATAATTGTTTCTGAGTGATAGCTAAAATTTTTGCTCGTGATCTCATGCCTATCAGTGAAGTTAATTTCATATAATTGCTCTGCAGTTGACGGCGTGAATGAAAGTGTGAGCTCAGAGACGAAGCCCGTGAAAGAGATGATTGATTTTAAAGAAGTCAAGCGAGTCGATCATATTCTTGGTTCTCTACTGCGCAAGGTAAAATATTCAGTGTTGTCTCTATTGGTGAACTGTAAGGGTGGAACTTGGGTGGATTGAACTCAGCCCATCCTAACTTTTGGGTGGGACCGGGTTGGGATTCTACCGTTCTGGTTCAACCCAAACCCCAACAACTTGTATCTGGTTTGGGTTGAAGGCTCGAGTAAGTCGAACTGAACTCGAACATGATGTAGTAAGTGATAAATTTAAAATTTTCAGGTCAAATTTGAAATGTTTAATCTTTGAGATGGAACTTGAATTATCCAATTAATTTTTATTCTAAAATGGATCATCTTTATAGTATCATTTTAGTATTCTCTCCATCGTCTTTGTTTTTCATGTTTGTTTTTTTTTTCACACAAACATCTATTACAGAATTCAAATTGCGTAAAACGACCATTTTGATCCTAATCTATGGGTTGGGTTTGGGTTATCCTCTACCAGCTCCAAGTTAGGGTTGAGCTGAACTCCAACATGACTCAACTTGCTCAGGTTGCAGTCCTACGGAGAAGAGATTGTTTTAACTGAAATGTTAACCTTGTATATCTTATATGTGCAGCTTCCGCCAGCCCCACCACCTCCACCATTCCCGGAGGGCTACGTTCCCCCGCAGACAACGGAGACAGAAAACACCACAGAGGCACAGCAGCCTTCAGAGTCTCAGCTCCCTCCTGATCCAATCGTTGACCAAGGGCCCTCCAAACGGGTTAAATATCAATAAAAACATGGTCAGCTTTCGTGTTTGTAAAGTCTTAATTGTAATCGACAAGTACTTGGTTTTTACTAATCTAAACTCGAGCCAACACAATTGGCCAACATTTTTGTAATCTTTAGTCAAATCATAATTCAGATCACACTTTCAGTTCTGTTTTAGGTTTCTGCATCTGTTTTAGTCCACATGTGATCGCACATAGATACGTAAATGACACAGATCTACTTAGAATGTGCATGCACAAGTTTTTTTTCCCTTGTAAATGATGATTAAGTTTGGGCAATTTTATTTGAAGCGTGTGTGTGTGTTTTTTTGGTACATTTTAATTTGAAGTGTGTTTTTTTTTTTGGTACATTTTAATTTGAAGTGTGTTTTTGTCAACTAGCTAACACAGGATCCTCACTCTGGAATCTGGATGACTGTGGAGATGGATATGGGGATTAGGGAGTTGTTCCCACAATTTCCTGTGACATCTCTGCAATTGAAAAACCTGTTATAAAAAGAGCTTGAAATCTTTCTTTGAAGTGAGCATGAAAAACAAACCTTGTTATCAACTGTCGGCTCTTCAAAAATCCAGTTCCTTTTTTAAAAGCATTGCTTTGAGAACTTTTGGAAAGTAGAAAGTGTTGAATATATGGTGTTTGTTTCTATGTCAGAATTAATCTAAACACAGATCCGAACGGAGTTTCAATCATTCATTTGTCAACCATATAACGTGCCATAGAGCTCTCTAAGAATCAGGTAACTAAGGTTCTTAATTGCTTTGTATAGATAAATATAAATAGATATAAGAACTGCAAACATGCAGTTTTATTAAATCTTAGAACAAACAAACATGCACATAAACATAAATAATATGCCAACTCCGGACTGTTAAGAACAACACACAAGATTAGGTAGGTACACATCCAATGCTGCTTTGCATATTGATCACTATAAGACACAATCATCACATCTTCAGCCCCTCTTTCTCTCACCATCTCAGCTTCTCTGGGAAGTACTGTATCAATCAAAAGTTCAAAACCAATATCAATTAAATACTCAAATAATCAAATAATTATCTTCATATATTTTTTAAAATTCAATGAAAGTGAAATCAATAAGATTTGGTTAATTATGATTAATTATACCTTGTTGATGAGAGAAAGATAGTAAGGCTTCACTTTCTCCTGGTTGATCTTCACCTTGCTTTTGCTATACAGATCATATTTGCTGTTCAAATCATCATAAAAAATACAAATAAGATAAACAAAGATCAATAAATGTCAAATTAAAATTTAAAAAATAAGCTAATATATATGGGGGCATTTGCATCATTTGTAACTTACTTGAACACATGGAGCCACTTGAGCATCTCCTTATCTCCTCATTCATCAAATACTTGTAAGCACCAGCCCTATGCATTGCTGTCATTCACATAAATTAAAAAATAAATTTAATATATTTTATTATTAATCATTAATTATTACATACATGAAATCTATGAAACACAGACCTCCCCCCAGTTAGGATAATTGAAAATCACTATAGGTTACACATAAGAAAATGTATACTTTTACTTGGTAATATTTTTAAAATAAATCATGAGTTATTTATCAAAAGCACTAGTTTAAAAGCATCGAGTATTTTTTAGTTTAGAAACATGAATAATATAAGTAATGAAATACATAATTTTTATTGATTGATGTATTACTGTATTATCCTCAAAATTTTATTATATTATACATAACAATAGAGGAAAGAAAGATGATAAATTATAAATGTTTTATTTTTCGCAATCCATATCTGTTATCATCTATCTATTATCTAAAATTTCATAAAATGTAATACATTTATTAAATAAATTAAAATATATGCATTATTATAAAAATAATTAATATAGTTATTGTACTTATATTTCAATTCGCAACCGTAAAATATCTAAAAATAATAATTAGGTGATGAAATAGTAAAATATTTAAAAAGCGCTAAATTAGAATTTTTTTAATCATAAATGATTTTTTAGAGTATTCCTCTTATTCTTAATTTTATAATAATTGTACATGAAATTATTATTATTATTTCATTTAAAAAAAATAAACAGAAAAAAATTAAAAAAATGAATATGGGACCGACCATAGAAGGAGTGGAACCGAACGATGAAGTGCGCTTCCGGAGGGAGCGTCGTCTTGTTCTCCTTCATAACCTGCTCATTCGCAAAACGACAAATAAATCCCACGTCATCACAAAAATTCAACGAATAAAAAACGAACACGTAGATGAGCAAAATAAACCTACCAGGTACATGTACTCGTCGTGGCCCCACGACATGGTGACGTTGTCGAGGCCACAGCCGTCGGAGTAGATCCCAATCCTCGTACGGTACGCCGGGTTCCGGTCATCCGGGTTCTCCTCGAAATACTGACCGGTTGTAGCCGGTTAAGTGGCATGAAATGTAATTTTGTCTATATTTGTAGGGATACTTTGGGTCCGGATCCAGTCAAAATGGCTTCGGCACAGTCAATTGTTAGGTACATGTTTAACTCTTTTATTAGATAGTCAAGATTGGATTTAGTCAGTATTATCAGTAGCATCTGTACCTAATAATTAGCTGTGCAGTTTGATTTATAGGCTATGTAGTTTCATATTGACTAGACTGATCAAAATCAGTCTTGGGTGGATCCGGAGCGCGATTGCAAAACTGATTATGTAGATATCTGAGTTTTAAAACTGATTCCGTAGGAAGTTCACTTTCTTAGCTTTCTGAAATCACAGTTTTTTAGCACTATTTGTCTGAAATATGTGTGTAACAAGCTACTACAGTGAAATTGTTTGGTTACACGATTGCAAACGCAGCTTACTGCAATCGCAAACGCTGCACAATCGTGCAACCACACGCATCCTTAATAGATATTGCTATCACGATTTCATTGTTGAAAAAAAAATTACCTGGTGGTGGACGATGGAGGGGTCAAAGGCGCAGCCGAGGGGAAAGGTGTCGCCCACCACGCACCACTGCGGCTCTCCTCCAAAGGATGGGTGGAGGAGCACCTTCCCTAGATTTGTCATATTATCACATATAATTAAATTAAATAATTCTTATAAATATTTCTTTAAAGTATTTTGAGGCAGTGTGAAAATGTATTATTATATTTGAGTCTATACTTTATCTTTTATGACACAGTATGTATTTAAATGATAAGTGCATATTCTTTTTCAAAAAAGTAAAACAGTGAGGATTGTTGGACATATCATTTTCACGTATTTAAGGTTACAATTTGGGGAGGTGTGAGTTTGTCCCAAACACTAAGATCCACAAAATCAAAATCCAAACCATAGATATATATGGGGTTAAAGTTCAGTCTCAATCACATTGATAACCTGCTATTATTAGTATTAGATAGACATGTGTCAACATGTGTTCAAAAAAATGATCCACCTGATTAGTCTATTGGATTGTAAACAATTTTTTTCTTTCAATTCATGTTCCCCCAAAAGTGGAGCATGGAGAACAAGGGAGGAAAGATGAAATGAAATTGTGGAATTGTGATTGTGGTTGCACTCACATTCGGATATTATCAATTTTATTGTTGATTGAAATATATATATGTCTAAATGTCTCAAAAAAAAAAAAAACTCTAGAATAAAAACAAACTGGACAGTTGGGACTTTAAATTACATGATCTCACATTGACATTTAGATATATTAAATATCCGATGAGTTGGGTCTGGGTGATCCGACCCCTCTATAATTCACCCATATTGGGTTCAAATTTATTTTTGGATGGCCAAAGTTCCAATCTGAACATAATTAAAAAACAAATTGGATAGGTTTAAGCTGAACAAGTTGATCACACGCATCATGCATAATGAACTTGTTTAGTTCCAATAGAATCAATGTTTTAAAAGAGCGAATCAAGAGTTTTCATTTACATTTATATATTATATATTAGGACTAGTTGTATTAGTAGAGATAACACAAAATCTTCAAGACAAACAAGTACATTTATAAACAAGTATCACACATACAAATACACACACACATATAAAATAATATATTAGTATTGATTAACATTAGCAATTTAGTATAACTATCCAGATTTTAGTGATGATTGTCTATAATTTTCAATGAATTTGGTAATTGTAATTAACAAGAACAAAATATAATCTTAGACATTATGTTTTGGAATCTAATTAAAAGGAAAATGATTAATCACCATGAATGAGGGCAGTGAGATGGAGCCAGTCCTCGTCGGGATAGTCCCGACGAATGGCTTCGGCAGTCTGGAGGAGGTGTTCAATCTGAGGTTCATCAAGATCGGGATCGCTCTCGTCGATGAACTCATTGAGGAGCTCACAACACTCCCAAATGCTCATCTCCATCCTGTTCAGCTTCCCATACTCTTCTTTCTTCTTCTTGGCCTTTCAATTACATCCCCCCAACATCACATTTTAAAATAATAACAAATTTTGTTTAATTTCATAATCTAAAATGTACATAATGGTCTAGACATGCACATAAATATGATAATTGAAATAACATAGTCAGCATGTATGTTATTTTGTCTTATAATATATATCATAGCACAATGGTTATTCATTAATCATCATGGCACGGAAATAAACAAGAAAGAGTTAGGTTTGAAAATTATTGATGAGTACAAGGGCAATTAAGTCATTTAACAGATGGATCATATCTGCACAGATTTTTTATTTTCTTGTTCTGGTAAAATATCTGCACAGATTTTGTCAGTATCTTATGATGCAAGGAAATTATAACCAAAGTTTTTTTGTCGGATGCCAAAATAATTAAAGATTAATATTTAAAAACACGGCTAAGTATAAAAAATAGTTTTTTTTTATCCCACCTAATTTAATAAGAAAGCATATCATAGTATTAAATTTTGGAGGATCACTCAGTTTTGAGAGTATGATCACTCAGTTTTGAGAGTATTGATTCTCCATTTATAATTGATGCAAAATTAGAATTTAAATGTTGCTTTATTGAAAGCACAGAATAAATAAAAAATAAAAAAAACCCAAAAAAATCGCAATAAAATCAAGCAAAATCATATAAGGGTATTACATAAAATTGGAATACATTAGAAACTTACAAAATTATAGGTTTGGTTGATGTGATTTGTTCTGTAGAAATCCTCCACGCTGGCCTTCCTTTCACTTTCCTTCTCATAATCCCTAATTAAAAACAGGATATTTTTTAATTAATCATTAAGAACATAAAAACACTTAAAAAGTGAAAAAAATATCTTCAAAACCAATAATAAAACAAGCTTATTTGAAATCTCATTAATGGATGGATTTAACCAATTAAAAAAAATTTAATAACAATTTTGCTTTTACCAATTTTGTTAACAAACAGACATAGACCAAAACAGTATCCACTCTAAAGTAATAGAAACTACGAGGCACGGACACGGTTTGACAAACTAGGACACACGGTAATTTTTGAAAAAATAAGACACGGATATTGTTAGAATACAGTAATAAATAAATTAATATAATAAATAAATAAATATCGCTATTTTATATAAACAAACACATTTCATTTAATTCCCTATTTATAACTAATTGTATAAATGAATGAATCACTGTTTTAAACCAATAAACCACTGTTTTTTATAAATTACTGTTTTAAACCAACACTATTTTTATAAATGAATGTTTTTAACTAATAAATCACTATTTATTTTAACCTTAAGAAAGATATTTTGTTTAAATGAGTTGTTCTAGACTGTTTAAAATGAGTTGAATACTTGTGAACTATGTTTGAGCTTCCCTTTTCTTTTCTTTTTTTACTTTTGGATTAAAACTAACTAGGCCGTGTCCTGGGCCATGTTTCAGCCGTGTTCAGACAAAATGAAGGCTGGCACGACTGTAGCCGTGTCTGTGCCGTGTCTGTGCCGTGTCCGACACAGGTACGAATCATCTGAAAAAGTGTCCGTGCTTTGTAGAATATAACGATATGACCTCTTACTGTTGGTCTAGGTTAATTTTTTGTCACCGGATCTAGACTTATGTAAAAAATTATCCATTCATAAAAACTATCATCAAACCAATATTTATAAAAAGATTTTTTTTTTTTTTTGTACATAAAATTTTTAAAAAAAATCTAAATAAAAAAATGGTTAAAATTGATATTTGAAAGATTAAATTGATTTTACTGAAGCAAAATTAGCTTCACAATTACAAAACCAATATCTAAATGGAAACTAAGACATAAAAAAAAAGCAGAGAGAACAAAAGATCAAAAGTGAAACCAAAAGGACCTGAAAGAGAGGCCAAAGGCATTCATGCCAGGAACAACAAAACCCCCATCAAGATTCAGAGATCCATTGCTCTCCTCAATCACTCTCTCTCCACTTTCAACACCATTGATGTTGTTGTTGGTCTCAGACATAACCGGCTCTGAAAATCATCAAAACCCACAAACATTGACATAATAATTAATACTCCATATATATATATATATATATATATATATATATATATATATATATATATATATATATATATATATAAAATAATGAATGATGATGATGATAAAGAGTTAGGTAATACCAGGAACAAGGACTGTCATGGTGAAGGCAACAAAAACAACAACAATAACAACAAAAACAACAACTAAAAGAAGATTTTTGTGGAGGCTGTGAAGGAGAAGAGGAAGATTGGGATCCCTTTTTATAGTGCCCAATGTGTCTTCTGAGGGCTTCACAACGGAGTCCTTGGACTACCAAAAGAGGACCTCAAGCCATGCAAGAAATTACGTAGCGAGGACAGTAATGAAATTACTGTTGTGCCCTTATACCTACATCCAAAGTCCAAACCTCCTCGGACTCCCCAAAGAGGACCTGAAGCCATGCATGGAATTACGTAGAGAGGACAGTTGTACAATTACGATTATGCCCTTCCTCCTACACTCACAAATTCCAAACTTCCATCAAGCTTGTCCGCTTGTACAGCTGCCCTTAATTATATAAAATTAATGAATGATACATGGTCAACCATTGTGACCTTGTGGGTCATAAAAAAATATTAATTTTCTTTTATATTAAATAAATTAGAAAAAAATTTAATTATGAGTTTATGATATTTTAAATGATGATTCTCAACTGACTTGCATGAGATACTATTTTGTAGTTAAATATATGTAAAAAAATAATTTACATAAATGTTCTTTTTTCTCTTTTTTTTTTTTAAGTTTTGGGTGTGTGAAGAAGTTAAGTGAGATAATTTTTTGTATATTTCATTTCACTAATGATTAAAATGAATAAATAAAATTAAGAGATAGCTAGCTTAAAATTATCTCATTTATGGAAATAAATTAACATATATAAGGACTTTTTTTTAAAAAAAAAAAACAAACTAAAAATCATTAAAAATATGGACGAGCGGCCCCCATCATGTCTTCAATGAAGTTTTTTTTTTTTTTATGTACATGTTTTCAACTTAATTGACTTGTAATCCATTCATTTATAATATTCTACTGTTGAATCTAATGAAGGTATAAATTTGAATAATTTTGTTTACTTTAAAAAGTTTACATGGTTTCATTATTTCTCTGCATTCAATAATTCCACTCTCATTTCATTTTCAAACTGATCTTGGTTTATAAAATGTAATAAAATAAAATAAAAAGAATAGGTAGTGGCCATTTCGTAATTTATGAGGCAACGGTGGCCCTTTGTTAAAGGGAATGGGAAAAGGACGTGTGAAGGAGGTACAGGTTGTCGTATTTATCATTTCAAATATATTGTATTTTTAAATGAAATTAATTACACGTCATCCACTAGAGAGCCGTTGAAGAAATCCGTCCAACGCATACTGACGTGTCGGTCACGGAATATTTGGAAAACTGTCATTATGAGTTGGATTTGGATTTACACAGTCGTCAGTTCACCGGGTATAGCCGGTCATATTTTTAACCTCCACGTGGCGAGCATCACCTCCCATGCAGGAACAGGTGGCTTTCAAGGACCAGCGTTGATTCTGAAATGGACGGTTAGATTTGGTTTTAGCTGTGTCACTCTGCGGTTTGTTAGTGACTGTAGTAAGAAATTGTAATGGCTTTTGGACCGTCCATGTGGTCTGTGATGATCTAAGGGTGGTGATGGGGGTGATGTTGTGGACCATGATGACGTGGCTCTGACCTGTTGTTGACGAGGAAATACTGGAGAGATCAGACATATACAATTATGAAGGGGAGCTATATTTCCACCCCACTACTTCTCTTACCCACCCCACAGCCTTGGATTTCAAGAGAGGAAGAGAGAGAAGGAAAAGGAACCCACCCCTGCACGTCCGCTTCCCCCGCATGTCATGTTTTCCACCGTCTTCCCTACCCACTCTCAGCTCCTCCTCCTAAACCCAAAGGGACTCCGGCACTCAAGTCAGTAAAGGAATGAAGAAGATGATTCAAGAATAAAAAAAATGTTTACTTGTCTCTCCCGTTTCTCTCCTCCATCCCTTGCCCTTGTAACTGAGTGAGTGGCCATGCCATTTCCCTCCCAGACATCTTTGACTTGGTCGAAATCTTCTAACATGGAAGATTCAATGTGATTCGAGATTTGAGAATTTTTATAATATTGTGGCCACGTGTAACTAGGCATATCAACATGTCGTGTTTGGCCCAGGCCGGGGTAAACTTGGACCCGACCTCCTGGCCCAAACCCGACCCGAACTTGGGTCCGTGGGACCCGGGTCCTGGATTGACCCAGCAGACCTAACCAATATCGGACCCGGACCGGGACCTGAACCTGACAGACTCGGGTCAAGTTCGGGTCCCAATCCGGATCGACCCGGGAATGGTGCCCATTTTTAAATCAAGTTTTTTGTTTAAATAACATATATAAGTATGATGTCCTAAATAATAATAATCCTGAGAAAACACAAATATGCATACATTAAAGACATTGATTACATGATAGATTCTCATTTTTTAAATCAAGTTTTTTTTTAAATAACATAGATAAGTATGTTGTCGTAAATATTAAACAATGATAGTCCTATATATAATAAAACACAAACCTGTTTGCATAGATAAACAGTAAACAATGATAGTTTTATGATAAAACACAAACTTACATTTATAAAACAGTAAACAATGATAGTTCTATGATAAAACACAAACTTGTATAATCAAACAGTAAACAATGATAGTTATATGATAAAACACAAACCTGCATAGATAAGTTAAAGACATTGTTTACATCATAGATAAAACTATGACACCGACATAAGTTAAATACAAACTTGCATAGATAAGTTAAAGACGTTGTTTACATCATAGATAAAACTATGATACCTGCACAAGTTAAACACAAACCTACATAAGTTAAATACATCATGATGTATCGATGAGCTTCACTACCACATAGTTGTACATAATAGTATTAAACCAAATTAAGCTTAAACCTCGGGTCAAGAATAGTTGCAATCGCCAATGTCAAGCTGCATGAATCCCAATATTTATTGAATTTTTCTTTCATTGGAGCCTCCAATAAACGAAGAAACTCATGCTCATTATTCTCCTATTCATTCAAATACAATTGAATATCACAAATATCAGCAAAGAACAAGTTTGATGTTGGAAAATTAGTACCAGAAAAAACTTTTGTTGCTTCATAGAACACTTTCAAGTAATTACAGATAATTTAGGTCAACTCCCAACCCTCATTCACATGGAAATTTTTTTATGGTCGATATATTTTCTCCAAGCGAGAAAATGCTTCTTTTAGTTATAAAGCAGATTCCAACATTAAGAATGTGGAGTTCCATCTAGTTGGGACATCTTGACTCACCCCCTTCCTTCTACCTTGCATCTTCACTTGATTAATTGCACTTTGAAACTTCTGTTTGAAAGTAATTGATCTTTTTACATACTTTACATTATACTGAATCTTTTGAATCGTCCTTTTTATCTCTTCAAGCCCATCTTACACAATTAAATTCAAAATATGTGCGCTACAACGAAAATGAAACAACTCTCCATGCAATGGTAGCAACCATTTATTTGTCAACGAAGACTTCAATAGTTTAACCATGGCATCATTAGTGGAGGCATTTTCAAGAGCCAATGAGAATAATTTTTTTATCAATGTTCCACTCCGAAATCAAGTTCATAACAATTTTATGAAGGGTTTCAGCATCATGAGGACATTCAACGGATGGAAAACCAATCATTTAATAATGTAACTTCCAAGCATCATCTATATAATGAGACATCAAACAACAATACCCAATGTTCTGATCCGAGATCCATATATCAGTAGTGAGACTAATTCTAGAAGAAAGTTGATCAAAGATTTTATATAACTTATCCTTCTCTTCGTTGTGTAATTTTATGACATCACCTCTCACTGAATTTTGAAAAGAAGATTACATTATGGCTAAAGATTTGTTCAAAAAGATCTCAAAAAATTCATGTTCAACTATGTTAAATGGATAATTGTGCTTTGCAATCATTCTTGCAAGTCCATACGACTTCTTTCTTGATCAAATTTGAAAGTTTTTACTTTGATGGATGTATCTGCTGCATTAATTGCCATCTATAAAATTTGTTGGCCCATGGTTCTATATGTTCAACCATTATCTACTCAAATGTTTCTTGAGATGTGAAGTGACACTATTACTTGATCCGGTTAACTCCTTCTTGCAATATTTACATATAAGAGATCCTGCCCCATTTGTCGATGCATATAAGACTATATTTTGGACTGTAAAAATGACTCGGTGTAACAACGCCCATGGCCTAATGGGTATACATATGGGCTCAAGCTCGATCACCTCCAAGCCTAGGTTGAGGCCTGACCCGTGAAACCTAATGATTTTATATTTTTATTTAGAAAATGTTATAGTCAGTCTATTTTACATTACAAAACGCACTCCTTCTATGTTTTTACTTTTTTTTAAATCATATTTCATCTAATGAAATATGTATTTTTTTAAAATGTATGTGTGTGTGTGTACACTTCAACTAATTTAACGATATCATTTATAAAAAGTAAAAAAATTTTCTAATGGGATATATATCTCATTATATTGAATGGAGGGAGGTAATGAGTTATATTGGATTAAATTTAGGACTGTAAAAAAGATCAAAGTTTAATAGCGTTGTTACATTCGACTCATTTTTATAGCCCTGTCAACACTCAACAATCTCACACAAGTTTTGATTTTTTTAAAAATAAAATAGTGTAGAGTATATATTTTTATAAAATTGAAATATATACTCTAATAAATTATATAAAATCTATTATAATATATAAATGAGAAATATATGGGATCACATGTAGGGATTAAAGTATATATATTATCATATATAAATTATAATAATACTCGTAATATCTCCAATATATACTCATTATAATATATAGAGTGTTGTTACACTGTCATTTTTACATTCTAAAATGTATTCCTATACATGTCATTAGTATCATCTACTCATTGTAAGGAGATATATACCTCGTTAGAATTTTTATATATTTTTTTATTAATGATATCATTCAATTAATTGAAGTATACACTTTACTTTCTATAAAATACATAAGTAATTACATGCAATATATATGATTTTAAGAAAAATACATATATGTGTTTTGAACTTTAAAATGATCCGAGTATAATATTTTTTATATATTTAGTCCATTTTACAGTTCAAATAGCTGACTTCACATTTAAAAAAAAAAATCATATCCATTATCTAATAATGAGTTACGTAATTTTATAAAAAAATAAAAATATATATTTTTAATAAAATATACAGCTTATTATTGTGAATATGATTGATGAGGTATATAATACTATATTTTAAACGGTGAAATGGACAGTGTGATCATATAATATCTTAATAGTTGAGTGTATGTGCGATTACGCTTGTCGTTTATTACATTTTAAATATACTCGTTAGTAATATCCTTTAATGAACACTGTGAACATTTAAAGACAATATGATTAGGGGTGGCCAAACGGCCCGCGAGCCCGGACCCGGCCCGGGCCCGAGCCCGGACCTTCCATAGGGCCGGGCTTGGGCCTTGGGAAAAAACCCAAAGCCCGGCCCGGAAAAGCCCGCCCAAGGCCCGGGCCCGGCCCGGTCATGGGCTCTAAGGTTTTTTTAAAACTCTCCTCAACGAATATTTTTTTAAACCCTCCCCAACGGCTATAATGGGATTCCTAATGCGGTGTGGTTTTCTATGTGTGGGGTTCCCAATAAAGTTCAATCAAAATTAAAATATTGGAAACTCCACCACATTGGGAATCCCATTATAGTTGTTGGAGAATATATAATAAAAATGATAGATAAAATGGGTAGGTGCCAACCTAGTTGGGATGTACTCACTTTATTGTGATGCAGTTATCACCCACAAGCTAATATTCCATCATTGTAATGTTCTATTAAAATATTTTTTATGAGTTTATAGTAGCTATTCAATTAATGTTCAAATATTTCTTGTTATAAACTTATAATGTGCAATTATTGTGAAGTTATATCAATATTCAATTCAAATTTTTTTATTGTTCAAAGTATTTTTATTTATTTTATTTTATATTTTAATTTAACTAAAAAAATAAAAAAAAATGTGGGCTAGAGAGCCCGGCCCGAACCTTAAGCCCGGCCCGGCCCGGACTTGACCCGTTCGTGGCCGGGCCTATGGGCGGGCTCGGGCATTATTTTGGACTTTAGCCCCTCAAGCCCGGTCAAAGCCCGCCCGAAAAAAAGCCCGGCCCGGGCAAAGCCCGACCCATGGCCACCCCTAAATATGATAGATTAAAACACCAATGCAGAAGTTGCATAAAACAATGGAGCTCTTACACTCAATTTTTTATAAGTTTAAAATACAGTGTTATATACCTCGTTAAACATCTAGTGAAGCATATAACTCAATAGACGGTGTATATAACTTATCAAAAAAAAATTACACTGACTAAAAATTGGTTCATTCAACTCAAAAGTAGTGGTATATATATATTTTTTTATCAAAGCATATACATTATTAAATGATATTTACAATTAAAAAAAAATGTGATTTGGCTTTTGACTAGTAAAAATGATTAAGTCTAACATTTTCAAAAAAAAAATGTGTGGTTGAATTTTAGTTGATAAAAATGACCAAATCTGACATTTTTCATAAAAATGAATACTGATACACTCAGTCTGTTTTGCAACTCTGTGAGCCATTATATCATGGTATATATTGTGCAATCATAGTATTTGGAGTTCTATTATAGTGTATATCGCAAATTTTTTTTATTTTTTAACTAAAAAATATAAACTAATATATATCAGTATATACTTTATTTTATAATAACATCTACTCCAACTCAAATGGAGTAGTGTATTATTTTAAAAAATACAAAATGAACTTGAAAGTACATGACATGACAGGGGCAAAGTGTTATGTCTGTGTCACTTTTTGGCTGTTAAATGTTGGATTGTATTTATTCTTATAGTTTGGACATTCAATTTCAAAATCTAACTGCATATCTGTTCTCCTGGTACCGGCATTGGCCTACCTATAAATTTTCGTCGCATTCTGACGTTTTTGGAATTATGCAGTTTTGAGTTGGTATTTGGATTTGGTTTTGTTAAAATTCAAGATGAAAAGCTAAAAATCCGATTTCATTATGAGATGTTCAGTTTTGAGATAGCTTCCATATAGAAGTGGAATTGGAACAACTGGATTTGTATATTAAAAGTTATGAGTATTTTTCCGAGTATACCCCGAAGTTGAGAAATCCAGGCAGCAGCCCTGTAAGATGTTTAGCCTAGATTTCGGAATAGCTGGAGAGGTTATTTGATCTGGGTGTAAACATGAAAGCTGTAGATAATCTTCTTAGCTTTCCAATGCCACTGGAATCACGCAATTCCGAGCTGTATTGAGGAAGTTATGGTCGTTTAAGTGAAGGTTGCGCAGAGGTTTTAAGTCCGAGGATGACTTGGTCATTTACTCGACCTTTGCTTATTTAACCCCCCAAATATGCACGACTTCAGCCTCTGTTTGGGCTCTTTTTGAGCTGTTGCAGCCCCTCCTCTTGTGTGTGTTTTGGGTGGAGAAAGTGGAGGTGATGGAGATGAAGGAGCACACAAAGGAGTCCAAGAAGGTATGTTTGGATGGTGGTTGTTGGTTGTTGTTGTTGATTCTTCCTTTCTCCATCTCTTTCAAGCTTCCCCTCTCACTCTTCCTCTCTATGGTTTCAGCCATCATGGGAGGTTGATATTTAAAGATGGAAGTGATGGATGAGTGAGAGGGAGGTGTGTATATGTGTGTGTGCACTTGTGTTCCTCTCCATCTTCTTCTCCTCTCCAAGGTTGTGTAGGGGTGCCATGTAAGTGTTTGTTTTTATGCTCCAATGAAGTATTAGTGTCTCTATGTAGTATTGTTGAGTGTGGAGGGTGTTGTGGCTGCATATTTCAGGTGTGATTGCTATTTGAATTTATGGTGTGTGTGAGAGAGAGTGGGAGAAACTCATTTTCATGGGAAAATAAAATAGAGAGCCAAGAAGAGGAGAAAAGCTAATGCAAAGGAAGAGGAGAAGTGGAAGAAAGGGTGAAAGTGTATGATTCATGTGTGTGAGCCTATTTAATTAGCTTGGTCTCTCTCTCTTTTAAGCCCTCTTTTAATTTTCTCCCCTCTTGTGATCTGTCCAGCCAGCAAAGAAGGGAAGGTTGTGTGTATTTGTGCTTGTGAAATCCTCCTCCTCCTCCAAGAGGTACTCCCTTCCCCTTTTCTTTATGCCAATGTATGTATTTGTGTTTATATTGGTGTGAGTCTGTGTGCAATTGAATATGGGTGCTGTTGAGAGGGTGTTATGGGTAATTGCTATTGCACATGAGATGTTTGTGTTTATGCATTAATGGTGGGGGTTTTGTGTTGTATTAAAACAGATTTTCTGTCCTGTGAAGATCCATTTGAAATTAATGTCTAGAGGCATGTTATGAAGGTTATGTCTTCATGTGATTTGATCATCCACATGTCTAGATGCTATATATCAAATTTGGTGTCATTTGGTCACCTGTATTGAAAGTTATAGCCTAATGTTCATGGCCTGCCCAGATTCGCGTAGAAATAGACCTGTTTCTGAAAATAATTTATTTCGGGTATTTCATGATTAAATCAGGATTTGATGTCTTCACGGATTATGATCCTAACATATCAGAGTATGCACATGATTTATTTCAGAATTTTTGGATGTGTATTCAATGCCGTGGAGACCAATGTTTGGGGCTGATTGCTGTAGATGGACTAGTCTTGTATAAATATGTGTCAAGAGCTATTATGCATGGTGTGGACAATATCAGGAGTTGTTGTCTTCATGAAATAGGCTTATATATAGGTGCCAAGAAACTTCATATTTCATTTGATAATCATTGGTTGTGTTTTGCAGCTTTCGTTGGCGGAACTCGCAATGAATGGGTTTTTGGTGAGTGGTTCGATCCACCCCTTTTGGGAAGCGCTCGATGCATGTGATTGTGCATCGCGTACCCATGGGTTCTATAGCTATACTCATTATTGATTTTCAAATAATATTGCTATTATCACTTTGTAGCTTTTATATATATAGCATGGAATGTTGGGTATGTTATACTAAAGGTGTCCTTTCGTAGTATTGCCTTCGTGTTGGTAGATGCTTAGTGTGGTTAATTCTTGAATGCTAGGTTCCTTGGACATGTGGTCTATGCACTCTTGTTGTGATAGGAACTCTCATGTGATAATTGTGTGTATGTTTAATTGTTTGGCCTTATCTGTGATAGGTATATCTATGATCTATTGTTTATCAGGAGCATACTTGTTTTAGTGGGCAAATATAGTAGCTATCTTGCCTGCATCCAAGTGATGCAACTCTATGGGAATTCATGAGAATTCATTGTTGTATTGATGTTTGTTATCTGATAGCTATGATGATAGAATGTCAGGCCTATCTGTGTTAGACGCGTGTATGACAGCCCTTAGGATCATGTTCTATCCTGATTGAGTGCAAGGACTTATTTCCCACGTCGAGAGATGCATCCGTGTGGGAATTCATAAGAATTCATTAGCAATGGTATTAGTTAGATGATAGTAGTTGATCCAGGAGGATCGTCATGCGAGCATGGAGTACCCCCTCCCTATATCATCGTGCGTTGAAGCTACCCAGCGTTGGAGCTACCCTGCGTGGTGCCACCGTGCCACCGGAAGGCCGCCAGGGAGAGGGCTACCTGGGAGAGGGCTACCGGATGATATTGCGAGCGTGGAGTACTATTTCCCTACATCGTCGTGCGTAGAAGCTACTCGGTGTTTGTTACCCGATAGCTATGAAAATGGTATGATAGGCCTACCCGTGTTAGGCGTGTGCATGACCCGCCTTCAGGATCATGTCTTGTCATAATTGAGTGCGAGTGTTTAGCTTCTTTCCCGTGCATCCAAGTGATGCATCTGTGCGGGAATTCAAGAGAATTATGTATATCAATTGGTAATTGCTAGATGATAGTAGTTGATTCGGGAGGATCGTCTTGCGAGTATGGTGTACCCCCTCCATATATCATCGTGCGTCGAAGCTACCCAGCGTTGGAGCTACCCTGCGTGGTGCCACCGTGCCACCGGAAGGCCGCCAGGGAGAGGGCTACCTGGGAGAGGGCTACCGGATGATATTACGAGCGTGGAGTACTATTTCTCTATATCATCGTGCGTCGAAGCTACCCAGCGTTGGAGCTACCCTTCGTGGTGCCACCGTGCCACCGGAAGGCTGCCAGGGAGAGGGCTACCTGGGAGAGGGCTACCGGATGATATTGCGAGCGTGGAGTACTGTTTCTCTACATCATCGTGCGTAGAGGCTATTCGGTGTTTGTTACTTGATAGCTATGACAATAGTATGTTAGGCCTACCTGTGTTAAGCGTGTGTGGATCGTATTGCGAGCACGAAGTGCTTCCTCCACATATCATCGTGCGTCGAAGCTACCCAGCGTTGGAGCTACCCTGCATGGTGCCGCCGTGCCATCGGAAGGCCGCCAGGGAGAGGGCTACCTGGGAGAGGGCTACCTGATGATATTGCGAACGTGGAGTACTGTTTCCCTACATCATCGTGCGTCGAAGCTACCCGGGGTTGAGTCTGTCCTGCATTGTGCCATAATATCGTTAGGAATGCCCAGAGTATGATATGACTATCATACGAGACTTAAAGTACCGACCACGGGTGATGCCGTATCGTCGGGAATGCTCAGAGTATGACGTCACTAACATACAAGGCTTGAGTACTGACCCTGGATGGCCCTTAGGATGAGGATTACCCGGGAGAGGGCTACCGGATGATGCGAGGGATTGATATGTATTTATCTAGATGTGAAGAATCTTTGTAGCTAGGTATTAGTTTCTGTTACAACTCGTTAGTGTTAATGGATTAGTTGTTTCCCAAAAGTCCCAACAGTTTTTCCCCCTTCGGGGTGAGGGTGAGGGTGATGAGTGGTCACGACTCTACGTGACATTTATATATGTCGGTGTTCTCCCATCCATATCTTTCCTTGAAAGGAAAATACGTTAGTGTTATATTATTATTCTTGAGTTGGATTCTTGCCACTCACTGAGCTTGTAGCTCACCCCTCGTGTGTTGTTTTCCGCCAGGGACAGTGGGGCGTGGAGGTGGAGCATCCCTCTAGCGTAGTTCGCGCGTGGCGTGTCTCAGCTTCCGGTTGGCAAGTGTGGGGCTATCACAATCCTATTTTTGTGTATGTATTAGTAATTGTGCGTGTCGCATATATTGTTGTATTTGGACTAGACTTGGGCTCTCACAGGACGGTAATTGTGTATTCGAGTCTGTAATAATGTTTTTGATTTACAGACTTAATTGTATATTATACTTCCGCATCATTTCATTCTATTGGCTACCACTTCCCTGTAGCCTTGTTTTCTTATTTGATCTTTTGATTATTGTTTGATTGGTAATGCTTCGGGGACGGTCGCGCCGGGGCGTAACACAAAGTTTGGGTAACAAGAATATACAAAAAAAAAAAAAAAAAGGGCTGCAAAATGACATACACAGTGGATATACATCGATGTGAAATTATCAAAATACCCTCTCATGGTAAAATTGTCAAAATGCGATCATCTCATATCATAGAAAGAGTGTTGTTACACTCAATTTTTTTTTTTATAGTTCAAAACACATTCTTATATATCATATTAAAAATTTAATAAAACATATATTTAATTAAATAATATTTATTATTAAAAAAATTAAAAACATATGAATTCTGAATTTTGACATGTCAACGTGACTAGTCTCCCTAGGAAATTAAATATCTATAGATATATACGAACATACAACACCGTGTAGGAAATATCTGTGACTTTTGTTCATGTTGGTTTGGCAAAAGGGCGGCCATTGATATGGAGATGGAGAACTGGTGGTTTAAACACCACATCTCTTTCTCTATCCTCTATTACTACTTCTATTACATACAGTGAGAAGATCCTAGAAACCACTTATCAAAGTCTACTAGCCTAAACATCCAAATGGGGATATGTTTTAGGCTTGATTGGAAATGGGTTTCCTCCTCCCATTCCACTCTCCCTGCCCACTCTCCCTTTAGACCTCACCCTTTGTCATGTAAGTCACCAACACCACTTCTATATTGGGTTTTTGTTGACTCTTTGTGTCTGGGTATAGTTTGTTTTTAATTTCAATATGTTTGTGTTGAAAATCTATGGTTTGAATTGGCAATCCTGTGGTTGTTTGGAATTGGGTATCTTGGTATATGTTGAATTTATGCATACTTGAAGTCACTCAACTCTTTTTCTTTTTTCTTGATGGGTTATCGTTGAGAATCTATGGCAATCCTTTGATTGGAAATGGGTTCCTTTGTCATGTAAGTCACTAACACCACTATTAGGTTCTTTTGTTGAATCTATGTATCTGGGTATAATTTGTTTTTGTATGCATCTTCACTCTCTCTTTTTAAATGAGTTATTTGTCTTTCATTTCAATGGTGAATATTGAGAAAGGGATTAAGTTCTTTTCCTCAACCTAAGATTGTGAAGTTGATTTTATTATGATCTCTGCCCATATGAAACCCTGAGGGCGATGTTCCTCTCCGGATGTTCACAATCATACACCACTTCTTTATTGGTTTCTTGTTGAATTTATTCATCTGGGTATAATTTGTTTTTAATGCATTCTTGAAGTGGAGTCACTTTTTTATGAGGGTTAGTTTGCCTTTCATTTCAATGGGTTGTCGTTGAGAAAGTGTTTAATTTTATTTTTCCAACCCAAGGTTGTGAAGTTGAATCTGTTATGACATCTCCCCACATGAAACACTGGGAGCAAGGTTCTCCTGTGATCCCTATGTGGATGCAATATATCATTTATGAAATGCTATTGAATTTAATTTCACTTTATAATTGTATGCACTATTCATAAGCTACATGTTGGATACTTCGGTCTTACTGATTAATTCTTGTGCATTCAACGCCGCAGTGCGAAGCAGAGAAGTTGCACTGGAGTTGACAAGAGCATCCACACTATACATGGAAGATGAGATGCTTGAAACGGATCATTTCAGGGATTATACATGTTCTCTTGGTGCATCACAAAGCATCAGGAAGACTTCTGCTGAAACTCCTGAATTGCAAGCAAGAAAGGTGGTTCTCGCTGATTTTCTTTCTTTGGTTATTCATTGTATCATTTTGTCCTACCATGTAGTATTGCATTCTTCATGTTGCGACAAATAGGAAAACCAAGCGAGTTTATATAATTTGATTTGATTTCCGAAGGAAGTGGAAAGGAAAGTGATGTAGTATGAAAGTATAGATCAAACATAATTCTTTCCTACGAGTCATACCATTACATTGTCATAGTCACAACCTTACAAAAGCAATCCACCCAATGATTATTTTATTTTATTGTAAGGCGAGGGTAAAAAGAGACCCGTGATACAGGGTTTCAAGCATTGATATGAGCTGTACATAAGCACTAGAGAGTCTAATATATGAAATATCTTTCAGTTATAAGGACATATTATTGAGAATATTTTTTATTTTTTTCTAAGAGGTGCTTATGCTGAGAGAATGGCATAAAATATCGAATAAGTAAAAACAAGTATTGGTGCAATCATATATACACGAATCTAAATATTTGATATTTGATTATAGGGATTTTTATTTTTAACTCCCCGCAAACCATCGTATTTGCGATCGCTCCCTTACTTCTTCGTATTTGGGTTAAACTCCCCAGATTTAAAGGATAATTCCTTTTTACTCGCTGTGAGAGACCTATCCGTAAATTATTTAATTTTCTTTTTAGTCCCTGATAGGGAGTAAAAACGAATTATCCATTAAATCTGGAGAGTAAAACCCAAATACGAAGAAGTGAGGGAGCGATCGCTAAATACGATGGTTTGCAGAGAGTTAAAAAATAAAAACCCTTGATTATATTGTTTTACATGACAAGCATAAGACTTTCAGAACTCTTGATTGGAAGCATATATATACATATTTTCCTGCCACCAACTTAAGTTCTGTTTGCTTATTATTGTTGAAATTTAAAACCAGATCTCTTTATGGTTCATTACAATTTGGTTGTAAGGGCTTTATTATTTCTTCATATGTTGAAAGATTTAGAAACATATAAGGAATACATAAAATAATTATATCCATGATCTAAAGATTTTGCCTCTCCAAAAAATTGCATTTCCTGCTTTTGTACCGGTCCCATGTTTTCCAACTGGAATGCTGATTCTGATCTGTGTTTGTCAGATGAGCACTTGCCACCTGTCCCATTTGGATACATGCAATTCAAAGAATATGGTTACACTTGCATGCTCTACTGCAAATGACAAATTGCAGTTCAATTTCCTAATGGAAAATCTTGAAAGGATACAAGAGGTTTTTGTTGATCCAGATTCGGTAAGGTTGGAAAGAGATATCATGGTACAAATTCAAAGGCTTGGAGCTCTGAAACTATTTCATGCCTGTCTCTCCAGGACTTGTAAGGCACCATCTGAACTAAACACAACCTTACCACCTCCCAAACAGTTGGAAGACAACCACACAAATGCCATCACCATACCCTCCCGAAAAAAGAAGAGGAAATCAAGAAGAGTTAGAAGCGCAGAGAAGGCATCATCATTAAAATCACTTCATGAATATGAAAATCCCACTGTTTCAACTTCTACCAGTTCGAGCTGGCCAACAAATTTGTCCGAGTCTAAAACTCGAAGGCTTTTGCTTGCAAGAAATGAATCTGAAATGGCGAGTGGGGTGAAGGTAATTATTGTTAAATGGATTATTTTTTAACATTGAATGAAGCATTGGCTGATGAGTTTTGTCGAAATATAGGAAGTGGTGAAATTTGAAAGGATTCGTATGAAGGCGGAAGAAAAAATTGGAAGGGCTGTGAGTTATGCAGAATGGGCAGAGGTGGCTGGAATTGATGAGAGGACTTTACGCCAACGCCTGCATTTTGGGTGGTATTGCAAAGACAAGCTTCTAAAAAGCACCCGTTCCTTGGTTATATATATTGCGAGAAATTACAGGGGAATGGGTGTTGCTTTTGATGATTTAATTCAGGTTCATCAGATGCACCACTATTCATTGATATAGCTGAAGTTTGATTCAATTGACATCCTGTTGTGACATTCATTAGATGTATGAACCCATTAACCGCAGGCAGGCAATATGGGCATTCTTCAAGGTGCAGAGAGATTTGACAACACAAGGGGATATCGATTTGCAACTTATGTTCAGTATTGGATTAGGAAATCGATGTCAATGTTGGTGGCAAGGCATTCTAGAGGAATCCATATACCAGTATGCACTTCGGTTTTTAACTGACTATCACTAGTTTTCTTTTGTTCCTTTGATCTAAACTAATGTTTGTTTTGATTTTTTTTAAATTTTTTTTAATTTTTTGCAGATCAAGCTAGAAAAATCAATAAATCAGATACAAAAGGCCAGAAGGACATTTTTTAAAGTTCGAGGAAGATACCCGATGGACGATGAGATTGCTGAGTTGACAGGCCTATCATTAGCTAATGTCAGATTGTCTAGTAAGTACTCCAGAGTTCCAGGTTCGATTGAGCGGAAGATAGGAAATGGGATGAACATAAAATTTATGGTAAGTCATATACTATTGAACCTTGAATTCCATAATTACATGCAACTCTCATTTACATGATTTTCATTTTATATTAACAAAGTTTCATTATTGTTTAAACTTTATGAATGCGAATAATAAAGTCCCAGTGGATGTGGGTTTCTTTACTGGAATCAAAATCATTAATCTATTATGTTATGTTTTGGAGGACCTCAGCTGCTTTGGGAATTAACTCCGAAATGAGATTATGAAACATGTAGTCTTTTGTTTGTCTTTGTGAAACTTTAAAAAACCAGATTTCAGTTCACTTCAAAGGGGACATAGTTGTTGATTTGGACCACACTGTCCACTTGTTTATTCCATGCTTCAAGAATAGTATCCCACTAAATCTTAGAATTTTTTTTGTTCCAGCAGCGAGTCTATCTGCTATACCTTTTACTTGTATTCTAAGCATATGCGAGACCTTAACCCCCTCTTCCTCACAGCATATATTAGTATTCTTGGATAGATATCTATGAAGGTGTTTTCTGTTTAGTTAATTTTTCTTACTTGGTCATCATTAATTTCATTTTTGTTTTTTTACTGGGGTGCTAGTTTATCCGGGCATAACTATCAAGTTTCATGCACTCAAAACAAACAACATTTCTCAGCTATTCTTCCTCTATGGAGCCCTTATTCGCGCCCCAAACGTGTGTTTTACAATTGCATGATGTAGAATTCTGTCAAATGATGCAGGAAATCACATCAGATGCTTCAGTTATGACACCCGGAGAGTCCGTGGTGCGACAACACATAAAAAGAGAGATTCAGGAGCTTCTGGGAGGACTTCATCCAAGGGAGAGGCAGGTACTGATGCTGAGGCATGGATTGGAAGATGGAAAATGTAGGTCACTTGGGGAGATTGGGAGACTGTTCAAAGTCACAAAGGAATGGATAAGAAAGATAGAGAAGGCAGCAATGGCTAAGATGAGGCAAGAGGAGGTTCAGGAAAGATTAAAGCATTACCTGCAACAGCAGTAGTTTGTGTGAAGCGATGGATTTGTTTCAGATTGATATTTCTTTTTCAGGGTTTTAGAGTCAAAGGGAATGCTCACATGACAAAAGTTTTTTGGATCTTAAAAAAAAAAAGATTTTTGTGTGAGGCACATAGATATTGATATATACATATATGAAAAATGTAAATTTTTTCTAAGACTTAGAGAATTTAAATTGGGCCACTGTTGGTGGCGATTTGAATTGATTTTTTGGTGGGTGCTGATACAGGCTGTTTTTGCATATCTTATGTCACTAAGGGTCCGTTTGGTAGCGCGTTTGGGGGCGATTCCGCTTTTTAAAAAGCGGATTCCGCCCAAACGCACAACCAAACGGGTTGGATTCCGGCGGAATAAAAAACTGGATTCCATTTAATCTCTCTCTCGAAATCCGTGTTTTTAAAATCTCAAAAAGAACGCTTTTTGGTCGGAATCGATTTTTTGAATTGAAAAGCAATTTTTTCTACCAAACATTAAATTCCTTCCAAATATTGATTCCTGAATTAAAAAAAAACATCCCAAAAAATCAAAGGTATAAATCATCTTAAAAAGCAGCTTTATTCTAAAATCTACTTTTCAATATGTGTTTTCAAACGGACCCTAAAATGAAGTATGTCTTGGATGACTATTTTTATTAGTGAAATATATAAAAATATATGTATTCATTTATTTATTTTTAATAGTAGAAAATATACTTCATTAATTAAATATATACTTAAAAATATCAAAATGTCTAAAAATTAAAATATATTGAAACAGCAAATAAAGTAAAAAACATTAAACATTGTTGCAAGAAATAGATACATATGAAAACTTTTATGTTCTCATACACGTGTTCTATGTATAGAAAACAATATAATTAATATAAAATATCCTAATCATTGCATGGCCCAAAAAGGAAATCCCCTGATTCCGGGTTTCACTGTATTAAGGGTAGATTGGTGGTGATTATTTAAAAGAATTTTTCGTGTAATTAGGATAAACATGCAGTCCTTTCAATAAATATTATATATATATATAGGAAAAATGACAAAAAAAATCTTCTAAGAGTTTGAAATACTCAAATCAGTTATTTTTTAAAATTATATCTAAAAAAGATTCATTTCACAATTTTGGAAACACAAAAGACTATTATGTCCTTATCTAATTAAATATTTAATATCCCTCTTTATTCCACATTAAAAACTTATTTTTTCTATAAAATAACAATCTCTCTATACATGATGAAAATGAATCATTTTAAAGGTTTTGTTATCATATATCATACTGTGTGTTTCTTATATATATCTTACATGATATTGTTTATTATTTTTCATTGTGTATAATCATAAAATGTAATTTATTGTATGTTGTGCCTCAATGCAACAAATGAGATTTTAATATTTTAAATTTTTATTCACATTTTTTATTTTTTAGCTATTTACATATTTTTATGATATCATTAGTACATATTCATTTAAAAAAAAAAACATCAATATTTAATGGAGTTTATTATAAAAAAACTCAAATTATATTGGTACATATTTCACAAAATCCACCTAATCACAAAAAAATTAAAATATAAAAAAATTAGAAATATATTAATAAAATTAAGAGGGTGACATTTTAACAAAGTTAAGAGATATGAAATGTATTAAGGATTTAATTGCATAAGGGTATATTAACTTTTTGTGTTTCTAAAATTGTAAAATGAGACTTTTTTATGTATAATTTTAAAAAATGACTGATTTAGATATTTCTAACTTTTGAGAGATTTTTTTAGTCATTTTCCATTTTATGATATTCGATATCCATATATATTATCGATGGATATATACGTCGAATACGAAGGGGTAATTCATTAGTGGTCCATTTGATCACCCATTTATTATTTTTAGGTCTTGAAAACTTTTAAGTTTTTTTAGGTCCCTGAGGTGTTTTTGTTCAAAAATGTTATAGCGCAATTATGCGAAGGTTAACAATGTATCGGAGAGTGTTTATAGTATACTCTAATAATTGGACGGGGAGCATTTTACGCGAAAGTTAACAATGTATTGAAGAGTGTTAATAATGTACTATAAATACTTAATATTGTACTGAAGAGTGTCAATAGTGTATTGGAGATACTTAACAGTGTCAAATAATTGTGCGAGAGACATTTTTGGTATTTTTGAAAAACATTCGGCTGAAGGGACCTAAAGATAATTCTCACTGCTTTATGCCTAAAAAAAACCTTGGCCTAAAAAAAACCTAATTAATTTTGAAAGATTTCATGGATCAATAAATAAAGTATAAATAATAGACCCCCCGGTTTGGGTGAGCGTTGGATAGGGGAGAATAGGATAACCCCCAAACCTATTTGTTTGACTAATTAATTTCTGGATAAGCTAGGATAAGGGATGATTAAAATGACTAACTTCAATAGATAAAAAAAGTCATTTTTAAAAATTTATCTTTAGCACACATTCCAAAAAACTATCACATATATCATATCACACACACACATCTCATACTTATTCCCAAACACAAATAATTTATGAGTATAATTGCATTTGTCATAAACTATTATCCATTTCACAATAAATGAACCAAACAACAAAAAGATCAATTTTATTGAATAACAGAAAAGACAACCAAACAAAAATTTACCTATTTGGTGATGTAGCTAAGCATTCACACCCCAAACGGGCCTATTGAATAAGATGTCTAACATAGTAATATGATGATCACATTTATATAAGAAATGAATAAAAATAAACATTAATAAAATGTATGTATTCTTGATATTCAGACACTTTTATTCAGTTTTAAATAAGATAAGTCTAAAATAAAGTACATTGGAACATCTTTTTCAAGCTCATAGTAGTCTAAAATACAGTATAAGATATTGTAAACTATTGTTTGAAAGATGTAAATTTAAAAATATTAATAAAAATTTCCCCTTGAATTATTGTTATACATAAGAGCAAGGGAAATATTATGCCCAGTCATTATGTAACCCCTTTTAAAGTGCAATCTGCAGGTTTTGAATTATTTTTATTTTTTTACTTACATACTTGATTAATGAATTATATATTTTTTTACTATAGTATGAGTAGTTATTAAATGCACATATTTTAGTGTTTAGATATAATAGAATAATAGTTTTATACACGCACCAAATGCACGTAGACCTAAATATATAAGATCTGATTATTATAAATCATAATATAAATGAAATATTTATAGAAAATTGAACCGTTCAAAAAAAAATTCATTCCATTTAACATACAAGATAATAAATTTGTGTCACATATTTTTTTCATATATAATAAATAAATGTACCAAATATTTATATAATTCAATTGAGATAGATTTAGTAAATATCTTAAATTTTGAACTATTAAAATTTGAATGTAATAATATGATTTACTTAAATCTGATTTAAAATCTTAAAATATACTTGTAATTGATCTATTTTGAATGAATAGATATTAATGAGTGTTAAATTTATATAAATAAAAAATGAAAACTGTTCACATAAGGTGGCTGACTCATTTTATGGAGCGATTGGGCAGGCACCAGACAAGAATAAATTCAATGATCTTAGAATTTATGAAATTCTACATCGAAGGAAGAGACTAAGAATAGACAAGCCTAATGTTCATCAAATTTCATCATTGATGCCATTAAATAAATAAAATTGAATGGATGCTTTTCTTTCTCCAAATATCATAATTGATGGATGATTGATCTGTAGAATCTCACAATAAATAACTATTAAATTTATTTATTATTTTCTATTTTTTATAAAAAATGTAAGGGTTTTGTTAACGAGTGCTTTAGGACACTGGTTAACCCACATTTATTGCTACCTTTTTAAACAACCCAATAAATTAATTATGATACGAGTATAAAAAAATATTTTTTTTAAAATACCAACAACACCCCTAATAAATTCACCATTTTTTTTCTTCTTCCCTCTCATATCCTATGTTTTCCTCTAATATTTTTTTCGTCTTCCCTCCTATACACGATTTACTCATAAATAATAAATAATATATAAAAAACATAAAAAAATATTG
The DNA here is from genome assembly GCA_030737845.1 of Acorus calamus. Lineage (NCBI taxonomy): Eukaryota > Viridiplantae > Streptophyta > Magnoliopsida > Acorales > Acoraceae > Acorus > Acorus calamus. The sequence continues at coordinate 7,219,764 of CM060877.1, read as the reverse complement.
TTCAATTGTTTAGTATATATACTTTTTTTTTTTTTACATAAAGAGAACATTTTTCTTGAAAATATCTTATTTATGCTTATAACATTTTTTATTTTTAAACATTGTGTAAGAGAGGAAAAAATTGGGTGTGGGAGGGAAGAAGAAAAAAATGTGGTGAATTTATTAGGGGTGTTGTTGGTATTTTAAAAAATCTTTAATTTTTTTTAACCATATCATAATTAATTTGTTAATTGCCTAAAAAATGAGCAATTAATGTGGATTAACTAGTGCCCTGAAGGTACTCATTAACAAGACCCATTATGTAATTAGTGGTTCCTAATTGGTTTTTATTTTATATTTTTTCTTTCTATTGAGTCCAGGAAGATCTTAAAACACATTAGACTAATAATAAATAATTTACACACACACTGATAAATGATTTTGTTCCATACACCACTACAATAATAAATAAATAAAAAGAATAAGTGTATTTTATCCACAAGTGGAAAGACAAAATAAAATAAAACAGAAAAATTAGGAAAGTCAAAGTTGGTTAATCCTAACCAACCATCTGACTCTGTCGACGTGGCCGCATGACAACCGTCCAATACATTACCCTAAAAACCCGGTCAACGATATCCTCGCCATTATTTACAGCTATTGCAAAAAAGTCTCCCTCTTTTAACATGCATTTACGACCTCGCCACGTCAGATGGGACCCACATCCTCTTCAATGACAGCCGTAGATCTCACGATGTGATGGACAGGTAAGGCTGAGTCAGACACATGCATTTTTTATTTTTATTTATTTTTAAATGTATCCCATATTTTTAGGTGAAAATCTAAACCGTTCATTGTGTGTGTGTGTTTTTATTTTGGCAACACCAACTTCCAAAAATCATTATCAATTATAATTATTTTTAGATTGTCTTTTTTTTTAGTTTTTGAAACTTATCTTGTCCTATTTTTTCTCTAGTTTTTATTATCTTTTGATCCATTCAAATTTTTTTTTTTGGGGGGAGGCCACTATAAATAGTTGCCCACATCACAGTTGTCAATAGTATTCTCTTTTTCTTCTCTTTCAAAATATTTAATTTTGATTCCTTCTGTACAAGAAAATATGGCCATGGTCATTGAACAGGCTCCAGTGGGTAAGTCTTTGACATATTTATTAATGTATTGATTTTAAAAGAGTCACAAAAAATATGAATGTTTTTTTAATTGATGTACACCCTTTTTTGAAAGATGGGTGATTGTTTAAACTTTATGGGGATATATAATATATATATTGATTTTAAAAGGGTCGCTAAAAATATGATTTTTGTTTTTTGTTTTTTGTGTTTACAACAGGTTTTGAAGTGGAGGAGAAGATCAGTTGTGTTGGTGAGAAAGAGATGGTGTCGGATGGTGGCTTTTTCAAGCCTGAAACCAACTCATTTGGTCACACATTTAGGTTCTCTTAATATCTCTAATGGTTCTCTTTTTTGTGGCTTTTGTTTTGTTTTCTTGGAAGTCTTTATTTTGCTCTCAATGAACACATGATCATATGAATAGATGGTCTCATGAAATTGGTACCACATGGCAACAATTTTTTTGGGACCTCCCATGTTTTGATTGTTTAACATAATAAATTATAAAAGCCAAATTTAGTTATTAATTTTATGTACTGAATGGGAATCAGAGACTACGATGCGGAGAGTGAAAGGAAGAAGAGCGTCGAAGAATTCTATCACACTCAGCACGTGCACCAGTCGGTTGAATTTGTGAGTTTTGTCTTTTCAATGTGACAATCTCTTATGTTTATTATGATGTCTTAATATGTTATCTCAATGTATGATACTATTGAAAATGTGGTTTTGTTATTGTGTTTGTATAGGTTAAGAAGATGAGAGCTGAGTATGGTAGCTTGAATAGGGTGGTGATGAGCATTTGGGAAAGTTGTGAGCTCCTCAATGAGTTCGTAGACGAGAGCGATCCTGATCTTGATGAGCCACAGATCGAACATTTGTTGCAGACTGCGGAAGCCATCAGGAAGGACTACCCCAATGAGGATTGGTTGCATCTGACAGGACTTATTCATGGTGAGTATTTTAGGGTGAATTCTGATTCTTTCATGAGATTGCCATAAAAAGTGTGGAAAAACCAGTGTTAAAAATATGAATATTATTAATGACTATTATGTCACTTGAAAGAATAACATTGTCCTAATAGATGGTTAATTGGGTATACTTTTTATTACTTATTTTTTCCAACTTTAGAAAAGATATTTCATTTTGGATACTATTAATGGTCGTCAATTGTAGTATATACATACTTCAATACATCAATTATAGTAAAGATTACTCCATTTTTATTGTTTAATTATATATGTGATTGTGATATATCAGAAAGAGAGATTCTGAAAGTAAATGTCCAAGAATGCTAGTAAATTTATTATTATATATAGAATTATTCCTAGCAGTAAATTAAATTCATACAAAATAATGACACAAACCAAAATCGATCTTAGAGATTGTTACATCTAAATTTGATGAGTCAATAATTTGATTAGTCTCAAATTGAAAAGGTTGCTCTCTTTGTTATTGGTTTTCAGATCTTGGAAAGGTCCTCCTCCACCCCAGCTTTGGACAGCTTCCTCAATGGGCTGTTGTGGGTAAGCTTTTTCGTCTATTGAATCATTCATTTTTATACCTAATCTTCTTGTTCATGATTCCATTATCATATGTACGTGACAGGCGACACATTCCCAGTGGGATGTGCTTTTGATGAATCGAATGTTCACCACAAGGTCTCCTATTTTGTTTTATTACTTCTCAAGTCAATAATTTTGAATTATCTTAATTAGATCAAACTATATTTTATTATTTAATGATTTTGCATGGCATCCTTCCAGTATTTCGAAGAGAATCCAGACTACAACAACCCTGCTTACAATACTAAATTTGGGATCTACTCTGAGGGTTGTGGACTCGACAATGTGCTGATGTCGTGGGGACATGACGATTACATGTACCTGGTACTTCAGAGGTTCTATAGTTTATAGATAGACATCGTTTGAAAATAAGTTTGCACAATTTTTTGAGATTCTGTTTTGTAGAAACTCATTTTCAAATGCACCTAAAAGATCTAGTTTTTGAATAAAATTAAAAATAACTTTTAATTATAATAAGCAGTTTTAAGTTGATAATCAAAACTCGTTTTCAAGCGTTGCCTTTAGTCATCGATGCATAAACACTGAGAGGACTAATTGAAAACAATGGTTTCTCCACAGGTTGCCAAAGAAAACAAGACAACTCTACCTTCAGCTGCTCTTTTCATAATTCGTTACCATTCCTTTTACCGTAAGCGTTGTTACCTTATGCTCTGAATTATTGTTGAGTGCGCATTTTTCATTGAATGTTTAATTCTGATTTAAATCATGTCTAATTAATAATACATGGCTTATTCAATCATTCTTAAATACGTATTAAACCAAAAAAAATGCATAATTAATCTTTATTCTACTAGATTTTAATAATGGTTTTTGAAGGTTTTGCTTAAATTCATGTATTGTAACTTGAAATCGGAAGTATGTGTAATGTTTCGATGTTATGATATTATTTAGAAAGGGAGAATAGATTAAAGTTTAACCCTAATCCCTATATTTTGTAATTTTTTCTTTGTGGTTATTCACTTATTTGAAATAGATAATTATTATCACAATAGATAACAATACTAATAAAATAAGTGATTTTCTATTTGGTTGTATTATAAGTTATTCCTCATCAGGAAACACAATAATGAATTTTTTTTAATTGATCTAGAATAAGTTGTGCTTAAAATAAGAATAAAATATGAATACAAAATTATAAATGTTAAAAAAAATAAGACATTTAGGCCACTTTGATATATAAGAGTTGAAAAATCTGATTTCATATGTGAGACCCCATATACTGGTGACATAGAATAAGTAGAATAACTCAATTCTAAACACACTTATATATCACTACCACATTATTCTCCCATATTCCGACATACATATACCAAATTATTCCTGTTATCCAACTTCCTTTTTCCCTCGTCTATTTTATCTACTGTTATTCCACTTCTATTTTGCTATCCAAACAAGTGTAAAAGCAATGATGTTTCATCATGGTTTGCATTATCTAGCTCAAAAATTATTAATAAAGAATGCGAATTTACAGCTTTACACAAATCTGGTGCATACACTCATCTGATGAATGAGGAGGACAAGGAGAATCTCAAGTGGCTTCATATCTTCAAGTAACATTTCTTCCTCCCTTTTTTTTAACAACAGTTTTACATACCAAACATGTTTGAATTGATTTTTTTTTCCTGTACTTTCAATTTAAACTGTGCAGCAAATATGATCTCTATAGCAAGAGCAAGGTCCGAATCGACGTCGAGAAAGTGAAGCCATACTACTTATCTCTCATCGAAAAGGTATGAAACTAAAGCTGAGAAATGTTAGAAACAATCATTCTTGCAATTCACTGTTATTGCAGTCCTCAACTGGAGGCTGTAACAAATGACTGTAGGAATGACTGCTACTGTTACATTGTGTTTCACATGTTTTTCTTCTTATCTAAAAGAAACTCTATTAAAATTTACAAACTTGTTGTTGTGCAGTATTTCCCAGCAAAGCTGAAATGGTGAACCTCCATTGATTATGTGCCAAATAAAATGGTCGCGGCGGATGCAAAAGATAGTGTTGTTTTATTAAAGATATATATTTATGCTATGTTTCATCAGAACTGCTGCATTGTTCTTAATAATGCATCATTTGTAAGAGAATCAATATATAAATCCATTCCTCTTTCCGTGTCTCTATGTATCCTTCTTGGTGTTATGTTTTTGATGTTTGGTTGAACAACAAAACTTGATTCAATTAACTCATAAAAAAAAGGAAGACAATGGATGTGTGAGACAGATGAATCATACTAGAAATACTAGAAATTGTCTATTATTTGAATATTTAGGATGATTTACGATAGGATACAGATATCAATGTGTCGTGTATTGGTTTCTCAAAATTAGTCATAATAAAGGTGTGATCATATTATTAGCACTTATGCACCGAATCCTATCATTACTCCGAAGTTAACCAAACAAGAAAAAAAAGTCATAATTATCAAAATATAAATAATTAAACACTGCGTTCTCCTTTTTACTATGTTTGAAAAAATAAAGACATCCTCGGTCTTTTATGACCTTGGATGCATGAAAAATATTAATTAAAAAAAAATGAATTTGATGCATATTTTTTTTTTTTGGTTCTAGATTCTGCTGGAATCATGTTTTGGCTCTTTAACTATAAACTTCTAAAAATAATAAGCAAACTGAGTTGCAATTTTATAAATAGTCAGAATAATCTCACTTTCAAAATGTCTGAAGCAGATTCAAATGTTCAATACACGATCATTGGAAAATGAGTTAGGGATTCATGCATGCATGTCTCATTTTTTGACTAATTAAATAAGATATATACTGTCTTACTCTTGTAATTAATGAAGTCTCTTGCAGTGGTCCAATGTTGAATTATATTGATTTGCAAGGCATAGGAACCAATGAAGAGCGCCATGACACTCAGCGCATTCAACTCACTGTGATACATATTTAGTTAAAAAAAAATTTTACTCATTCTATAAATGAGTTTCAATTAATTATATACTTGAAATTTATAGAAATACAATACTCATTAGGTGACGCATAATATGTTAAAAATATGTATATATAAGAAAGGATGCGAATTGTATGTCAAACTGAAACGAGACCTAGTTTAACATTTTTCATAAATGACTTAAAGAAAATGTTAAACTTGGTCATTTTTTAACAATCAAAACTCATATCATACATGTTTTCATTTTAAAAAAAAATAAACATCATCTAATGAAGTACATGCTTTAATAACAAATATATACCGATATATTTTGAGTTGAATGAGCCCATTATTAGTAAGTGTAATAAAAAATTTAATGAGTTTTATACATCATCTAACGAGGTATATGTTTCACTTGATTTCTAACGAGGTATATAAAACTATATTTTGAATTGTAAAAAAAACTGAGTGTTACAGTGCCCATGAATTAATGATCATGATATGAGAGCGGTATGGATGTGTAAACCGAGTGGGCTGGACGTGCTGTGGGCCGTGCCGTTCGAGGCCTGATATTTAGGTGGGCCGGTCTTGTGCCGGCCCATCACACAGTCCACGTTGGTCTAACGAGTCAAGACGAGTAGTGTCTGGTGGTTAGAATCATTGAAACATATACTCATCTTAACGATATATATGCATCGATAAAAAAATTTCACATTTTTTATACGTGCATCCATACAATTCATTGGAGCATATATTTCATATTTTATAAAAGCATGTATCTTATTACATGAGGTTTATTATTTTTAAAAATTCAAACAGTCTCATTTTCAATTCTTATGAGTAACAACACCATTTGAGTAATGGGTGTATTTATGTGGAATACTGCAGTCTCATTTTCAGTTCTTAGTTTTTAAAAAATATTGAACTATATACTTTAACTAATTATATGTATCTATTTTTCTAAAATGTCTAAAGAATTTTAATGATATATATACACACCTTGTGAATTGAATATGAACGGACTAACAGGGTATATAAGACTTAAAAGCGAGATTAAAAAAATATTATGTATCATAATAGATTTATACTATATATATGTAAAGAAAAAAAAATTTCAAGTCACCAAGTCTCATAAATTACACCACAGTGAAAATCAACATCAGAGCCATATACAATTCTTTAATGTTGGGGAGGAAGACAAATCCAAATTAAAAAATATCCACTCGTTTAAATGAACAAAAATAAAAACAAAAGCAACCCAATCCGTACAATTTATACATGTGGGTGTGAAGATATAAAGAATAAAATCAATTTGGTGGTTCAAATGTCACTCTTAAAAGTGCTTCATCTGAAATGCCAAAATTTTCATGTTCAACCCTACAAGAAAAAAAATATAAGGTCTATTGGAGAAAAAAAATAATAAAGAGAAAATTAACCTCTGGTCCATGGCAGTGCCCGAAAACAAGTAAATTTTAAAATGGATCCCTTATATCCAGATGAATAAGAATTCATAACTTTTAAAATAATACTTATGCCATTACATAAATTGTATCTGTTTGATGCGTGAGAGATATGCGTGTAAAATGATTGATATGACATATTTTTGGAATGTTTGTGAAAGTATTATGTGAGATAATTTTTAAAGGAAAAAATGCATTCGACTCCTTGAGAAGTGACTGATATTCAAAAGGACCCCTCAAATCTCATTATATCCAAACGAACCCATGACTTTTGCCTTAGTTAAACAAATTGCCCCCTTGATCAAATGTATGTCACTTTACAAGGAATATATACCCATAATCTTCTATCCACCTTAATGGAAACAAAATATGTATATCCAAAAAGCCATGCCTTTTGTCAAATATCCAAAAGGAAAAAAAAATGATAAAATTGCCATTCTCCACAAAAATCAGAGAGAAATAAAATATGTATATAAAAAAAACCAATGACTTTTGTCACATATCTAAAAGGACAAAAAAAGTGACAAAATTACCATTCTCCACAAAAATTGACCAAGATAATTTTTTGACCCTATTTTTTTTATTTTTGAGATAGATCTGGGGATTTAAATACCTCTTTCATTATCTTCTTCACATGATTTCAAATCAAAATTCTCTATTTTTTTTCTTTCAATCTTATTATCTGAATTTTTTTCATTTGCACTTATTCTGAAGTCAATCGAATGATTGATTTTTTAAAGTATATTTTTACACCCCTATCAAGTGTTTGACGAAATATCCCCTACTATACAAAGCTAAAAATAACGTCAATTCCAACCTGTTGCACCAACCATGTTTTATAACATGTTGCACCACACTATCAATACAAACTACAAAACATTCATAACATTACTTAACAGTATAATACCACATGTTTTAACATTCACACACTACTTAACAGCACAATAACACCTGTTTTACCATTCGTACAATACTTAAAAGTACATCAACTCCAAATTTCAACAACAAACTATAATTTTGAACCAATTGTGACTGATCTTCTAGCATGCATCAACTCCAAATCTATCCAACACAAGAATATGTTTTCCAGATCCAATAACTCACATGTTCATCAAATTATAACCACATGTTCATTAAATTATATCACAACATCAGATAGATCTGCACCTTAATTGTTAAGGGATTGAGCTCCCATGATTTGCAATGCACCGCCACCTCTTTTTGGTCTATTCTTGGCTTGTCCTCTACTTGATGGTTGTATTCCCAAAGATTTGCCCCTCCTAGCATAATGAGAAGCCCGACTCCCACTTTTATTCAAGAAGTAAACGCATGATTAGATTAAACACATGAGAAGCCCTAGCCTATGTTAAACACATGAATTCGAATACATAATCAAATCAAACTAGCCTATGTTACACACATGGATTCAAACACACAACCAAGTCAAAATAGCATATGTTAAACACATGGATTCAAACACATAACCAAGTTAACATGTGGAATGAAAGACAATCCAAATCGACTTAGTTTATTCGCAATGATGTTAAACATGTGGATTCAAACACAAACATGTGAATCAATACATAACAAATCATTTTTATAAATGATCAATACAATACAGTAAATAAGAAGAAGATTATACCACATCTAATCCTATAGAAATTTAAGCTTCCTAACAAAATGATTCTCAAATGCTATCAAATGCTGAAAAATATTGAAGTATCAACAATAAATTGAAGCATCAGATTAACAATAAAAAAATAAAAAGTACATATAGGTTATACCTTCTCTGTTGATGCAACAACAATAAAAAAAAAACCAGATTTGAACGGGATGCTTAGACCACGGGGGGCTTGGGGGGTTGGGGGCAATGGGGCTTGCAGGAGGCGACGAAGGGTTTGCCAGTAGGGCGCAAGGGGGCTGTGGCAAGGGGAAACTGGGCAAGGGGGGCTACGGTAGGGGGCAATCGATGAGGGCGGGGGTGATCGGTGGGGGAGGTTTCATCGATGGGGTTGCAAAAATGTTGAGTTAGAGTTTTTCATATTCATTTGTTGAAGAAGGGATAGGGTTAGATTCATTTGTTTTAGGTTTAGGGGTAGGATGGTAATTCGTAATACTGAGTTAATTTAACTTAGCTACATATGGCTTTCATCCTTGGCAGACTGCTACAAGATGGCTTCATGGCCGCTCAGGAGTGTATCACAGCAATTTATAGGAATAAACAAAAAGGCATTGTCATTAAGCATGATTTCTCTAAAGCTAATGATAATGTCAAATGGGATTTTCTTCTCCAAATTCTTCTGCTCCATGGTTTTGAACCTAACTGGCTCCAAATGGTGGGTGAGTGTGTCACCATGGAGAAGGCATCAGTGCTAATGAACGGGAAACCATGCGAATTATTTCACTTGAATAGAGGCATGAGACAAGGGGAATCGCTCCCCCAGTTGTTGTTGGTGATCGTTATAAATGTTTTTAGTAGAATGATGAAGTTTGCAGAAGCTGTAGGGTGAATAGTGGTTTGAAATGCAATCGGGGTGGTGCTTTGCTTTCACATGATCAATATGTGGATGCTACTATTATCCTTTGCGAGGCATATGAGTCCCCAATCAGAGGTATCCAACTAATTTGCAAGGTTTTTGAACTCTTCTCCAGTCTTTGGATCAATTTTCACAAAAGTGCGATATTGGACATCAATGTGGATCATGAGGAACTCGAGTCATATGCCCCATTTTACAATGTCAAGTCTTAGAGTTTCCAGAGAGGTATTTGGGTCTACCTCTCCACCTTGACAAGTTTCTAAAGGTGGAATGAACCCCGTTGATAGAAAAGTTTAAAAAGTGTCTAGAGGGTTGGAGGAGCAATCTTTTGAATGTCGATGACTACTTAGGACTCCTTCAGGTGGTTCTTTTCAACCCCCTTATTTTTCTCTCAATTTTTAAGATCCCTAAGGGGATCATTGAAAGACTTGATGGCATTCAAAAAAGATTCATATGGAGTGGTCTGAATAAGGATAAGAAGAATATGCATCTAGTAAAATGGGAGGTGGTGTGTAGCAGTAAGAGAAAAAGAGGTCTTGGGGTCCTCAATTTAGAGCATATGAACAAAGCGCTCTTATCCAAATGGAAATGGAGGTGGTTGTTGAGTTCTTCTATCATTTGGAAGCAAATTGTAGGAGAGAATTATCATCTCTCAAAGCATTAGATTTTCAGCCTTCCTAGAGGGGCTCCCAGATTCTCACATATCTGGACCAGAATCATGAACTCTACGTTGAAATTTATGACGACAATAAGGTAGAAGGTGGGCAACAGGAAGTTCTGGAAAGACACTTAGCTTGGTGATTTACCTCTTTTGAAAAAGTTTCTCGAGTTGTTCGAGTTGGGAAGACACCATTGATCAGTTCTGGGAGGGGGACTCTACGACTTGTTGCATTGATATTTGCATTGTTCCAAATGCTCTAGAGGCAACGAATTATGCAAGGCTGCTCAAAGAACTTCAAGAAAAGGTGGTGTTGTCAATGGAGGAAGACATTGTCTCTTGGAGCTCAAACGTGAGGAAGGGTTTCTCTGTTCACCAATGTTGTGAGTGGTGGTGTCAGGATCAGCCTGTCACAGCATTAACAACTCAACAGTATGCAAAAATCTGGGGATCGAAAATCCCATTGAAAGTGAAATTTTTTTGTGGCTTTTATATCAAGAAAAGCTACTCTCAAAGTTGTATAGAGCAAAGTGGGCACCAAAGGAGGACACGACGTGCTGAACCTGTGGGGGAGGGGTGGAAACAATGGTACACACCTTCCTTGAATGTCCAATGGCTAAGCAAATATGGCAGCGTCTAGTGGGGTGTTCAAATTTGACCGATGGTTGTGCTATTCTTGAGGAATTATAAAGAGCAAAAAGAGTTCTTCAGAGGGTGGGAGATAGAAGTATAAAGGCCAAAGTATCACAAGTTCTTATTTCAGCGGTCCTTTGGGCACTTTGGATTTTGCAAAATCATCTCCTTTTTAGGGGAACCCCCTGTCGGTATCGTCGGAATGGATCCCGAATTGCATCGGGAGTGGGGATCCGACGGGTGCGCAGGGTGTGCGCGTGCGTGTGTGGGGGTTCTTCGGGCATTCGGATCAGAAACGTGCCCTGGCGGGCTCGGTCGGATCGTCTTCTCGGAAGGGGTGAGGGTGTCGTTCCTGGTTGAGGCGCCCGATAGCGGCTCAAGAGGATTCCGGGGGTTTTGTGATCGCCACCTGCTTTTTCTAAAAACAGGAAAGGGGTTGGGTTGGACTTGATCGCCTACGTGGGAGTTTGTGGGGTCTCCGCTCTGAGACACGGATATACAATACACAGAGGTGAAAAACAGGTAATCTTATTCTGCTTCCGGGGCTTGACTAAAGGAGTCTTGGGACAAAAGGGGTGCAGGTGGGGTATGGATATGGGGCGGCTAGTGGGATCTAGCCGTCTGGTGAGGGGCGGCTACTGGGGTCTAGCCGTCTGGGGTCTGGTTTGGTTTGGGCAGAGCTTTGGTAGGAAATGGGTTTGGTTTGGGACAGAGGCTAAGCTAGGTTTAGCCCGGGTTTCTGGAGAGTGGAATGAGAGGGTGTTTTTGTGTAGGGAATGGATTTTTCTCTCACAAAAGGGGCTCTCTCTCTCTCTCTCTCAGGATTTCTAGTGGTGGAAGGGAATGGATTTGGGGTATGTGTGAATGACAATTGTGGATAGGGAATTGGTGATGTTGATGATGTTGTATTTGGGCTTGGTACCTCCTCTATTTATAGTAAAAGAGAGGCATGGGAATATCCAGGGGGTAATGGAGTGGGTTGGCTTCGATTAGACCCCTCATTAATTCTCTGGTTCTTCTGTCAGAGACCAGGTGAAGGGCGGCTAGTGCTAACTAGCCGCCCAGGATGGGGCGGCTACTTCATGGTAGCCGCCCCTATCATGACCTGCCAAACGTCCCATCTCTGACAAGCGGTGGCTTGGGTCGGTTACTTGAATTGATCCGGCCAAGAGGGGGCGGCTATAGGTCATGACCCGCCGCAATGATCAGCATTTAATATTGCTTTATGTCCCATCCAGGGGACTGGTCCAAAGTCGGCCAGGGGGGCGGCTAGTACTAACTAGCCGCCTGGTATGGGGCGGCTAGTTAGGTCTAGCCGCCCCTTGCCAGGAATTCAGGGTCTTTGGGTTTTAGGGTTAGGGTTATGGTTTCCGGTTTAGGTTTAGGTCAAGGCTAGGGTTAGGGTTTAGGTTAGGGTTATGGTTTCCGGTTTAGGTTTAGGTCAAGGCTAGGGTTAGGGTTTAGGTTGGGTTAGGGTTTAGGTTTAGGTTTAGGTCAAGGCTAGGGTTTCCGGTTTTAGGTCAAGGCTTGGGTTTAGGGTTTCCGGTTAGGGTTTCCGGTTTCCTAAACTTTGGTTCTCTAATAAATGTCCAAATGTGGGTTATTTCCGGGCGTTACTTGAAGTATTTTCTGTCTCTCTGGACGGTCAAAATTGGGGTATCTACACCCCCGCCTATGAAGAGAATATTTGGGCGACAATGATACATCATATCAAGGTTTGGGGAATGAGTTGCGTGGGGGCAAGGTCGATTTCATTCCAAGGGGGTCAAATCAGAGTGGAGTAGCATCTTGTCAGCAAGTTGATTTTCGCGTATTGAGGGGCAATGTAGATATCTCTTCTACGTGTTTTTCCTCAATGGGTTTTGGGTTTTATCTTGAATATGTCATGTTTAATGGCTTGCTTTAATTTTGTATCTTTTCCTGCTTCAGACATTCACGCCTACATTTTTTTCAAAAAAATTTAACCTAGCTATAGGTTATCAACAATTACAACAAATAAATTTTTAGATTTAAGAGTAAAAGACAGGGTTTTTTTATATAATGAAATTTGAGGGGTCCTTTTGAATACCGGTCACTTTTCAAGGGGTTGAATGCATTTTTCCCTTTTTTATAATGATGTAAAAGAATAATTTTATTCGTTGACACATATAAGTTCAAATAAGCAATTTTAACCCCTATTAACTCATCCAACCATAACTATCAAGATATATTCTTGTAAACAAACAATCTTGTAGATACCCCAATTTTGACCGTCCAGAGAGACAGAAATACTTCAAGTAACACATGAAAATATCCCACATTTGGACATCCAGTAGAGAACCGAAGTTCGGGAAACTGGAAGCCTGGACCTAAAGCCAGAAACCCTAAAGACCGGAAACCCTAAAGCGGAAGCCTTGACCTAACCGGAAACCCTAACCCTAGCCACGACCCAAACCTAAACCGGAAACCCTAACCCTAGCCATGACCTAAACCTAAACCAGAAACCCTAAACCCTAACCCTAAACCTAAACCTAAAACCTAAATCAGAAACCCTAATTCTAAAAACCCTAGAACCCCAAAGTCCCTGGAAAGGGGCGGCTAGATCTAACTAGCCGCCCCATACCAGGCAGCTAGTTTGCACTAGCCGCCCCCCTAACCGCCCCGTGGCCGACTTTGGACCAGTCCCCTGGATGGGACATAAAGCAGCAATAAATGCTGATCATTGCGGCGGGTCATGACCTTTAGCCGCCCTCTCTTGGCCGGATCAATCCAAGTAACCGACCCAATCCACCGCTTGTCAGAGATGGGACGTTTGGCAGGTCATGATGGGGGCGGCTACCAGGAAGTAGCCGCCCCATCCTGGGCGGCTAGTTGGAACTAGCCAACTAGCCGCCCTTCACCTGGTCTCTGACAGAAGAACCAGGGAATTAATGAGGGGTCTAATCGAAGCCAACCCACTCCATTACCCTCGGGATATTTTCCTGCCTCTCTTTTATTATAAATAGAGGGGTCCCAAGCCCAAATAAAAAATCAACAAAAATCCACAAATCACCAATTCATCTTCATCACCAACCCATCCCCACTTGTTCAAACCCTTCCCCACTAGGAATCCCAAGAGAGAGAGAGCCCCTTTTGTGAGAGAAATACCCATTTTCCTACATAAAATACCCTCTCATCCCACCCTCCAGAAACCCGGACTAAACCTAGCTTAGCCTCTGTCCAAAACAAAACCCATTTCCTACCGAAGTTTTGCCCAAACCAACCCAGACCCTGGACGGCTAACCCTAGCTAGCCGCCCCCTGGCCGATGGCTAAACACAACTAGCCGCCCCCTATCCACACCCCATATCAACATCCCTTTGTCCCATAACTCCTTTAGTCAAGCCCCGGAAGCAGAATAGGATTACCTGTTTTTCACCTCTATGTACGGTATATTCGTGTCTCAGAGCGGAGACCCCACAAACTCCCCACGTAGGTGATCAAATCTGACCCAAACCCTTTCTGGTTTTTTAGAAAAAGTAGGTGGCGATCACAAAACCCCTTGAATCCTCTTGAGCCGCTGTCGGGCGCCTCAACCGGGAACGACACCCTCACCCCTTCCGAGAAGACGATCCGACCGAGCCCGCCAGGGCACGCATCCGATCCAAATTCCCGAAGAACCCCCACACACGCGGATTTTTCAACACCGACAAATCTGGCGATCACGGTTGGAGCTCCCTCGTGAAAAACAACAAAAGGTAATCCTCTTCTGTCCCGTTTTACAAGCTTGACTAGAATGCTATCAACCCTCTAGGAAGGTTAGAGTTTCTCACTCCTTGAATTAAATCCTCTTCTACTGTGCATTATAACATCATTTATTGCTTTGTAAGCCGCACACAGCTGCGCAATCCCTTACTGCTTTCGTAAGTCGCACACAGCTGCGCAATCCTTTACTGCTTTCGTAAGTCGCACACAGCTGCGCAATCCTTTACTGCTTTATTTACTGCTTTCAATATGCATTCATCCCCACTCTACGTCATGGAATCCCACATAGAAGAGGAGATATTAGAGGAAAGGAATCACCAAGAGGGTCAGGCCACACAGTTCCTGACCCATCTAGAGGAAAGGATGGCTAGTCTACAGTATCAAACGGTAGAGGACATGTTTCATGACCTCGCTGACTACCGTCATGCCAAGACCTTGAGACAGGAAACCCCTGTCGAAACCCCTAAATCCACTCCCAAAGCCCCATCCATACCCAGTCACTCGGTCAACCCGAGCGTCTTTTCGTTCACCCCCCTTTCCCCCGCGAATCCAATGTTCCCAGCCGTTTCCACCCCAGGCCCCTACCAGACCACCCCAAACCCGGGACCGCTAGGCAGCCCTCCCCGGGGAGAAACACTGGACGATACCATCCGGAGAATTCTCTCCGAGACTGGTCCCTCGGCCCCCAAACACATGTCTCTACATAACCTGAGACAAATCCCGTCAGTCCACCTACCGGAGGGATTCAAAATCCCCAAATTCTGCCGGTACAACGGTCGTGGAGACCCAGACATTCATTTAACTGCCTTTTATCTAGACGCACGCCCATTTCTAGATAATCAACCTCTACTAGTCTTCCTCTTCCAGAAATCATTGGAAGGAGAAGCACTACAATGGTTCTCCACCCTCCCTGTAGATCACTTGTCGAATTTCTCGGCTGTAAGCGAGAAATTCTTGGGCCGCTACGGTTACTAGAGGATTAGGACCCCCTCTATTTCAGATCTAACCGTAGAGAGAATGAGGCCTAGGGAGGAATTCGAACAATACGTGTCTCGGTGGCACACCCTTGTCCACCGAACCGGTCTGCAACTCACAGAATGTCAAGAAATTGACATGATGTTACAGAGCCTGAGTCCAGAGCTCCGTACGAGCCTTTCGTACGGAGACTGCACTACGTATCAACTTCTGATTGACCGCCACAACAGGATTTCCCGTTGTGCAGCACCAGTAGTCCAAACCCAGTCCCCACCTATCAGCCATAGGGTTGGACAACCGTCTCGTAAGGCGCAAACCCCCACGGTAGATGGGATTATCACCCAAGTATCGGCACTCTACCCGAACGGAGCGCGAGTTCCCGATCGAGGAATGGCTCCGAGACAGTACACACTCTGTTCATCCGGATATGCGCCGCGTCGGCAAGCTAATCAAAATTTTACTCCTCGATCGATACCCGCCCCCGTGCCGACACGACTAAGTCCTATATTCCAAGACTTTATAAATCAGATCTCCGTACGTACAGATCCTGCGACGAATATTGGGAAGCAAAAGATAGAACCTACTATACAACCCCTGATGGAAGAACCAGAAGACCTGCCTAGGATCATTCCGGGTGGCCTGATCCTTCCGACACCTTCCCCAATACACCCAAACCCTACCAAACCCCTCCCCCTATACACAGAACAAATATCCGAGCCCATTCTAGTTCATCCCATGAAAGGAGGTCCCATCCAACCATTGAATCATTTCTCCCATACACAACCTAGTCAGTCCTTCGGCAACAAAGCCAGAGTTCTTCCTGCCTGTCCCCCTACTCCACCAGGGACACAAGCCTTTGTTCCCCATCAACTACCCCAAAGAAAATACGCCGCTATTCCTCCCCCATCGACCTATGAGTCCCCAACATCTGAAATTATTGAATCCGCAGAATGTCCCAAGCAGGATTCTGATGATGATGAAGAGTTTTTGGACGGAGAACTATCTGAACTCTTTTACCCTTCCTGAACACAACCTGAATCCATCATCCAAACCTTACTACAGATTAAATCTGAATACCCCTTGTCTCTACCTATTCAAGATCAAATCATATCAATGCCCGTCGAACCTACCTTGGTGGTCTCAGATGACTCACCTTCTGACTCATCAGATTCTGAGACCGATCCAGATCCGGTTCAACCAATTGTGCGTGTCTTCGAAACAGAACCACTCATATTTAAAAATGCACAATTTGAGGGGGCAGTCAAGCCATCCAAATTGCCGTACTTGTCATATCATCTACCTGAGGATCCCTTCCTCAGGATTCCCCCGCCATATCCAAATCAATTATTTCATATCTGGCCCGCGAGCCCCTGATTGCACCAGTAGATAAGTCTTTACCCTCGCCATTATTAGGGCCCCAACATTATGGTGAACCGTTCTCTCTTGCACCTATCGAGTCAATAGCCGCCCTTGCGACTTGCTTCCCCATATCTACATCTTTATTGACTAAACCCACTTTGAAGAAAGATTCTCTTCCTGCTAAGGGTCTATGGCAGATCAAACGCCACTTGCATTTTCAACGACATTTAGGCTTTGATATTCTGATAGATGCTGTCAGAATAGACGCTGAACAACGGTGGCTGAGAAGGCGTCAAACGCGCTTCAAGACAGAGAAGAATCGACACACAATGAATGATACATCAGAAAATTCAAGTATCATTCCCCTAAAGATCTTGCAATTTGAGCCTCCATAGAGGACTCACCTTGCATCATCATTCCTGGAGGCCATCCTCCAGTCCTACGTATATTATCTTTTACATACTTTACTATCTCCAAACCTTTACACGCTTTATAAAAACAAAAAAAAAAAGAGAGAAAGGAAAAAGAAAAAGATAATACTTTCGAAAATCAAGAGACCATGCCCAGGCCTACCGAAGAAGGGTGGCAAGGGCATTTGAAAAGAAGGTGAGAAAAAGAAAATTCGAAATCGGGGAATTAGTACTTAAGCAAATCATGCCATCAAGACAGCCCACCCGAGAGGAAAGCTGCAACCCACATGGGAGGGACCCTATGTGATCACCCATGCCTATTCCGGGAATGCCTACCGCCTGGCAGATGCCGAAGGAGTCGAGGTTCCAGGTTCGTGGAATGCACTTTATCTAAAGAAATTCCATGCATGAAAAGCTTTCAATACTTAAGAACTATTATTCTTCCTTCCTGCAATTTTCAACGTTTGGTACTTGATGATAGAATTGTAAGACTCTCAAAGATAAACTCGTATCTATTTGAACACGTTTTCACCAAATCATGTCATTCCCTTCACACACGTATAACTAGACTAGATTTGCCTGATAGAAGAAAAATTGCCTACCCCGTGGACTGGGACAATTTAAAAACTCCCCAAAGCAAAATATCCCTTATTTCCGCCCGCTCGTATTAACCCTAGGTCAAAATGAGGAGTTACCCGGACCTAGCATATGTCCCAAAAACTGGCTCTGGCACTATATAAACACTTCTAGAGGGGAAGCATGAAAAGAATCAGGGTGAAAAACAGAAGAGTCCCCCCTCTCAAATCAAAACAAACAAAAAAAAAAGAAGAGAAAATCAGGCAAGGAGAGGCCAAACACCAAAGTGAACGGGTTAAACTCTCTATTTAGCAGGCTTTCACGCCTTTACGCAAGGTATACGCTAAACAACGGCTATACCAGTACAGATCCAAACAACGGACTGTACTTTCCACCCAAAAATAAAGAAGTGGTAAAAAGAAGAAAGCCAGAGGGACCTAGGAAGTAAGACATGTGCTAGACTGGGACAATTCTAAAATATTGCCCGAAAGGAAGATATTACTCTTACCTCATTCACCCTCTCCCCTTTTATTTTTTTGCAATGGGGGTTCAAAATTGAGCTATGTCCACCGGGAAAAGCGAAATTTTGACCAAGGGTAGATTACGTCCAGGTTTACACCTACACACACACTTACACGAGTTCACTTAGAAACTTGCCTATCCAAAGGAAGCTTATTTGACTTGACTCTTGGTACATTCATGGATTTTTCAGCATGTTTAGAATAATACGATTAAGCATTTGAAAACCATGAACCTAGGAAAATCGACGCCTAAGGCTTATACCTCTCAAATACAATCCTGGTTTGGACATGAGTGACCACAAGGGCTCCTCCACGGGGACTTGATGGTGTCTTTTACTTATGAAAATCAAGAACATTGCCCTCTCACCTAAAAAAGGGGGTCATTGAAGAACTAAAATGCCCCCTTATGCCACTTATACTTACGCATAAGCTTGCATTTTCCTTTTCCAAAACACCTTGGCATCCGATTTTCTTGAAACATTAAAGTTAACCCCCCCCCCCCCGAATATTAGAATTATCCCCACTCATATGAGAATTGTCCCCACGAAATTTAAAATTATCCCCACTCATATGAGAATTGTCCCCACTCACCTCATGCCCTTCCGCACATGCGTGAGAAGAAATTGTCCCCACCTCCTACACATAAGTTCTTCTTCACTCACGCACTTGGAATCCCTTCCTTGCGCACTAAAGCCTGGTCTCCCACACTTTACTTTCTCGCATTTATATTTCCATTCCGCCTTAAGATGGATTGTAGCCCTTGACAATTCAAGCAAGAAGGGCTCGAAAGTCAGTGCAGGGGCGCAATCTGGACGGATTTAACACTTGGTCCATGGAAAGAATGTTTTTATAGGTCTCGAAGGATAAAACACTCAGGAGGACTTTCCGCAGCAGCAGACAAGAAGCAAAACCAGAAAATTGTCCCAGGCAGGGGGCGGCTAAACCCGATTAACCGCCCCCCCCAGAGACGGCTAGTTTACACTAGCCGCCCCTGCTCCCTGCCCCTCTTGTCCAGGTAAAAACCCAGGCAAGGGGCGGCTAAATGCAAGTAGCCGCCCCTCACTGGGTGGCTAAATGCGAGTAGCCGCCCCCAACCTGCTGCATCATCTGCCCTGTCAGTCCCATCTTTTTCAAACTCTTCAACTCCTTTGGTACCTAATAGAAACATTCTTTCCCAAAACCTGTGCACACGCGTTTCATACATTCATACATACATAAAAACAGTATAACTACGAATCAAACAACAACCGGAATAAAAATCATATACCAAACCATACATCCATTCATCCACCCAGACAAGCCTTACAAAACCATTCCACATATACCACCAGATTAAAACCAACCAATGCCCTTTCAAAACTAAGTTAAAAACACCCATGTTTGTCCATACACCAAAAGAGAAGGAGGAAATTGTTCATAAAAAAGGAAAGGTAAACCTAGTTAGAAAAAAAAAAGGAGTTAGATGGGTAGGGATCCACCAAAAGCTTCAAAATCTAAATGTCATGAGCTATGCATCACCAAAATATCACCTGAGTCAAAAAGAAAAGAAGAAAAGCATGAATTCCTTGCATATATACTATTCTTCTACCTAAAACCAAGACACCAAAAGCTTTACCTCGGCGTATCATCATCCCCGGGAGGCCGAATCGAAGGAGGAACATCCTGGCCTGAAGGAGGTGGCGGTTGAGGAGAAGACTGAACCTCTGGAGTATCAGGAGCGGCAGGAGTCTCTCGAATTGAAGACGCGGCTCTCGCGTATATCCCACGACTCCGAGACACCGAAGGACAAGAGGCACGGCTGAAGGTGGCCCCAATAGCCAAGGAAGCCGAGAGGGAGTGATCAGGCTCAAGTGGAAGAAGGTCGAGGTCCGCCTCGGTCATCGGGCCCCCTCCGACCAATTTCCCCCTCATAGTCGCCTCCCGGAGACGGACCTGCTGCATATCCCTGTCTCTCCTCTCCAATCTCTGTCGGAGGCGACTCTCCGTCCCTCTAGCCCGATCCTCGGCGACCCTCAACCTCTCCTCCAACTCCCGCGCCCTCGCCTCCGACGCCCTAAGCGCCTCTCGGTCCCTATCCCCGGCCGCCTGCAGAGAATGGACTAAGTCTCCCATCAAACCTCCGGGAACACCCGCCGAAGCCTCCAACTCCGACACCCTCATCTGGAGGGAGTCCCTCTCACGGCCTAGGGTAATGAACCCCTCCTCTCTCGAGGCTATCATGGACCTCAGCCGGTCCGCCTCCTCCTCAGCCCGGGAAGCCCTGCCCCTCGCCTGGCCCAACTCCATCCTTGTGGCCATCAACTCGCTCCGGGCCACATCCAACTCCCTCGTCAGTTCGAGCTCTCGCTCGGACACCATGGAAGGAGGAGGGGCGGAGGAAGAAGAAGCGCCGTCGGCCCTCGCTCTCGACAGAGCATCCACCTGAGCCTCAAGGATCCGGACCTGGTCCTGCAAGCGTCCCCTCTGTACCCGCAAGGCCTCTATCTGCCTGGCCCGCGCTTGGAGGTGCTCATTGGCGGTCTTGAGCCTCTTCTCCATCTCATTCAGCTCAACCTACAAAAGCAACATCGGTCAGAATATACCCAAGGAGAAGAAAAGAAAAGAAAAGAAAAGAAGGGGAGAAAGACTTACATAGGCATCCGGGACCTCCTCCTCCATAGTCCCAAGGATACTGGCATATTCCTAGCGATACCAAACCATATACTCCTCACTGCTAGCCACCTCGGGACGACGCTCCACCAAAGCACCTCGGCTCATCCATCCCGCCACATACGTCGCGTAGTTCCTCGGGAGGTTCGTATCCCAAGGAATCCCAGCCACCGGGATCGAGAGGCGCTTCGGCAGAGGATCAGGTACCCACTGATGGTACCCAAGCTGGCAGACGACCCGGATCGCATGAAACACGACCTCATTAAAATAGATCAGCCAGATATCCCGCGACAACTCCGCTGGGACCTCCTCCTCCGTATAGGGCCTCCACGTCATCTATAAAGCATCAAAAGACAGGAAGAGTGCTTAGTCAAACGAAAACCGAATACAAGCCAAAATAAACCTCGAAGGAAAATTTATACCTCTTCCTCTGTCAAGACACGGAAGGCCTCTCGGAATTGGGCAAGGCGGTACAAGCGCGAAGATCCCCGGGGTGCCCATCTCATGGCCCAAGGGAGGGCACGATCGAACGGCGCAGAGGTCGGGCGATCAATGGCGAAATGCTCATACCCGAAGATCTAGCAAAGCAAGAGGGAAATTATCATGAACAAAGTAAGCTAAACCAAGAAGAAGACACTCATCACTTACACATACCTGAAGGAATGGCGCGAAGCCACCAAGGTTCTTTCCCCCAGCCCTCTTGACCTTCTTCGAGAGCTCCGCAAACAAATGGGCAAGCATCGCCGCTCCCCAAGCATATCGCCCCATGCCCTCTAGGTCCCTCATCAGCAGAAGAGAATGAGATGAAACCTTGTCAGAGGCTGTCGAAAAGAGGACCCGGCCGAAGAAGTAGAGGAAGAACGCTCTCAACTCCCTCCGTGCCCTCTGTGGACACGCGGCCGCCTCTCTCGCCTCAATCATCGCCCGCCTCCTCTCAAAGCTAGCTGCAGCTTCGCCCTTCTGGCGCTCGGTAAAGGAACCGAGGCCGTACTTCCCGAAAGCCGCCCCAAAGGGATCCGGTTCAGCGTCCGCTCCCGTTCCACGAACTCTCATTCCCCGATCAACTCTCGAAAAAGCCCCCTGTAGTCCGCAAGGGTGGCCGCAATCACTCCTCCCCCGAGACCAGAAGGCCGGTGATCCGATGAATATCCTTAAGCGTCGGCATGACAGCACCGGTGGGGAGAATGAACGTGCAACTCCCCGGATCCCACCTCTCCGCCAAGGCCTCCACATATGGACGGTGGACGTGGAATGGCTCGATCCGGAAGAAGGAACGGAAGCCCGCTCCATCCACCAAACTCCTCTCCCCCTGCCCCAAGGCGTCGTACCATCTCTTCGTCCCGTGCCATAAGGCCCGAATACGGTTCGGTCTCTACAAAACGAACGAAGGGAACACGGGTTAGTTTAAAAGCGATTAAAAGGTAAGAGTCCAAGTTTACGAAATCACGTTAAACCATGCTTAGCAAAATGACACTTCCATATGCTAAATATAGAAACAAAAGCATGAAAGTAAGAAGCTACACTCCTCATATGATCACGCATACTAGACAAACATCAACATATTCCACCATGGTCACCACTCACAGGCTTTCTTACATCACAGCTTATCATGCTCATACCTTCCCTAAACACACCTAAGCAATATAAAACTGGGACCCATGAAATGCATGCGTACACCCCCCGTGCTCTACCACAATCAAACACATACGAAGTCACATACAAGTAGAAAAGTATCAAATGCAAGCATGCTAGCCGTATCACTCCTCTTTCTTTTATATGCATACAACAAGCATGGATGTACATATAAAAAAAAAAATTTGTCCCCTTCCCCTTTTTTTTTCTCTTTTTTCTTTCAACACGAACCCGTTCGCATGCTTACAATATCCCACCGTGATCAAACTATACATACCAGCATGCACACATATCACTCACTACTACCTACTCATGCATATTAGACACACATATCACACACTATCACCTATTTATACCACGAAAGACATACACATATAAATAAAAGGGTAAGACAAAGGTTGGGAACATACCATGGCCCGCGTGGACCAAGGAGCGTCCACCTCGGCCTCGTCGGGATCGTCCATCCCATCGTCATCCCCCTCCTCATCCTCCTCAAACACGGCCTCCTCGGCCTTAGCGCCAACACCGGCCTCCGCGGCCCCCATGTCCATACCCTTGGCCCCCCCGGCCTCCTCCCCAACATCAGCCCCTCCTACCTCCTCCGTGCCCGCCGCACCGGAGGCTAAACCCTCAAAAACACCCATAGCCCTTCTCTCCTCCTCTGCTGCCCTGGCCTCTATGGCCTCCCTATCCAACATCCCGATAATGGCGTCCAATGACGCCCTCTCACTCTCACTTACCCCCTCGGCCTCGGCCCTTCCCTCCGTTGCACCCCCAACCAATCCCCCGACCCCCGAAACCACCTCCTCGACCACCGCCGGTCGATCCCCACGCCTCCTCTTGCGTGTATAACCTATCATAACACCCCCAACCTCCGGGACAACCCCCGAAGATATACCCGTGCCCCTATCCGCACCGGTATCCACAAACGGCACCTCCGCCCGCACCCACGACCTCCCTCACGACCTCCTCCTCCACCCGATCACTCCCCGACGAACTAGACCCCGAGACAGCCCCTCTCTGCTCTCAGGAAGACCTAAGGCGCTTCATCATCGAAGCCGTCCTCTTCCCCTTCGTCATCTCCTCCGATTTCGCACAAAAGAAAAAAATCTAGTGCTCCGAAATCAAGAAGAAAGGAATGATGGAAGGCTTAAACAAAGGATTCAAGGTGTTTTACAATCAAGATTTTCGGTTTGAAATGAAAAAGAAGAAGAGAGGAGGGAAGAGTAACCGTTTTAAAACGTATGGAGAGAGAGAGAGGGTCCCTTTTCGGTTATAAGGGACCCAGTCGAGGGGCGGCTACCCACGAGTAGCCGCCCCCTCTCGGGCGGCTAGTTACAACTAGCCGCCCCTCCCAGTTTTCTCTTTCATTTAAAACCCCCCCCCCTTTCCAATCTTTTCAGCCTTAAATTTCAAAGTTCTCCATGCCAAACAGCCATGTATTAGCTTATTTCCAGACAATACTTGATCAAACACGACTCTACCAAAGTTTTGCAACATGTCTAGTACCATTCAAATTCAAATTCAAATTTCTTCAGTTCTGGTTCTTTTCCAGAGTTCTTATCCTTCGGATGATCCAACTCACCCAAACTCAACTGTTACTTGCTTTCTGTCGGCGATATCCCCTCCTTGCTGAGTTTTCCCAAGCACGGGAACGGTGGCACGAGGAAACTGACGCTAGGCTGCTCCGTGCACGATAGCTAAGAACCCCGACCGCGGGTTGGATCACTCACCATTTACTTTTCCCCGCCTTCCACCTGGATCATCCTCTCGGATAAAAATTCTAAGTCAAGACCTAGCCTCTGACGTTCTAAATCAACTCCCCGAGTAGTACTGCTCGCATTGGCACAACTCCTTAAAGGTTGGGCCGGCCAAAATAGGGGTCTCTTTCCTTATCAACGGTCGAAGTCTTTCATGCTTCGCACAAAGACTCCGTCCGATGAGGGACAATTGTAGATACCCCAATTTTGACCGTCCAGAGAGATAGAAATACTTCAAGTAACACATGAAAATATCCCACATTTGGACATCCAGTAGAGAACCGAAGTTCGGGAAACCGGAAGCCTGGACCTAAAGCCGGAAACCCTAAAGACCGGAAACCCTAAAGCGGAAGCCTTGACCTAAAACCGGAAACCCTAACCTTAGCCATGACCCAAACCTAAACCGGAAACCCTAACCCTAGCCATGACCTAAACCTAAACCAGAAACCCTAAACCCTAACCCTAAACCTAAACCTAAACCTAAAACCTAAATCGGAAACCCTAATTCTAAAAACCCTAGAACCCCAAAGTCCCTGGAAAGGGGCGGCTAGATCTAACTAGCCGCCCCATACCAGGCGGCTAGTTTGCACTAGCCGCCCCCCTAACCGCCCCCTGGCTGACTTTGGACCACTCCCCTGGATGGGACATAAAGCAGCAATAAATGCTGATCATTGTGGCGGGTCATGACCTTTAGCCGCCCTCTCTTGGCCGGATCAATCCAAGTAACCGACCCAAGCCACCGCTTGTCAGAGATGGGACGTTTGGTAGGTCATGATGGGGGCGGCTACCAGGAAGTAGCCGCCCCATCCTGGGCGGCTAGTTGGAACTAGCCGCCCTTCACCTGGTCTCTGACAGAAGAACCAGGGAATTAATGAGGGGTCTAATCGAAGCCAACCCACTCCATTACCCTCGGGATATTTTCCTGCCTCTCTTTTACTATAAATAGAGGGGTCCCAAGCCCAAATAAAAAATCAACAAAAATCCACAAATCACCAATTCATCTTCATCACCAACCCATCCCCACTTGTTCAAACCCTTCCCCACTAGGAATCCCAAGAGAGAGAGAGCCCCTTTTGTGAGAGAAATACCCATTTTCCTACATAAAATACCCTCTCATCCCACCCTCCAGAAACCCGAGCTAAACCTAGCTTAGCCTCTGTCCAAAACAAAACTCATTTCCTACCGAAGTTCTGCCTAAACCAACCCAGACCCTGGACGGCTAACCCTAGCTAGCCGCCCCCTGGCTGACGGCTAAACACAACTAGCCGCCCCCCTATCCACACCCCATATCAACATCTCTTTGTCCCATAACTCCTTTAGTCAAGCCCCGGAAGCAGAATAGGATTACCTGTTTTTCACCTCTGTGTACAGTATATCCGTGTCTCAGAGCGGAGACCCCACAAACTCCCCACGTAGGCGATCAAATCCGACCCAAACCCTTTCCTGTTTTTTAGAAAAAGCAGGTGGCGATCACAAAACTCCTTGAATCCTCTTGAGCCGCTGTCGGGCGCCTCAACTGGGAACGACACCCTCACCCCTTCCGAGAAGACGATCCGACTGAGCCCGCCAGGGCACGCATCCGATCCAAATTCCCGAAGAACCCCCACACACGCGGATTTTTCAACACCGACAAATATGTTCTCCGTTATTCTCTTTATTCTTATGTTATTATGCACCCTAGATGGAGGGTAAAATTGTGACAATCCATGTTAGTTGGGTGGATTGAATTCTTGATAAGATGACAAATTGCAATAAAAAGTAGAAGAAAAGTGGTCCCAAGAGGCAGTGTTTTGGTGTCCATTTTGTCTCCCCCAAGAGGTATGGATGGATTCTATTATCACTTCTTATCGTCAAAATAGCCGTGATTGGTTTGGGGATGCCATCCCCATGGAGGAGAGGGATGTGTGGTTCATTGTCTAATTGTCTTGTCTTTTGTATGACTTTTAATAACCAATAAAAATAAAATGAACTTCACGTGTTTGTATTACCATCGTAATCACAAAATACTCCAAACTTATTCAAATTTTTTTAAAAAAAATGAGTGGTCGAATACCTTTTGTAGAGTTGGAAAAATATTTGCTCTATGAATTTTGCATTATCTTCAAGTCCATGCATCTATTTGATTTTGATGATTTATCAAATTCTTCATTAATTAATAAATAATTATTCTTGTTGCATTCACACTTGATAAATAAGTTTGTGTCTATTCTCATTTTAATGATCAAAAGACATTTAAATTTTATTTTAATTATCTTTATAATTATTGTATTTATCTCATATTACTTACGAATATACATTTATTGTATTGAACAATTTTTTTGTCAAATGTCCAGTTGTACATGAGTTTTGTGATGATGATTTACTACAATTAATTATATAACTTGTAGAAATCCCTCCCATCATGTTTTGTCTATAAAAAAAAAAGTTTAAAATCCATTGTAATTGTTTGAAAATTTAATTTAAATTTTATGAAAGAATCTCCTAAAAAACATTTTACTTTTCCTTGGTTAATACTAATAATGCAAATTTTAATTTGTTATGAATGGACCAGTTTTTCTGAAACTCAATTTGATGGGATGAGTTAAAATAATTTAACTATCTATCCACCAACACTTTCAGTCAAATTAATATAAATAGTTAACTTGATGTATAATCAAATTTCATTTAATGTAAACCCAATCCATTTTTTATGGATATAATTAAAAAAAAAAGCAACACAAGTTTTTTTTCCCAAACTATACATAATTTTACAAGGACAACTTTCATGGGCAAATTTGAAGCAATCTTGTGTGCCTCTCAATATAATTTTTTTTAGTTATACAAGATACTATCACATCATTTTCAAAGTTGGTCATATTTATTTTCTGAAAGTTACATTGCATGATATATGCATGAACACCTAATATTCTCTTCCACCATCCAATGCTGATAACACTATTTGTCAACCTGAATTGCACTATTGGCATAGAAAAATCCATATATACACTTATCACACCAACCTAATTTAACACATTTTAATGGGTGACTTTCAATCAATTGTTGAATGATCAAGACATCTGGCTGCATATACAACAAAGCTTAATATATACTTTTCCCTAAATTTGAGACAATGAAAGAGATGACTGAAAGGGATATATAACTTCTGCCTGATAAAAATAATGCCTTGCAACTTGGAAAAACTCTATAGTATCTTCCAAAAGATAGTATGATTCAATGTCAATAATATTTTAAGATTACATGCCCCTTTGATCTACTCAACTTATTCAATAGTATTATTTGATTATCTTAAACTAGTCTTACTATAAAAAAATAGTTGTCATATATTTCTGTGGAAGGTGTCAACAACCCTGAGCATGAAAGAGCCCTATTAACTGAGCATTAAACTTGTTATATGTGTTGAATTATTATATACAATGGGCCTAATATAAAGTTGATTGAACAGATGAAATATACTCAAGATATAATATAACAAGAATCCATATAAGCAAGAAAGAATATATCCAACAATGATTCTCAGAAAATATTGATTTACATGAGTGACATCACATATGGTATCAAAGTTTATAATATGTTCATTGATATTTCTACTCCATACTCGTGCATCATCACGTCTTCTCAATCAATTTTCCTGGGAATGAGAACAAAATAAATGTGAAAAACATTAAAAAGATGCAATACATAGAAAGAAAGTGACAACAAGTCATCATACATTAAATAACCACTAGTCTCTTCAGTTTCTCCTTTAAGCATTCTAGATTGCCTTCTAGATTGATTGGCAATGCTTAGTTTTTGCAGATCAACATCTGGGTCAACTAGAGATAAACTTTGATATGATAAGGTAGGATAACACCTGATAACAATTTTAAGAAAACGCTGGAATTGTTTATCAAGATTTTTCTATGTAAATAGATAAAAATATCATTCCCTGTCATTTTAAAATTTTTATCTCACCATCTCTCACCAGATCTATCAAATCAGTCACACATCTCTCACACTTATTCAAGAATATAATTGTCATTTAAAAAGTCATAAACTCTTATCTATCAATTATCCACTACTTATCATCACTTTATCCAATGTGAATCAAACAACAAAAAATTACTTTTTACGTTTCTAAATGAGAATAACAGAAATGGCAACCAAACAAAAATTTTACTTATTCAACATGGATTGTTATCTATTCCGGTATAGCTATTAAAGGCGAATAAGCCTATATCACACCCCATACGGTACTTTAGAATATAAGCTAGCAAAAGAAGGGAGAAAAACAAATAATTATCGTTGAACCATGAGAAATGAGTTTACTTATCTTAACCCTACTTGTTGAACCAGATCTATAGTTTGTTTACAACAAATAAAATAAATTTACATCAGTTTTGGATAGGTATAAAATTTCTAAATACATTGAATAGACTCACAAACAGGTCCAATGCTGCAAAATCATCACAGAAACTTCATTATATCCATGTGATGTTTAAGTTGTCTCATGCATCATTAACCATGACGACATTTTTTTTTATTGCAACATATCATGAGACTCACACCACTCATCACTCTAAAATTTGACTATCAAATTTTCCTTTTCCATTTTGTAATAAATTCATCATGTGTCTTCTCATTTTTAATTCAATTAAAGTTTCTTGTATTGGATGTTGTTAACATGATGAAGTGATCTTCCACCTTTGGCAGCCCCTCCAAATCCACATAATTGAGAAAGGCTGTCCTCTAGGCAGATAAAAACAGCAAATGAAAATTGTATGCTCAAATTGTGCAAAATCCATATTAGAGTTAGATCCTATTTGGTTTGATCAATTTTTCATTACAAGTGAATATTTCACATGGTTAACAATGTAACTTTTTGTCAAACCAAATCTCTTATAGAGACTAACTAAAAATGATGGGATCTATGGCTGGATCACGTTTCGTGCAAGATCTTCAATAGATGCTTCATTCACTAAGGCTTCAATGAAACCATTAAAACTTACAAGAGTACATATTGTAGGATAAACAAAAAAAGGAGTACTACTGATGTGAGATTCATTATACTTTTTTCTCTTTAACTGAGCATTCAATGATTTGAAACTTCAAGTCAGGTCACCCTAACCGGTCCCCTGAAAAGTGACGAGGATTGGCAATGCTTTAGCGGATTTGGAGAAGCAATAGTTAGCTCCAGATCTGGTAACAGAGAAGGTGGGCGCACAGGCGTCAGATATAGATGCGAATCGCCTTCTAATTGGGCATCTTGTTCCATGCAATTGAGATCGATCGAAGGAGAATTATTGTGAACCTCTAGCATTGTTGTATTCAGTGGCAGATTTGGAACAAATGGTACTTCATTTCCAACCTGCAATGAAACAAGAGAGACTTTTCTTAGGCAGTTTAAAATGAGTTGAAAAATAGCTTCATTTAAATTAATTTTCAAATAAAATTAAATGTTGTTTGGAGGGTGTTTGAGAACGAGTTTGAATTAATTATGATTCTTGAAAAAACAAAATCTACAGAAGCTATCCAAAAGTGTTTTTAACTTTGACATGGTGAGAAATGAAGATGGTGTAGTACTAGTGAGAGTTTAGAAGATTTAATTTAGTTTTTTTTTACCACATCGAAGAGGCTCAATCGGCGTTTCTTCTTATTGAGGTTGGTCTGTCTGAGGAAGTACTTCTGGGCATGACTAGCAACTTGGGTTGGAGTCCTCGTTGTAACGAAGTTCCTCGAAATGCCTCGCCAATCTCCTCGTCCGAGCTTTTCTAGTCCGATCAGGAACATTCGGTGCTCTTCCTCGGTCCATGGTGTGCCTATAAAATCAAAATATATATGATTCAATTTTGTCAAATAAGATAAATTTTGTTAAAGATCACTGAAAGGTCAGTTTGGTGATCATGATCCAGAAAGCTAAACTCTTCTTTTTGAAAAAATTCAATTTGAATATTCCATCGAAGGAGAAATGAAAGATTTTAAATATAACAAAGACTAAAACAACCAAGATAATAAGGATTGTGAGCAAAATCAAGAAGCAAAACTCTTCAACAATCCATCAATACAAGCAAGAAACAACAAACTACATGTAAAGAAACTCAAAACAAACAAAACCCAAGACATCTTAATTCACTCACCCTTCTTTCTGTCTTGATTAGATCTGCCCAAGAGACCATCAGAAAGGTATCCATTGGAGATCTTATTAGAAGCTTCATCAATGGAAACAAGAGAAGAAGAAGTCGAAGGCGAAGATGACGAAGAGGAAGACAAGCAATCCATGCTGAAGCTCCTCTTCATGGGTGAGGAGGCTATTTGAAGCTGCACCCCAAAAAGTCTAAGACTACAACACATACTTCCTGAATTACTGCTGCAAGTCCTTGAATTGTGTCCATTGTTCCCACAATGGGAGCATTTCCTTCCCATTTTTGTTCCAACAAAACACACACAACTAAAGAAAAGCGAGACAATGTTGAGGCTTGAAAAAAAAAAGAATAAATGGTGATGAATTGAGATGTAAGATAGGAAGGGTGTTTAATAATGGTAGGAGAGGAAATTGGTTGGACATTATTTTTTGGTGGATATATATATTTATAGGTAATTTCATTATAAGAAATTCACACGCATGTGAGAGCATGTGTGGACATTGGAAAAGGACTTGTTTTTACAAATCTAATGCATAACTTTCTTCACATGATGCTTACATATATTCCTTGACATTCTTCCTCGTTATATATATATGATTATTACACAACTTGTAAAAATGTCCGCTTGGGTTTATTCGGCAATTGTTATACATAGCCCTTACAGTCTATTTCTTTAGCTATGTATACTTATAAAAATCTTTCTTTTTGGTGTAAGTGGATATATTGAATGAATGAGATTCCATGGTTCATTTTTATTTACTTTGTTACATGATGTGAATGTTTTATAAATGAGTTATGCTACACTCAGTCTTTATACAGTCTCAGATATAGTCTTATATATATCTTTAACATCCTTCACTAGTTGAATTAAGGTATACACGTCACTGAATATTTTTTACATTTTCTATAAATGATATCATTCAGTTCATTAGAGTATATATTTCAACTTTTATAAAAGTAAATACATTATTAGATCATACATATGATTTTAAAAATAATAAAAACACGTGTGATATGCGTTTTGGACAGTAAAATGGTTTGAGTGTAACATTTTTATATTCTCTATTAATTTAAAATAGACAATTCATTATAATATAGTTTAGTGGGGATGCACAACTCTCTCTCTCTCTCTCTCTCTAATATATCTTAATATTAACATAAATAATAGTGGTTGGAGCAAAACAAAGATTCACTGATGGTTCTGAGGTCGGTAGCTAAAAGGCCTCGTGGATTGGAGACAATTTGCCATTTTTTTATAAGAGGTTATATAATGTTTTTTTGTTGTTGTTGTCAATAAGGGGTTATATAATTAATGGATGGTCATGAATCAAATTTATAGGACTTTTGCTAAATTATTGCATTGACACTGTTGGGGAGTGTCCAGAATATTGAAAACATTTGAAATGGGCATCTTTGACAATTGTTGAGGATTCATAAGGTACCTTAGACATTTTATTGTAAAAAATATCATATGTTTTTATAAGATTAAATAAAATAATCCATCATACATTTTAGATGAAAAATTAATGGGATTTTTAGTTTTAAGTCCTGTAAACGTGTCTATTTAGGGATCGATTTCTCCCTTCTTCAAATTTCTTTTTAAGTCCCCAACTTTAACCGTCTATTTTTTTTAGTCTCTCCTCTAAACGTTCGTCCATGTACCATTAGTTTGTAAAATGTGATTTTTATTTTTAAGTCCCTATAAACTATGCTATTTAGTGATCAATCCCTACATTCTTCATATTTCATTTTAAATCCCCAACTTCAAACATTTTTATCTTATTATATAGTTCATGTACAAAATGTCTATATGATTTTGTAAGTATTTTGATATTTAAAATTTGTATACAAATTGGTGAAATATCTAAACGAAAACTACATTTGTATTGTTAGGTGTCTAGTGAAAATTTCAATGTTATTCAACACTACATATATACACCAAATCTGAGATTATATTCTCTTATAATCTTATTTGTCTAATTAGGATTGATGACATAAGCAGAAGAAGAATAATTACATAAGAAAATTTTGAGGATTTTTTGTTTATTAAATTTTGATTTAAATTATTTTTTCTTGGTTGAAAATTATGAAATATTAAAATAAATAAAAACTAAAATAATAGTAGCTTAAATGTTAAATAAAGAAATCCTTATCGTAAATATATTAGATTCCTATAAAATCACTAATCTCTAAATAAATACAATTTTGTATACAAATTTCAAGTATCAAATATTTACAAAATCATACGGACATTTTGTCTATGGACTATGGGTGTGTTTGTACACAAAGTTGAAGGGAAAATGAAAGAAAATGATGGAATTTGGGTCAAAGGGAAAGTGGAGGAAAGTAAATTTTTTTCCCTTTGACCAACTTTCAAGGTGTTTGTGCATGTGGTGGAAAAATTTTCCATCACTTTCTCTCATTTTCTCACCTATAGGGAAAGGAAAAGTTTTTCCCACTTTTTCTAATAAGACAAAATAGGAGAGGGAAAGTGATGGAAAATTTTTTCTTTTCCTTGTTTGGCACAAATGCTAGCTTTTTTAGTGGTCAAAGGGAAAATCTTTACTTTCCCTCACTTTCCTTCACTTTCCATCATGCACAAACACACCCTAATAAGAAAAAACGTTTAAAGTTGGAGACTTAAAATGAAATAGGAAGATGAGGGGAATTATCACTAAATAACATAGTTTACAGGAATTTAAAAATAAAATCAAATTTCACAAACTAATGGAATATGGACAGACGTTTGACAGATGGACTAAAAACGAAATAAGGGGTTGAAGTTGGGGACTTAAAAAGAAATATGAAGAAGTGAGGGACCAATTTCTACATAAACATGTTTACAAGGATTTAAAACTAAAAAACCCAAATTAATGTGAAAAAATGTAAAAACAAACGTTTAAAAATATCACCTATAATTGTGATTTAAAATATATAGTTTTATTCCATTTATATAAAAAAAGGATGAAAAATCCAGATTTTATCTCAGATGCCCAATTTAATAAAAATAATTAAACAAAAGATGATGATTAATGTAATGTACAACCTCCTATCCAAACAAGTTGAGATATGGTAATATCCAAGTGGGTATTAATAGAGAGGATATTTTTCAAATATGCTTATACAGATATTTGTCCAATCCACTGCCTTAATAGAACTCAGACAGTCTCAATTTAATAGGATTTGTTTATGCAGATTCTTTAATCCCATGTAATGTGAGCACCAAGTTGTGAATTGTTTAAGTAATTTGATAAACTATACAAACATTTGTTGACATACCCATTGGGAATTATAATTCAGAGGAATCTTTCTTTACATGCTAAAGATGGAGACCAAAATTTATTTTTTTCAATGCTTTTCTTGGCTTCACTTGGGCACTTCTTTCCTTGAGTGCTCATTAAATATATTTATAAATTAATGTCAAATTTTAGGGTTTTTTGCTTGGTAATTTTTTTTTGAGTTAATCATAGTCACTTTCTATTACAAAATAATCACTGAAATAAAACATGGCTGAATGAGGGTGAAAGAGTAACTGAAGAAGAAGAAAAAAAAAGCAAAAGGAAACACACATCGACCGGATAGAACATTTTAGGATCTTGTTGAGCTATGCATTTTTGTAAGAATAAAGCAAAACCATTTGGAAAATGATATGTCCGTCATGTGAGCAATCTCTCATCCACAGTCCTCATCAATTTTCTTTTTTTTAAAAAAATATACACATATTCATTGAATTACATACTTTACATAAAGTAAAATATACACTGAGATACACTGGTATCTTTTTAAAAAAAATTTAAATAATTTTCATTTTCATATATCACAACGTATATATACATTGTATTATCCCAGTGTATAATTGAGGCATCACTACAGAAAGGATTGTAAAATGGACTGAGTGTATCCCACGTTGAAACAATTATCCTTTTTTGAGTTAGGAAAATGTTAGACTCAATTATTTTTACCGACCAAAACTCAGACCACACATGTTTTCATTTTAAAAAAAATTAATAAACATCATCTAATGAGGTATATGCTTTAATAAAAAGTATATATCGTTCCATTTAAAGTTGAATAAACCCTTTTTTAGCATGTGTAAAAAAAAATTAATAGAGTATATACATCATCTAACGAGGTATATGATTCACTGAATTTATAAGAAGTATATTGGACTGTATTTTGAATTATAAAAAAATAAATGTATAAGCGCACTTTCAACTAATGTTGCAGATCTGGCTAGGGCTGCAACTTGGGTCGGGTTTAGCCAGAACCCGACGGGTTGAACCCGATTTTTACATAAGTTGTGTTGTAAAAATCCGGTTCAAGTTGGCCAATTCAAATTGATACCCATGTGATATTCTAAATGAGCCATAAGACATTGATACTTGATTCTTTATTCTAAATATCTACCATTGGATTACAATATATATATTTTTTTTTGTGAACTCTGATTGATTTAGTGGGCGATTAAAAGGGTTCAAATTGGCATCATAGACAATCCGACCCAACCCAAACCCATAGTAGACACCTATGTGATATTCTAAATGGACCATGAGGCATTGATATTTGATACTTTATTCTAAATCTCTACCGTTGGATCACAATATAATTTTTTTTATGAACTTAGATTGATTTAGTGGGCGATTAAAATTTATTAAATATGTGTATTTTATTTTTTGTTAAAAATTAGGCTTAAAAATCATTGGGTTGAAATTTAGATTGGGTCAGGTTAGGGGTGAACATTTTGAATTTCAAGTTGGGTTCGAATTAGGGTCAATCAGAACCCAACCCAACCCGAATTCAACCCGTAGATCCGGTCCAAGAGCCGTACGTGGACCGTCGATCCTCCAATGGTTAGAACATCTTGATCATCGATTTAAATAAGATCTTGTTCAATCTCAATAACTCTGTATGGATTAAATTATATTTTCTATATAGAAGATACTTATCATCCAATTTGAGGATTATTATATCTTAGTTTTCTGGCTGAGTTTGTAAATGTCTCCATTTCCTGTATTTGGAGTTTGTGTTCCTGTAGCCCCTGTTTGGGAATAAAGATAGATGTGGAAAGGATACATGAATAAATCCAAAAAAAATCCAAAATACTGTTTGTCAGAATAAGTGGAATAAACTGGTGGTGGACATATGTAATATTTTATGTATTTTTTTAAATTGTACTATTTCACTCAATCTATTTTATTGATTTAGTAGGGGTTCATATGTGTCAATCTCACATCATTACTTATTATTGATATGCACATGTCATATTATCAAAGTTGGCCCTCAGAATTGAATTTTACGGCTGTGTCCTAGGTGAATTTTTAAAAAATGCTTTATATATTTTTACAAAAAAATATATATTATTTGAATATTACAAATCATTTTATTTCAAGTTTAAAATATTATAAAATATATATACAGTATTATACAACATTTAAATTAAAACCTTCTACATTATTATATACGCATAATAAATAGAAAAAAATTAAATTTTAATAAAATGAGATAATTGGAAAATAATAAAATATCTATAAATGAGGGGCTGAACACTATATTATTGAATGGAGAGAGAAAGATGAATTTGAGAGAAACAATGGAAAAGAAATTGTTTTGAGAAGAGTAAGGGAAGAGAGATACATTGGAGAGAATCAGAGTCTTAAAATTCTAATATTTATTGTTATTATAGTTGAAGAGATTTGGGGATGGGAGAAATTTTATACTTGATTTATTCCAGTTATGTAGTTATTTATACTAAAATAATGATTTATTACTTAAATGAGTACTTTTTTTTTCAACTTGTGTGAGTCAGGTTTGCATCGGCTATCCATCTTCCTCACTAATTAAACAATAAAATATTGTCTCACTAAATAAATATATAAATAAATAACTAGTGCAAATGCTCATCACAATTTCAATGGAAAAATGGCCATATCTGTCAGTGCTCAAATGTGAAGATACCTATGTTTGTTTAAAACCAAAAAAAAAAAAGGTTTCACTTTCAATACAAAAAAATATGTAGGTCTCCTATGCCTATCAGATGGTCCTTTTGATAACACGGTGAGTGGACAAATTGT
>CM060877.1:7135747-7173104 GCA_030737845.1 Acorus calamus | reverse complement strand
AATATGGTTACACTTGCATGCTCTACTGCAAATGACAAATTGCAGTTCAATTTCCTAATGGAAAATCTTGAAAGGATACAAGAGGTTTTTGTTGATCCAGATTCGGTAAGGTTGGAAAGAGATATCATGGTACAAATTCAAAGGCTTGGAGCTCTGAAACTATTTCATGCCTGTCTCTCCAGGACTTGTAAGGCACCATCTGAACTAAACACAACCTTAACACCTCCCAAACAGTTGGAAGACAACCACACAAATGCCATCACCATACCCTCCCGAAAAAAGAAGAGGAAATCAAGAAGAGTTAGAAGCGCAGAGAAGGCATCATCATTAAAATCACTTCATGAATATGAAAATCCCACTGTTTCAACTTCTACCAGTTCGAGCTGGCCAACAAATTTGTCCGAGTCTAAAACTCGAAGGCTTTTGCTTGCAAGAAATGAATCTGAAATGGCGAGTGGGGTGAAGGTAATTATTGTTAAATGGATTATTTTTTAACATTGAATGAAGCATTGGCTGATGAGTTTTGTCGAAATATAGGAAGTGGTGAAATTTGAAAGGATTCGTATGAAGGCGGAAGAAAAAATTGGAAGGGCTGTGAGTTATGCAGAATGGGCAGAGGTGGCTGGAATTGATGAGAGGACTTTACGCCAACGCCTGCATTTTGGGTGGTATTGCAAAGACAAGCTTCTAAAAAGCACCCGTTCCTTGGTTATATATATTGCGAGAAATTACAGGGGAATGGGTGTTGCTTTTGATGATTTAATTCAGGTTCATCAGATGCACCACTATTCATTGATATAGCTGAAGTTTGATTCAATTGACATCCTGTTGTGACATTCATTAGATGTATGAACCCATTAACCGCAGGCAGGCAATATGGGCATTCTTCAAGGTGCAGAGAGATTTGACAACACAAGGGGATATCGATTTGCAACTTATGTTCAGTATTGGATTAGGAAATCGATGTCAATGTTGGTGGCAAGGCATTCTAGAGGAATCCATATACCAGTATGCACTTCGGTTTTTAACTGACTATCTCTAGTTTTCTTTTGTTCCTTTGATCTAAACTAATGTTTGTTTTGATTTTTTTTTAATTTTTTGCAGATAAAGCTAGAAAAATCAATAAATCAGATACAAAAGGCCAGAAGGACATTTTTTAAAGTTCGAGGAAGATACCCGATGGACGATGAGATTGCTGAGTTGACAGGCCTATCATTAGCTAATGTCAGATTGTCTAGTAAGTACTCCAGAGTTCCAGGTTCGATTGAGCGGAAGATAGGAAATGGGATGAACATAAAATTTATGGTAAGTCATATACTATTGAACCTTGAATTCCATAATTACATGCAACTCTCATTTACATGATTTTCATTTTATATTAACAAAGTTTCATTATTGTTTAAACTTTATGAATGCGAATAATAAAGTCCCAGTGGATGTGGGTTTATTTACTGGAATCAAAATCATTATTCTATTATGTTATGTTTTGGAGGACCTCAGCTGCTTTGGGAATTAACTCCGAAATGAGATTATGAAACATGTAGTCTTTTGTTTGTCTTTGTGAAACTTTAAAAAACCAGATTTCAGTTCACTTCAAAGGGGACATAGTTGTTGATTTGGACCACACTGTCCACTTGTTTATTCCATGCTTCAAGAATAGTATCCCACTAAATCTTAGAATTTTTTTTATTCCAGCAGCGAGTCTATCTGCTATACCTTTTACTTGTATTCTAAGCATATGCGAGACCTTAACCCCCTCTTCCTCACAGCATATATTAGTATTCTTGGATAGATATCTATGAAGGTGTTTTCTGTTTAGTTAATTTTTCTTACTTGGTCATCATTAATTTCATTTTTGTTTTTTTACTGGGGTGCTAGTTTATCCGGGCATAACTATCAAGTTTCATGCACTCAAAACAAACAACATTTCTCAGCTATTCTTCCTCTATGGAGCCCTTATTCGCGCCCCAAACGCGTGTTTTACAATTGCATGATGTAGAATTCTGTCAAATGATGCAGGAAATCACATCAGATGCTTCAGTTATGACACCCGGAGAGTCTGTGGTGCGACGACACATAAAAAGAGAGATTCAGGAGCTTCTGGGAGGGCTTCATCCAAGGGAGAGGCAGGTACTGATGCTGAGGCATGGATTGGAAGATGGGAAATGTAGGTCACTTGGGGAGATTGGGAGACTGTTCAAAGTCACAAAGGAATGGATAAGAAAGATAGAGAAGGCAGCAATGGCTAAGATGAGGCAAGAGGAGGTTCAGGAAAGATTAAAGCATTACCTGCAACAGCAGTAGTTTGTGTGAAGCGATGGATTTGTTTCAGATTGATATTTCTTTTTCAGGGTTTGAGTCAAAGGGAATGCTCACATGACAAAAGTTTTTTGGATCTTAAAAAAAAAAAAGATTTTTGTGTGACAGGCACATAGATATTGATATATACATATATGAAAAATGTAAATTTTTTTAAGACTTGAGAATTTAAATTGGGCCACTGTTGGTGGCGATTTGAATTGATTTTTTGGTGGGTGCTGATACATTCAGGCTGTTTTTGCATATCTTATGTCACTAAAATGGAGTATGTCTTGGATGACTATTTTTATTAGTGAAATATATAAAAATATATGTATTCATTTATTTATTTTTAATAGTAGAAAATGTACTTCATTAATTAAATATGTACTTAAAAATGTCAAAATGTCTAAAAATAAAAATATATTGAAACAGCAAATAAAATTGCAAGATACGTAAAAAACATTAAACATTGTTGCAAGAAATAGATACATATGAAAACTTTTATGTTCTCATACACGTGTTCTATGTATAGAAAACAATATAATTAATATAAAATATCCTAATCATTGCATGGCCCAAAAAGGAAATCCCCTGAGAAGGTTCCGGGTTTCACTGTATTAAGGGTAGATTTGTGGTAATTATTTAAAAGAATTTTTCGTGTAATTAGGACAAACATGCAGTCCTTTAAATAAATATTATATATATATATATATATATATAGGGAAAATAACAAAAAAAATCTCCTAAGAGTTTGAAATACCCAAATCAGTTATTTTTTAAAATTATATCTAAAAAAACTTCATTTCACAATTTTGAAAACACAAAAGACTATTATGTCCTTATTTAATTAAATATTTAATATCCCTCTTTATTCCACATTAAAAACTTATTTTTATTACAAAATAACAATCTCTATACATGATAAAAATGAATCATTTTAAAGGTTTTGTTATTATATAGCATACTTTGTGTTTCTTATATATATCTTACATGATATTGTTTATTATTTTTCATTGTGTATAATCATAAAATGTAATTTAATTGTATGTTGTGCCTCAATGCAACAAATGAGATTTTAATATTTTAAATTTTTATTCATATTTTTTATTTTTTAGCTATTTACATATTTTTATGATATCATTAGTACATATTCATTTAAAAAAAAACATCAATATTTAATGGAGTTTATTATAAAAAACTCAAATTATATTGGTACATATTTCACAAAATCCACCTAATCACAAAGAAATTAAAATATAAAAAAATTAGAAATATATTAATAAAATTAAGAGGGTGACATATTTTAACAAAGTTAAGAGATATGAAATGTATTAAGGATTTAATTGCATAAGGGTATATTAACTTTTTGTGTTTCTAAAATTGTAAAATGAGACTTTTTTAGGCATAATTTTAAAAAATGGCTGATTTAGATATTTCTAACTTTTGAGAGATTTTTTAGTCATTTTCCTATATATATATATATATATATATATATATATATATATATATATATATATATATATACTCGTGATTGCGTGCGGTCGTGCGGTCGGTGCGGATTCGACGTGCGTCGTCCGATCGCGGGTCCATCGCATCAGACGGTTGGGGGCGATTCACATCGACCGTTGGATGCGATGGACCCGCGATCTGACGACGCACGTCGAATCCGCACGACTGCACGCTATCACTCTTATATATATAGGGTAATTCATTAGTGGTCCTTTTGATCACCCATTTATTATTTTTAGGTCTTGAAAACTTTTAAGTTTTTTTAGGTCCCTGAGGTGTTTTTGTTCAAAAATGTTATAGCGCAATTATGCGAAAGTTAACAATGTATCGGAGAGTGTTTATAGTATACTCAAATAATTGGACAGGGAGCATTTTACGCGAAAGTTAACAATGTACTGAAGAATGTTAATAATGTACTATAAATACTTAATATTGTACTGAAGAGTGTCAATAGTGTACTGGAGATACTTAACAGTGTCAAATAATTGTGCGAGAGACATTTTTGGTATTTTTGAAAAACATTCGGCTGAAGGGACCTAAAGATAATTCTCACTGCTTTATGGGCCTAAAAAAAACCTTGAAAGATTTCATGGATCTATAAATAATAGATGGGTGAGCATAAGATCCCTAATTAATTTCCATGATTAAAATGACTAACTTCAAAGTTAGGAGGCATTTGATTTCACAATAAATAAAGTATTGAATAGTTGGTGATGTAGCTAAGCATTTACCCCCCGGTTTGGGGTGGAGTATAAACGTTGGATAGGGGAGAATACAGTAGAATAACCCCCAAACAGCTATTTGTTTGACAAGAATAAACCTTGATAGTTATGTCTGGATAAGCTAGGATAAGGGATGATAATTATTCTCAGAAAAAGTTAGAATTGCTTATCAGGGCTTATCTATACCAATAGATAAAAATACCCTTATTTGTCATTTTTAAAAATTTATCTTACCTAACACTCTCTGCACACATTCCAAAAAACTATCACATATATCATATCACACACACACATCTCATACTTATTCCCAAACACAAATAATTTATGCAGGGGTATAATTGTCATTTAAAAAGTCATAAACTATTATCCATCTCTTATCTACCACTTATCCTTACTTTATTCAAGGTGAACCAAACAACAAAAAGATCAATTTTACGTTTTCCAATGAGAATAACAGAAAAGACAACCAAACAAAAATTTACCTATTCAACATGGATTGTTATCTATCCCAGTATAGCTATCAAGGGCGAATAACCTTATGTCACACCCCAAACGGGCCTATTGAATAAGATGTCTAACATAGTAATATGATGATCACATTTATATAAGAAATGAATAAAAATAAACATTAACAAAATGTATGTATTCTTGATATTCAGACACTTTTATTCAGTTTTAAATAAGATAAGTCTAAAATAAAGTACATTGGAACATCTTTTTCAAGCTCATAGTAGTCTAAAATACAGTATAAGATATTGTAAACTATTGTTTGAAAGATGTAAATTTAAAAATATTAATAAAAATTTCCCCTTGAATTATTGTTATACATAAGAGCAAGGGAAATATTATGCCCAGTCATTATGTAACCCCTTTTAAAGTGCAATCTGCAGGTTTTGAATTATTTTTATTTTTACTTACATACTTGATTAATGAATTATATATATTTTTACTATAGTATGAGTAGTTATTAAATGCACATATTTTAGTGTTTAGATATAATAGAATAATAGTTTTATACACGCACCAAATGCACGTAGACCTAAATATATAAGATCTGATTATTATAAATCATAATATAAATGAAATATTTATAGAAAATTGAACCGTTCAAAAAAAAATTCATTCCATTTAACATACATGATAATAAATTTGTGTCACATATTTTTTTCATATATAATAAATAAATGTACCAAATATTTATATAATTCAATTGAGATAGATTTAGTAAATATCTTAAATTTTGAACTATTAAAATTTGAATGTAATAATATGATTTACTTAAATCTGATTTAAAATCTTAAAATATACTTGTAATTGATCTATTTTGAATGAATAGATATTAATGAGTGTTAAATTTATATAAATAAAAAATGAAAACTGTTCACATAAGGTGGCTGACTCATTTTATGGAGCGATTGGGCAGGCACCAGACAAGAATAAAATTCAATGATCTTAGAATTTATGAAATTCTACATCGAAGGAAGAGACTAAGAATAGACAAGCCTAATGTTCATCAAATTTCATCATTGATGCCATTAAATAAATAAAATTGAATGGATGCTTTTCTTTCTCCAAATATCATAATTGATGGATGATTGATCTGTAGAATCTCACAATAAATAACTATTAAATTTATTTATTATTTTCTATTTTTTATAAAAAATGTAAGGGTTTTGTTAACGAGTGCTTTTAGGACACTGGTTAACCCACATTTATTGCTACCTTTTTAAACAACCCAATAAATTAATTATGATACGAGTATAAAAAAATATTTTTTTTAAAATACCAACAACACCCCTAATAAATTCACCATTTTTTTTCTTCTTCCCTCTCATATCCTATGTTTTCCTCTAATATTTTTTTCGTCTTCCCTCCTATACACGATTTACTCATAAATAATAAATAATATATAAAAAACATAAAAAAATATTGTTCAATTGTTTAGTATATATACTTTTTTTTTTTTTACATAAAGAGAACATTTTTCTTGAAAATATCTTATTTATGCTTATAACATTTTTTATTTTTAAACATTGTGTAAGAGAGGAAAAAATTGGGTGTGGGAGGGAAGAAGAAAAAAATGTGGTGAATTTATTAGGGGTGTTGTTGGTATTTTAAAAAATCTTTAATTTTTTTTAACCATATCATAATTAATTTGTTAAATTGCCTAAAAAATGAGCAATTAATGTGGATTAACTAGTGCCCTGAAGGTACTCATTAACAAGACCCATTATGTAATTAGTGGTTCCTAATTGGTTTTATTTTATATTTTTTCTTTCTATTGAGTCCAGGAAGATCTTAAAACACATTAGACTAATAATAAATAATTTACACACACTGATAAATGATTTTGTTCCATACACCACTACAATAATAAATAAATAAAAAGAATAAATGTATTTTATCCACAAGTGGAAAGACAAAATAAAATAAAACAGAAAAATTAGGAAAGTCAAAGTTGGTTAATCCTAACCAACCATCTGACTCTGTCGACGTGGCCGCATGACAACCGTCCAATACATTACCCTAAAAACCCGGTCAACGATATCCTCGCCATTATTTACAGCTATTGCAAAAAAGTCTCCCTCTTTTAACATGCATTTACGACCTCGCCACGTCAGATGGGACCCACATCCTCTTCAATGACAGCCGTAGATCTCACGATGTGATGGACAGGTAAGGCTGAGTCAGACATATGCATTTTTTTTTTTTATTTATTTTTAAATGTATCCCATATTTTTAGGTGAAAATCTAAACCGTTCATTGTGTGTGTGTGTTTTTATTTTGGCAACACCAACTTCCAAAAATCATTATCAATTATAATTATTTTTAGATTGTCTTTTTTTTTAGTTTTTGAAACTTATCTTGTCCTATTTTTTCTCTAGTTTTTATTATCTTTTGATCCATTCAAAATTTTTTTTTTGGGGGGAGGCCACTATAAATAGTTGCCCACATCATAGTTGTCAATAGTATTCTCTTTTTCTTCTCTTTCAAAATATTTAATTT
Source organism: Acorus calamus (assembly GCA_030737845.1). NCBI lineage: Eukaryota > Viridiplantae > Streptophyta > Magnoliopsida > Acorales > Acoraceae > Acorus > Acorus calamus. The sequence continues at coordinate 7,165,566 of CM060877.1, read as the reverse complement.
TGATTCCTTCTGTACAAGAAAATATGGCCATGGTCATTGAACAGGCTCCAGTGGGTAAGTCTTTGATATATTTATTAATGTATTGATTTTAAAAGAGTCACAAAAAATATGAATGTTTTTTTAATTGATGTACACCCTTTTTTGAAAGATGGGTGATTGTTTAAACTTTATGGGGATATATAATATATATATTGATTTTAAAAGGGTCGCTAAAAATATGATTTTTGTTTTTTGTTTTTTGTGTTTACAACAGGTTTTGAAGTGGAGGAGAAGATCAGTTGTGTTGGTGAGAAAGAGATGGTGTCGGATGGTGGCTTTTTCAAGCCTGAAACCAACTCATTTGGTCACACATTTAGGTTCTCTTAATATCTCTAATGGTTCTCTTTTTTGTGGCTTTTGTTTTGTTTTCTTGGAAGTCTTTATTTTGCTCTCAATGAACACATGATCATATGAATAGATGGTCTCATGAAATTGGTACCACATGGCAACAATTTTTTTGGGACCTCCCATGTTTTGATTGTTTAACATAATAAATTATAAAAGCCAAATTTAGTTATTAATTTTATGTACTGAATGGGAATCAGAGACTACGATGCGGAGAGCGAAAGGAAGAAGAGTGTCGAAGAATTTTATCACACTCAGCACGTGCACCAGTCGGTTGAATTTGTGAGTTTTGTCTTTTCAATGTGACAATCTCTTATGTTTATTATGATGTCTTAATATGTTATCTCAATGTATGATACTATTGAAAATGTGGTTTTGTTATTGTGTTTGTATAGGTTAAGAAGATGAGAGCTGAGTATGGTAGCTTGAATAGGGTGGTGATGAGCATTTGGGAAAGTTGTGAGCTCCTCAATGAGTTCGTAGACGAGAGCGATCCTGATCTTGATGAGCCACAGATCGAACATTTGTTGCAGACTGCGGAAGCCATCAGGAAGGACTACCCCAATGAGGATTGGTTGCATCTGACAGGACTTATTCATGGTGAGTATTTTAGGGTGAATTCTGATTTCTTCATGAGATTGCCATAAAAAGTGTGGAAAAACCAGTGTTAAAAATATGAATATTATTAATGACTATTATGTCACTTGAAAGAATAACATTGTCCTAATAGATGGTTAATTGGGTAAACTTTTTATTACTTATTTTTTCCAACTTTAGAAAAGATATTTCATTTTGGATACTATTAATCGGTCGTCAATTGTAGTATATACATACTTCAATACATCAATTATAGTAAAGTTTACTCCATTTTTATTGTTTAATTATATATGTGATTGTGATATATCAGAAAGAGAGATTCTGAAAGTAAATGTCCAAGAATGCTAGTAAATTTATTATTATATATAGAATTATTCCTAGCAGTAAATTAAATTCATACAAAATAATGACACAAACCAAAATCGATCTTAGAGATTGTTACATCTAAATTTGATGAGTCAATAATTTGATTAGTCTCAAATTGAAAAGGTTGCTCTCTTTGTTATTGGTTTTCAGATCTTGGAAAGGTCCTCCTCCACCCCAGCTTTGGACAGCTTCCTCAATGGGCTGTTGTGGGTAAGCTTTTTCGTCTATTGAATCATTCATTTTTATACCTAATCTTCTTGTTCATGATTCCATTATCATATGTACGTGACAGGCGACACATTCCCAGTGGGATGTGCTTTTGATGAATCGAATGTTCACCACAAGGTCTCCTATTTTGTTTTATTACTTCTCAAGTCAATAATTTTGAATTATCTTAATTAGATCAAACTATATTTTATTATTTAATGATTTTGCATGGCATCCTTACAGTACTTCGAAGAGAATCCAGACTACAACAACCCTGCTTACAATACTAAATTTGGGATCTACTCTGAGGGTTGTGGACTTGACAATGTGTTGATGTCGTGGGGACATGACGATTACATGTACCTGGTAATTCAGAGGTTCTATAATTTATAGATAGACAGCGTTTGAAAATAAGTTTGGACAATTTTTTGAGATTCTGTTTTTGTAGAAACTCATTTTCAAATGCACCTAAAAGATCTAGTTTTTGAATAAAATTAAAAATAACTTTTAATTATAATAAGCAGTTTTAAGTTGATAATCAAAACTCGTTTTCAAGCGTTGCCTTAGTCATCGATGCATAAACACTGAGAGGACTAATTGAAAACAATGGTTTCTCCACAGGTTGCCAAAGAAAACAAGACAACTCTACCTTCAGCTGCACTTTTCATAATTCGTTACCATTCCTTTTACCGTAAGCGTTGTTACCTTATGCTCTGAATTATTGTTGAATGCACATTTTTCATTGAATGTTTAATTCTGATTTAAATCATGTCTAATTAATAATACATGGCTTATTCAATCATTCTTAAATACGTATTAAACCAAAAAAAAAGAGCATAATTAATCTTTATTCTACTATATTTTAATATTGGTTTTTGAAGGTTTTGCTTAAATTCATGTATTGTAACTTGAAATCAGAAGTATGTGTAATGTTTCGATGTTATGATATTATTTAGAGAGGGAGAATAGATTTAAGTTTAACCCTAATCCCTATATTTTGTAATTTTTTCTTTGTGGTTATTCACTTATTTGAAATAGATAATTATTATCACAATGGATAACAATACTAATAAAATAAGCAATTTTCTATTTAGTTGTATCATAAGTTATTCCTCATCAAGAAACACAATAATGAATTTTTTTTTAATTGATCTAGAATAAGTTGTGCTTAAAATAAGAATAAAATATGAATAAAAAATTATAAATGTTAAAAAAATAAGACATTTAGGCCACTTTGAGTTGAAAATGTGATTTCATATGTGAGCCCCGTATACTGGTGACATAGAATAAGTAGAATAACTCAATTCCAAACGCACCTATATATCACTACCACATTATTCTCCCATATTTCGACATACGGATACCAAATTATTCCTGTTATCCAACTTTCTTTTTCCCTCATCTGTTTTATCTACTGTTATTCCACTTCTATTTTGCTATCCAAACAAGTGTAAAAGCAATGATGTTTCATCATGGTTTGCATTATCTAGCTCAAAATTTTTTAATAAAGAATGTGAATTCACAGCTTTACACAAATCTGGTGCATACACTCATCTGATGAATGAGGAGGACAAGGAGAATCTCAAGTGGCTTCATATCTTCAAGTAACATTTCTTCCTCCCTTTTTTTTAACAACAGTTTTACATACCAAACATGTTTGAATTGATTTTTTTTTCCTGTACTTTCAATTTAAACTGTGCAGCAAATATGATCTCTATAGCAAGAGTAAGGTCCGAATCGACGTCGAGAAAGTGAAGCCATACTACTTATCTCTCATCGAAAAGGTAAGAAACTAAAGCTGAGAAATGTTAGAAACAATCATTCTTGCAATTCACTGTTGTTGCAGTCCTCAACTGGAGGCTGCAACAAATGACTGTAGGAATGACTGCTATTGTTACATTGTGTTTCACATGTTTTTCTTCTTATCTAAAAGAAACTCTATTAAAATTTACAAACTTCTTGTTGTGCAGTATTTCCCAGCAAAGCTGAAATGGTGAACCTCCATTGATAATGTGCCAAATAAAATGGTCGTGGCGGATGCAAAAGATAGTGTTGTTTTATTAAAGATATATATTTATGCTATGTTTCATCAGAACTGCTGCATTGTTCTTTATAATGCATCATTTGTAAGAGAATCAATATATAAATCCATTCCTCCTTCCGTGTCTCTATGTATCCTTCTTGGTGTTATGTTTCATGTTTGGTTGAACAACAAAACTTGATTCAATTAACTCATAAAAAAAAGGAAGACAATGGATGTGTGAGACAGATGAATCATACTTGTATCTGCTCTGAATCCAAATACTAGAAATTGTCTATTATTTGAATATTTAGGATGATTTACGATAGGATACAGATATCAATGTGTCGTGTATTGGTTTCTCAAAATTAGTCATAATAAAAGTGTGATCAAATTATTAGCGCTTATGCACCGAATCCCATCATTACTCCGAAGTTAACCAAGCAAGAAAAAAAAAGTCATAATTATCAAAATATAAATAATTAAACACCGCGTTCTCCTTTATACTATGTTTGAAAAAAAAAGACATCCTCGGATTTTTATGACCTTGGATGCATGAAAAATATTAATTAAAAAAAAATATGAATTTGATGCATATATATTTTTTTGGTTCTAGATTCTGCTGGCATCATGTTTTGGCTCTTTAACTATAAACTTCTAAAAATAATAAGCAAACTGAGTTGCAATTTTATAAATAGTCTGAATAAACTCACTTTCAAAATGTCTGAAGAAGATTGTTCAAATGTTCAATACACGATCATTGGAAAATGAGTTAGGGATTCATGCATGCATGCGTCTCATTTTTTGACTAATTAAATAATATATACTATGTCTTACTCTTGTACTTAATGAAGTCTCTTGCAGTGGTCCAATGTTGAATTATATTGATTTGCAAGGCATAGGAACCAATGAAGAGCGCCATGACACCCAGCGCATTCAACTCACTGTGATATATATTTAGTTAATTTTTTTTTTACTCATTCTATAAATGAGTTTCAATTAATTATATACTTGAAATACAATACTCATTAGGTGATGCATATTATGTTATATATATATATATATATATATATATATATATATATAGAGCACCGATTAGGTGCGGCGGCCGCACCGTGCGGCGTCGACCACGGGCCGTCGATCACGGGTCCATCGCATCGGACGGTCGGGTGCGATTCACGTCGACCGTTGGATGCGATGGACCCGCGATCGGACGGCTGCCGCACGGTGCGGCCGCCGCACCTCATCGCGGTCGTATATATATCTATATATATATATATATATATATATATATATATATATATATATAGAGAGAGAGAGAGAGAGAGGAGTGATTAAGTGTGGCGTGCGGTCGGGTGCGATTTACATTGATCGTCGGATGCGATGGATCCGCGATCGGACGACTCACGTCGAATCCGCACCCGATCGCACGCTGCACGCTATCACTCGAGTGTGTATATATATATATATATATATATATATATATATATATATAAAAGAAAGAATGCGAATTGTATGTCAAACTGAAACGAAACCTAGTTTAACATTTTTCATAAATGACTTAAGGAAAATGTTAAATTCGGTCATTTTTTACCAATCAAAACTCATGTCATACATGTTTTCATTTTTAAAAAAATAATAAAAATCATCTAATGAGGTAGATGCTTTAATAACAAATATATATCGATATATTTTGAGTTGAATGAACCTATTATTAGTAAGTGTAATAAAAAATTTAATGAGTTTTATACATCGTCTAACGAGGTATATGTTTCACTTGATTTCTAACGAGCTATATAGAACTATATTTTGAATTGTAAAAAAAACTGAGTGTTACAGTACCCATTAATTAATAATCATGATATGAGAGCAGTATAAGGGTCATCATCAGGCCCGAGGCCCGAAAGCCCGGCCCGGGCCCGCAGGGCCAAAGTCCGGCACGGGTAGGCCCGGCCCGTTTTCAGGGCGGGCCGGGCTTGGGCCTGGTTCTAGGGCCCGGGCCCGGCCCATAGGCCCGCCCAAGCCCGGCCCGTTCGGGCTGACCCGTAGGCCCATGGAGGGTGATCCAATGAACTAGTAACATGTGATTTTTATTTGAATTATGGTTGAGTTATACAAATTATTAACATTTATGTATGTGTCAACCTAGTTAGGTACATGTAATTATTCATTTTTGTAAGTAATTAATTCATTTAATATTTTTATTTTGAAAATTCAATAGATATAAATATTTTTTTCAACATTATACTTTAAATTTTGTGTTATTTTAACATTATATACAAATAAACAACGTAAAATAAAAAATATAATGTTTTGAATTTGGGCCCATAGGCCCGAACCCAGGCCCGGGCCCGTGGGCAGGGCCTGGGCCCTGTTTTTTTCCACGGGCTGGCCCGGCCCGGGCCCGTTGGCCAAGCAGGCCCGCGGGCCTGGGCCCAGTGCCGGGCTTGGGCCCTGTTTCAATGGGCCGGCCCGGCCCGTTGCCGACCCTTAGAGCAGTATGGATGTGTAAACCGAGTGGGCTGGACGTGCTGTGGGCCGTGCCATTTGAGGCCTGATAATTAGGTGGGCCGGTCTTGTGCCGGCCCATCACACGGTCCACGTTGGTCTAACGAGTCAAGACGAGTAGTGTCCGGTGGCTAGAATCATTGAAACATACTCACCTTAACGATATATATGCATCGATAGATATTTTTCACATTTTTTATACGTGCATCCATGCAATTCATTGAAGCATATATTTCATATTTTATAAAAGCATGTATCTTATTAGATGGGGTTTATTATTTTTTAAAAATTCAAAATACTGCAGTCTCATTTTCAATTTTTATGAGTAACAACGCCATTTATGAGTAATGGGTGTATTTATGTGGAATACTGCAGTCTCATTTTCAATTCTTAGTTTTTAAAAAATATTGAACTATATACTTTAACTAATTATATGTATCTATTTTTCTAAAACGTCTAAAGAATTTTAATGATATATATACACATCTTGTGAATTGAATATGACCGGACTAACCAGGTATATAAGACTTAAAAGCGAGATTAAAAAAAATATTATGTATCATAATAGATTTATACTATATATATGTAAAGAAAAAAAAAATTTCAAGTCACCAAGTCTCATAAATTACACCACAGTGAAAATCAACATCAGAGCCATATACAATTCTTTAATGTTGGGGAGGAAGACAAATCCAAATTTAAAAATATCCACTCGTTTAAATGAACAAAAATAAAAACAAAAGCAACCCAATCCGTACAATTATACATGTGGGTATGAAGATATAAAGAATAAAATCAATTTGGTGGTTCAAATGTCACACTTAAAAGTGCTTCATCTGAAATGCCAAAATTTTCATGTTCAACCCTACAAGAAAAAAAATATAAGGTCTATTGGAGAAAAAAAATAATAAAGAGAAAATTAACCTCTGGTCCATGGCAGGGCCCGAAAACAAGTGAATTTTAAAATGGATCCCTTATATCCAGATGAATAAGAATTCATGACTTTTTAAATAATACTTATGCCATTACATAAATTGTATCTGTTTGATGTGTGAGAGATATGCGTGTAAGATGATTGATATGACATATTTTTGGAATGTTTGTGAAAGTATTATGTGATATAATCTTTTAAAGGAAAAAATGCATTCGACTCCCTGAGAAGTGACTGATATTCAAAAGGACCCCTCAAATCTCATTATATCCAAACGAACCCATGACTTTTGCCTTAGTTAAACAAATTGTCCCCTTGATCAAATGTCTGTCACCTTACAAGGAATATACCCATAATCTTCTATCCACCTTAATGGAAACAAAATATGTATATCCAAAAAGTCATGCCTTTTGTCAAATATCCAAAAGGACAAAAAATGATAAAATTGCTCTTCTCCACAAAAATCAGAGAGAAATAAAATATGTATATAAAAAAACCCATGACTTTTGTCACATATCTAAAAGGACAAAAAAAGTGACAAAATTACCATTCTCCACAAAAATTGACCAAGATAATTTTCTGACCCTATTTTTTTATTTTTGAGATAGATCTGGGGATTTAAATACCTCTTTCATTATCTTCTTCACATGATTTCAAATCAAAGTTCTCTATTTTTTTCTTTCAATCTTATTATATGAACTTTTTTTTCATTTGCACTTGTTCTGAAGTCAATCGAATGATTAAATTTTTTTAAATATATTTTTACACCCCTATCAAGTGTTTGATGAAATATCCCCTACTATACAAAGCTAAAAATAATGTCAATTCCAACCTGTTGTACCAACCATGTTTTATAACATGTTGTACCACACTATCAATACAAACTACAAAACATTCATAACATTACTTAACAGTATAATACCACATGTTTTAACATTCACACACTACTTAACAGCACAATAACACCTGTTTTACCATTCGTACAGTACTTAAAAGTACATCAACTCCAAACTTCAACAACAAACTATAAATTTGAACCAATTGGGACTGATCTTCTAGCATGCATCAACTCCAAATCTATCCAGCACAAGAATATGTTTTCCAGATCAAATAACTCACATGTTCATTAAATTATATCACAACATCAGATAGATTTGCACCTTAATTGTTAAGGGATTGAGCTCCCATGATTTGCAATGCACCGCTACCTCTTTTTGGTCAATTCTTGGCTTGTCCTCTACTGGATGGTTGTATTCCCAAATATTTGCCCCTCCTAGCATAATGAGAAGCCCGACTCCCACTTTTATTCAAGAAGTAAATGCATGATTAGATTAAATACATGAGAAGCCCTAGCCTATGTTAAACACATGAATTCGAATACATAACCAACTCAAACTAGCCTATGTTACACACATGGATTTAAACACACAACCAAGTCAAAATAACATATGTTAAACACATGGATTCAAACACACAACCAAGTCAAAATAGCATATGTTAAACACATGGATTCAAACACATAACCAAGTTAACATGTGGAATGAAAGACAATCCAAATCGACTTAGTTTATTCGCAATGATGTTAAACATGTGGATTCAAACACAAACATGTGAATCAATACATAACAAATCATTTTTATAAATGATCAATACAATACAGTAAATAAGAAGAAGATTATACCACGTCTAATCCTATAGAAATTTTAGCTTCTTAACAAAATGATTCTCAAATGCTGTCAAATGCTGAAAAATATTGAAGTATCAACAATAAATTGAAGCATCAGTTTAACAATAAAAAAAATAAAAAGTACATATAGGTTATACCTTCTCTGTTGATGCAACAACAATAAAAAAAACCAGATTTGAACGGGATGCTTCGGCCACGGGGGGCTTGGGGGATTGGGGCAACGGGGCTTGCAGGAGGCGACGAAGGGTTTGCCAGTAGGGCGCAAGGGGGCTATGGCAAGGGGCAACTGGGCAAGGGGGGCTATGGTAGGGGGCAATCGATGGGGGTGGGGTGATCGGTGGGTGAGGTTTCGTCGATGGGGTTGCAAAAATGTTGAGTTAGAGTTTTTCATATTCATTTGTTGAAGAAGGGATAGGGTTAGATTCATTTGTTTTATGTTTAGGGGTAGGATGGTAATTCATAATGTTGAGTTAATTTAACTTAGCTACATATGGCTTTCATCCTTGACAGACTGCTACAAGATGTCTTCATGGCCGCTCAGGAGTGTATCACAGCAATTTATAGGAACAAACGAAAAGGCATTGTCATTAAGCATGATTTCTCTAAAGCTAATAATAATGTCAAATGGGATTTTCTTCTCCAAATTCTTCTGCTCCATGGTTTCGAACCTAACTGGCTCCAAATGGTGGGTGAGTGTGTCACCACGGAGAAGGCATCAGTGCTAATGAACGGGAAACCATGCGAATTATTTCACTTGAATAGAGGCATGAGACAAGGGGACTCGCTCCCCCAGTTGTTGTTTGTGATCGTTATAAATGTTTTTAGTAGAATGATGAAGTTTGCAGAAGCTGTAGGGTGGATAGTGGTTTGAAATGCATTTGGGGTGGTGCTTTGCTTTAACATGATCAATATGTCGATGCTACTATTATCCTTTGCGAGGCATATGAGTCCCCAATCAGAGGTATCCAACTAATTTGCAAGGTTTTTGAACTCTTCTCCAGTCTTTGGATCAATTTCACAAAAGTGCGATATTGGACATCAATGTGGATCATGAGGAACTCGAGTCGTATGCCCCCATTTTACAATGTCAAGTCTTGGAGTTTCCAGTGAGGCATTTGGGTCTACCTCTCCACCTTGACAAGTTTCTAAAGGTGGAATGAACCCCGTTGATAGAAAAGTTTGAAAAGCGTCTAGAGGGTTGGAGGAGCAATCTTTTGAATGTCGATGACTGCTTAGGACTCCTTCAGGTGGTTCTTTCCAACCCCCTTATTTTTCTCTCAATTTTCAAGATCCCTAAGGGGATCATTGAAAGACTTGATGGCATTAAAAAAAGATTCATATGGAGGTCTGAATAAGGATAAAAAGAATATGCATATAGTAAAATGGGAGATGGTGTGTAGCAGTAAGAGAAAAGGAGGTTTTCGGGTCCTCAATTTAGAGCATATGAACAAAGCGTTCTTATCCAAATGGAAATGGAGGTGGTAGTTGAGTTCTTCTATCATTTGGAAGCAAATTGTAGGGGAGTATGATTATCTCTCAAAGCATTAGATTTCCAGCCTTCCTAGAGGGGCTCCCAAATTCTCACATATCTGGACCAGAATCATGAACTCTGCACTGAAATTTATGACAGCAATAAGGTAGAAGGTGGACAACAGGACACTTGGCTTGGTGATTTACCTCTTTTGAAAAAGTTTCTCGGGTTGTTCGAGTTGGGAAGACACCATTGATCAATTCTGGGAGGGGGACTCTACGACTTGTGGATGTTGCATTGATATTTGCATTGTTCCAAATGCTCTAGAGGCAATGAATTATGCAAGGCTGCTCAAAGAACTTCAAGAAAAGGTGGTGTTGTCAATGGAGGAAGACATTGTCTCTTGGAGCTCAAACGTGAGGAAGGGTTTCTCTGTTCACCAATGTTATGAGTGGTGGTGTCGGGATCAGCCTGTCACAGCATTAACAACTCAAAAGTATGCGAAAATCTGGGGATCAAAAATCCCATTGAAAGTGAAAATTTTTTTTGTGGCTTTTACATCAAGAAAAGCTACTCTCAAAGTTGTATAGAGCAAAGTGGGCACCAAAGGAGGACACGACATGCTGAACCTGTGGGGGAGGGGTGGAAACAACGGTACACACCTTCCTTGAATGTCCAATGGCTAAGCAAATATGGCGGCATCTAGCGGGGTGTTCAAATTGGACCGATGGTTGTGCTACTCTTGAGGAATTATGAAGAGCAAAAAGAGTTCTTCAGAGGGTGGGAGATAGAAGTATAAAGGCCAAAGTATCACAAGTTCTTATTCCAGCGGTCCTTTGGGCACTATGGATTTTACAAAACCATCTCCTTTTTAGGGGAACCCCGGCCTATGAAGAGAATATTTGGGCGACAATGATACATCATATCAAGGTTTGGGGAATGAGTTGTGTGGGGGCGAGGTCGATTTCATTCCAAGGGGGTCAAATCGGAGTGGAGTAGCAGCTTGTCAGCAAGTTGATTTTCGTGTATTGAGGGGCAATGTAGATATCTCTTCTACTTGTATTTCCTTGATGGGTTTTGGGTTTTATCTTGAGTATGTCATGTTTAATGGCTTGCTTTAATTTTGTATCTTTTCCTGCTTTAGAAATTCACGCCTACATTTTTTTCAAAATTTTTTAACTTAGCTATAGGTTATCAACAATTATAACAAATAAATTTTTAGATATAAGAGTAAAAGACAAGGTTTTTTTATATAATGAAATTTGAGGGGTCCTTTTGAATACCAGTCACTTTTCAAGGGGTTGAATGCATTTTTCCCTTTTTTAAAATGATGTAAAAGAATAATTTTATTCATTGACACAGATAAGTTCAAATAAGCAATTTTAACCCCTATTAACTCATCCAACCATAACTATCAAGATATATTCTTGTTAACAAACAATCTGTTCTCCGTTATTCTCTTTATTCTTATGTTATTATGCACCCTAGATGGAGGGTAAAACTATGACAATCCATGTTAGTTGGGTGGATTGAATTCTTGATAAGATGACAAATTGCAATAAAAAGTAGAAGAAAAGTGGTCCCAAGAGGCAATGTTTTGGTGTCTATTTTGTCTCCCCCGAGAGGTATGGATGGATTCTATTATCACTTCTTATCGTCAAAATGGCAGTGATTGGTTTGGGGATGCCATCCCCATGGAGGAGAGGGATGTGTGGTTCATTGTCTAATTGTCTTGTCTTTTGTATGACTTTTAATAACCAATAAAAATAAAATGAATTTCACATGTTTGTATTACCATCGTAATCACAAAATACTCCAAACTTATTCAAATTTTTTTTAAAAAAAAGAGTGGTCGAATACCTTTTGTAGAGTTGGAAAAATATTTGCTCTCTGAATTTTGCATTATCTTCACATCCATGCATCTATTTGATTTTAATGATTTATCACATTCTTCATTAATTAATAAATAATTATTCTTGTTGCATTCACACTTGATAAATAAGTTTGTGTCTATTCTCATTTTAATGATAAAAAACATTTAAATTTTATTTTAATTATCTTTATAATTATTGTATTTATCTCATATTACTTACGAATATACATTTATTGTATTGAACAATTTTTTTGTCAATTGTCCAGTTGTACATGAGTTTTGTGATGATGATTTACTACAATTAATTATAACTTGTAGAAGTCCCTCCCATCATGTTTTGTCTATAAAAAACAAGTTTAAAATCCATTGTAATTGTTTGAAAATTTAATTTAAATTTTATGAAAGAATCTTCTAAAAAACATTTTACTTTTCCTTGGTTAATACTAATAATGCAAATTTTAATTTGTTATGAATGGACCAGTTTTTCTGAAACTCAATTTGATGGGATGAGTCAAAATTATTTAACTATCTATCCACCAACACTTTCAGTCAAATTAATATAAATAGTTAACTTGATGTATAATCAAATTTCATTTAATGTAAACCCAATCCAGTTTTTATGGATATAATTAAAAAAAAAGCAACACAAGTTTTTTTCCCAAACTGTACATAATTTTACGAGGACAACTTTCATGGGCAAATTTGAAGCAATCTTGTGTGCCTCTCAATCTAATTATTTTTAGTTATACAAGATACTATCACATCATTTTCAAAGTTGGTCATATTTATTTTCTGAAAGTTACATTGCATGATATATGCATGAACACCTAATATTCTCTTCCACCATCCAATGCTGATAACACTATTTGTCAACCTGAATTGCACTATTGGCATAGAAAAATCCATATATACACTTATCACACCAACCTAATTTAACACATTTTAATGGGTGACTTTCAATCAATTGTTGAATGATCAAGACATCTGGCTGCATATACAACAAAGCTTAATATATATTTTTCCTTAAATTTGAGACAATGAAAGAGACGACTGAAAGGGATATATAACTTCTGCCTGATAAAAATAATGCCTTGCAACTTGGAAAAACTCTATAGTATCTTCCAAAAGATAGTATGATTCTATGTCAATAATATTTTAAGATTACATGCCCCTTTGATCTACTCAAATTATTCAATAGTATTATTTGATTATCTTAAACTAGTCTTACTATAAAAAAAATAGTTGTCATATATTTCTGTGGAAGGTGTCAACAACCCTGAGCATGAAAGATCCCTATTAACTGAGCATTAAACTTGTTATATGTGTTGAATTATTATATACAATGGGCCTAATATAAAGTTGATTGAACAGATGAAATACACTCAAGATATAATATAACAAGAATCCATATAAGCAAGAAAGAATATATCCAACAATGATTCTCAGAAAATATTGATTTACATGAGTGACATCACATATGGTATCAAAGTTTATAATATGCTCATTGATATTTCTACTCCATACTCGTGCATCACGTCTTCTCAATCAATTTTCCTGGGAATGAGAAGAAAATAAATGTGAAAAACATTAAAAAGATGCAACACATAGAAAGAAAGTGACAACAAGTCATCATACATTCAATAACCACTAGTCTCTTCAGTTTCTCCTTTAAGCATTCTAGATTGCCTTCTAGATTGATTGGCAATGCTTAGTTTTTGCAGATCAACATTTGGGTCAATTTCTACCGACATACAAATGACATCATGCACCCCCCCCCCCCCCGGTTTGTGATGGATAATTAACAGAGAATATGAGTGAATACTAGAGATAAACTCTAATATCTGTCTGGATAAGGTATGATAAAACCTGATAACAATTCTAAGAAAACGCTGGAATTGTTTATCAAGATTTTTCTATGTAAATGAATAAAAATATCATTCCCTATCTTTTTAAATTTTTATCTCACCTAACAGTCTTACATACACATTCTAAAAACTGTCAGATCTATCAAATCAGTCACACATCTCTCACACTTATTCAAAAGTATAATTGTCATTTAAAAAGTCATAAACTCTTATCCATCCATTATCCACTACTTATCATTACTTTATCCAATGTGAACCAAACAAAAAAAAATTATTTTTACGTTTCCAAATGAGAATAACAGAAACGACAACCAAACAAAATTTTTGCTTATTCAACATGGATGTTATCTATCCCAGTATAACTATTAAAAGCGAATAAGCCTATATCACACCCCATACGGTACTTTAGAATATAAGTTAGCAAAAGAAGGAAGAAAAACAAATAATTATCGTTGAACCATGAGAAATGAGTTTGCTTATCTTAACCCTACTTGTTGAACCAGATCTATAGTTTGTTTACAACAAATAAAATAAATTTACATCAGTTTTGGATAGGTATAAAATTTCTAAATACATTGAATAGACTCACAAACAGGTCCAATGCTGCAAAATCATCCACAGAAACTTCATTATATCCATGTGATGTTTAAGTTGTCTCATGCATCATAAACCATGACGACATATTTTTTTTTATTTTTTATTGCAACATATCATGAGACTCACACCACTCATCACTCTAAAATTTGACTATCAAATTTTCCTTTTCCATTTTGTAATAAATTCATCATGTGTCTTCTCATTTTTAATTCAGTTAAAGTTTCTTGTATTGGATGTTGTTAACATGATGAAGTGATCTTCCACCTTTGGCAGCCCCTCCAAATCCACATAATTGAGAAAGGCTGTCCTCTAGGCAGATAAAAACAGCAAATGAAAATTGTATGCTCAAATTGTGCAAAATCCATATTAGAGTTAGATCCTATTTGGTTTGATCAATTTTTCATTACAAGTGAATATTTCACATGGTTAACACTGTAACTTTTTGTCAAACCAAATCTCTTATAGAGATTAACTAAAAATGATGGGATCTATGGCTGGATCACATCTCGTGCAAGATCCTCAATAGATGCTTCATTCACTAAGGCTTCAATGAAACCATTAAAACTTACAAGAGTACATATTGTAGGATAAACTAAACAAGGAGTACTACTGATGTGAGATTCATTATACTTTTTTCTCTTTCACTGAGCATTCAATGATTTGAAACTTCAAGTCAGGTCACCCTAACCGGTCCCCTGAAAAGTGACGATGATTGGCAATGCTTTAGCGGATTTGGAGAAGCAATAGTTAGCTCCAGATCTGGTAACAGAGGAGGTGGGCGCACCGGCGTCAGATATAGATGCGAATCGCCTTCTAATTGGGCATCTTGTTCCATGCAATTGAGATCGATCGAAGGAGAATTATTGTGAATCTCTAGCATTGTTGTATTCAGTGGCAGATTTGGAACAAATGGTACTTCATTTCCAACCTGCAATGAAACAAGAGAGACTTTTCTTAGGCAGTTTAAAAATAGCTTCATTTAAATTAATTTTCAAATAAAATTAAATGTTGTTTGGAGGGTGTTTGAGAACGAGTTTGAATTAATTATGATTTTTGAAAAAACAAAATCTACAAAAGCTGTCCAAAAGTGTTTTTAACTTTGACATCGTGAGAAATGAAGATGGTATAGTACTAGTGGGAGTTTAGAAGATTTAATTTAGTTTTTTTTTTACCACATCGAAGAGGCTCAATCGGCGTTTCTTTTTATTGAGGTTGGTCTGTCTGAGGAAGTACTTCTGGGCATGACTAGCCACTTGGGTTGGAGTCCTCGTTGTAACGAAGTTCCTCGAAATGCCTCGCCAATCTCCTCGTCCGAGCTTTTCTAGTCCGATCAGGAACATTCGGTGCTCTTCCTCGGTCCATGGTGTGCCTATAAAATCAAAATATATATGATTCAATTTTGTCAAATAAGATAAATCACGCTTCAAATTTGATATATTTCTTTGTTAAAGATCAATGAAAAGTCAGTTTGGTGATCATGATCCACAAAGCTAAACTCTTCTTTTTGAAAAATTTCAATTCGAATATTCCATCGAAGGAGAAATGAAAGATTTTAAATATAACAAAGACTAAAACAACTAAGATAATAAAGATTGTGAGCAAAATCAAGAAGCGAAACTCTTCAACAATCCATCAATACAATCAAGAAACAACAAACTACATGTTAAGAAACTCAAAACAAACAAAACCCAAGACATCTTAATTCACTCACCTTTCTTTCTGTCTTGATTAGATCTGCCCAAGAGACCATCAGAAAGGTATCCATTGGAGATCTTATTAGAAGCTTCATCAATGGAAACAAGAGAAGAAGAAGTCGAAGGTGAAGACGACGATGAGGAAGACAAGCAATCTATGCTGAAGCTCCTCTTCATGGGTGAGGAGGCTATTTGAAGCTGCACCCCAAAAAGTCTAAGACTACAACACATACTTCCTGAATTACTGCTGCAAGTCCTTGAATTGTGTCCATTGTTCCCACAATGGGAGCATTTCCTTCCCATTTTTGTTCCAACAAAACACACACAACTAAAGAAAAGGGAGACAATGTTGAGGCTTGAAAAAAAAAAGAACAAATGGTGATGAATTGAGATGTAAGATAGGAAGGGTGTTTAATAATGGTAGGAGAGGAAATTGGTTGGACATTATTTTTTGGTGGATATATATATTTATAGGTAATTTCATTATAAGAAATTCACACGAATGTGAGAGCATGTGTGGGCATTGGAAAAGGACTTGTTTTTACAAATCTAATACATAACTTTCTTCACATGATGCTTACATATACTCCTTGACATTCTTCCTCGTTTTATATATATATGATTATTACAAAACAACTTTTAAAAATGCCCGCTTGGGTTTATTCCGCAATTGTTATACATAGCCCTTACAGTCTAAAAATCTTTCTTTTTGGTGTACGTGGATATATTGAATGAATGAGATTCCATGGTTCATTTTTATTTACTTTGTTACATGATGTGGATGTTTTATAAATGAGCTATGCTACACTCAGTCTTTATACAATCTCAGATATAGTCTTATTATCTTTAACTCCCTTCACTAGTTGAATTAAGGTATACACATCACTGAAATTTTTTCACATTTTCTACAAATGATATAATTCAGTTCATTAGAGTATATATTTCAACTTTTATAAAAATAAATGCATTATTAGATCATACATTTGATTTAAAAAAAATAAAAACACGTGTGATATGCGTTTTGGACAGTAAAATGGTCTGAGTGTAACATTTTCATATTCTCTATTAATTTAAAATAGACAAGTACATTATAATATAGTTTAGTGGGGATGCACAACTCTCTCTCTCTCTCTCTTTCTAATATATCTTAATATTAACATAAATAATAGTGGTTGGAGCAAAACAAAGATTCACCGATGGTTCTGAGGTCGGTAGCTAAAAGGCCTTGTGGATTGGATACAATTTGCCATTTTTTTTTATAAGAGGTTATATAAAAATATAAAAAAAAATTGTTTTGGTGTCAATAAGAGGTTATGTAATTAATGGATGGTCATGAATCAAATTTATAGGACTTTTGCTAAATTATTGCATTGACACTGTTGGGGAGTGTCCAGAATATTGAAAACATTTGAAATGGGCATCTTTGACAATTGTTGAGGATTCATAAGGTACCTTAGACATTTTATTGTAAAAAATATCATATGTTTTTATAAGATTAAATAAAATAATCCATCATACATTTTAGATGAAAAATTAATGGGATTTTTAGTTTTAAGTCCCTGTAAACATGTCTATTTAGGGATCGATTTCTCCCTTCTTCAAATTTCTTTTTAAGTCCCCAACTTTGACCGTCTATTTTTTTATTCTCTCCTCCAAACGTCCGTCCATGTACCATTAGTTTGTAAAATGTGATTTTTATTTTTAAGTCCTTATAAACTATGCTATTTAGTGATCAATCCCTCCATTCTTCATATTTCATTTTAAATCCCCAACTTCAAACATTTTTTTTCTTATTATGTAGTTCCTGAACAAAATGTCTATATGATTTTATAAGTATTTTGATATTTAAAATTTGTATACAAAATGTTTGGTGAAATATCTAAACGAAAACTACATTTGCATTGTTAGATGTCCAGTGAAAATTTCAGTGTTATTCAACACTGCATATATACACCAAATCTGATATTATATTCTCTTATAATCTTATCTGTCTAATTAGGATTGATGACATAAGCAGAAGAAGAAAGATTACATAAGAAAATTTTGAGGATTTTTTCTTTATTAAATTTTGATTTAAATTATTTTTTCTTGGTTGAAAATTATGAAATATTAAAATAAATAAAAACTAAAATAATAGTAGCTTAGATGTTAAATAAAGAAATCTTTATCATAAATATATTAGATTCCCATAAAATCACTAATCTCTAAATAAATACAATTTTGTATACAAATTTTAAGTATAAATATTTACAAAATCATACAGACATTTTGTCTACGGACTAATAAGAAAAAAGACGTTTAAAGTTGAAGACTCAAAATGAAATAGGAAGATGGGGGGACTTATCACTAAATAACATAGTTTACAGGAATTTAAAAATAAAATCAAATTTCACAAACTAATGAATATGGACAAGGGTTTGACAGAGGGACTAAAAACGAAATAAAGGGTTGAAGTTGGGGACTTAAAAAGAAATATGAAGAAGTGGGGGACCAATTTCTAAATAAACATGTTTACAAAGATTTAAAACTAAAAAACCCAAATTAATGTGAAAAAAAATGTAAAAACAAACGTTTAAAAATATCACCTATAATTGTGATTTAAAATATATAGTTTTATTCCATTTATATAAAAAAAAAATGAAAAAATCCAGATTTTATCTCAGATGCCCAATTTAATAAAAATAATTAAACAAAAGATGATGATTAATGTAATGTACAACCTCCCATCCAAACAAGTTGAGATATGGTAATATCCAAGTGGGTATTAATAGAGAGGATATTTTTCAAATATGCTTATAAAGATATTTGTCCAATCCACTGCCTTAATAGAACTCAGACAGTCTCAATTTAATAGGATTTGTTTATGCATATTCTTTAAGCCCATGTAATGTGAGCACCAAGTTGTGAATTGTTTAAGTAATTTGATAAACTATACAAACATTTGTTGACATACCCATTGGGAATTATAATTCAGAGGAATCTTTCTTTACATGCTAAAGATGGAGACCAAAATTTATTTTTTTCAATGCTTTTCTTGGCTTCACTTGGGCACTTCTTTCCTTGAGTGCTCGTTAAATATATTTATAAATTAATGTCAAATTTTAGGGTTTTTTGCTTGGTAATTTTTTTTTAGTTAATCATAGTCACTTTCTATTACAAAATAATCACTGAAATAAAACATGGCTGAATGAGGGTGAAAGAGTAACAGAAGAAGAAAAAAAAAGCAAAAGGAAACACACATCCACCGGATAGAACATTTTAGGATCTTGTTGAGCTATGCATTTTTGTAAGAATAAAGCAAAACCATTTGGAAAATGATATGTCCGTCATGTGAGCAGTCTCTCATCCACAGTCCACATCAATTTTCTTTTTTTAAAAAAAATATGCACATATCCATTGAATTACATAAGTTATGTAAAATAAAATATACACTGAGATACACTAGTATCTTTTTTAAAAAAAAATTTAATAATTTTCATTTTCATATAGCACAATGTATATATATATTGTATTATCCTAGTGTATAATTGACATATCACTACAGAAAGGATTGCAAAACGGACTGAGTGTATCCCACGTTGAAACAATTATCCTTTTTTTAGTTAGGAAAATGTTAGACTCAATTATTTTTACCAACCAAAATTCAGACCACACATGTTTTCATTTTTAAAAAAATTAATAAACATCATCTAATGAGATATATGCTTTAATAAAAAGTGTATATCGCTCCATTTAAAGTTGAATGAACTCATTTTTAGCATGTGTAAAAAAAAATTAATAGAGTATATACATCATCTAATGAGGTATATGCTTCACTGAATTTATAAGAAGTATATTGGACTGTATTTTGAATTATAAAAAAATAAATGTATAAGCGCACTTTCAACTAATGTTGTAGATCTGGCTAGGGCTGCAACTTGGGTCGAGTTTAGCCAGAATCCGACGGGTTGAACCCGATTTTTACATAAGTTGTGTTGTAAAAATCCGGTTCAGGTTGGCCAATTCAAATTGATACCCATGTGATATTCTAAATGAGCCATGAGACATTGATACTTTATTCTTTATTCTAAATCTCTACCATTGGATTACAATATTTTTTTTTTTTGTGAACTCAGATTGATTTAGTGGGTGATTAAAATGGTTCAAATTGGCATCATAGACAATCCGACCCAACCCAAACCCATAGTAGACACCTATGTGATATTCTAAATGGACCATGAGGCATTGATATTTGATACTTTATTCTAAATCTCTACCGTTGGATCACAATATAATTTTTTTTATGAACTTAGATTGATTTAGTGGGCGATTAAAATTTATTAAATATGTGTATTTTATTTTTTGTTAAAACTTAGGCTTAAAAATCATTGGGTTGAAATTTAGATTGGGTCAGGTTAGGGGTGAACATTTTGAATTTCAAGTTGGGTTCGAATTAGGGTCAATCAGAACCCAACCCAACCCAACCCGAATTAAACCCGTAGATCCGGTCCAAGAGCCGTACATCGGATCCAATACCCGATTTTAATAATTATCATGGACCGTCGATCCTCCAATGGTTAGAACATCTTGATCATCGATTTAAATAAGATCTTGTTCAATCTCAATAACTCTGTATGGATTAAATTATATTTTCTATATAGAAGATACTTATCATCCAATTTGAGGATTATTATATCTTAGTTTTCTGGCTGAGTTTGAAAATGTCTCCATTTCCTGTATTTGGAGTTTGTGTTCCTGTAGCCCCTGTTGGGAATAAAGATAGTGGAAAGGATACATAAATCCAAAAAAATCCAAAATACTGTTTGTCAGAATAAGTGGAATAAACTGGTGGTGGACATATGTAATATTTCATGTATTTTTTTAAATTGTACTATTTCACTCAATCTACTTTATTGATTTAGTAGGGGTTCATATGTGTCAATCTCACATCATTACTTATTATTGATATGCACATGTCATATCATCAAAGTTGACCTCAGAATTGAATTTTACGGCTGTGTCCTAGGTGAATTTTTAAATGATGCTCTATATATTTTTATAAAAAAATATATATTATTTGAATATTACAAATCATTTTATTTTAAGTTTAAAATATTATAAAATATATATACAGTATTATATAACATTTAAATTAAAACCTTCTACATTATTATATACGCATAATAATAGAAAAAAAATTAAATTTTAATAAAACGAGATAATTGGAAAATAATAAAATATCTATAAAAGAGGGGCTGAACACTATATTATTGAATGGAGAGAGAAAGATGAATTTGAGAGAAACAATGGAAAAGAAATTGTTTTGAGAAGAATAAGGGAAGAGAGTACATGGGAGAGAATCAGAGCCTTAAAATTCTAATATTTATTGTTATTATAGTTGAAGAGATTTGGGGATGGGAGAAATTTTATACTTTATTTATTCCAGTTATGTAGTTATTTATACTAAAATAAATGAGTACTTTTGTTTTCAACTTGTGTGAGTCAGGTTTGCATCGGCTATCCATCTTCCTAACTAATTAAACAATAAAATATTGTCTCACTAAATAAATATATAAATAAATAACTAGTGCAAATGCTCATCACAATTTCAATGGAAAAATGGCCATATCTGTCAGTGCTCAAATGTGAAGATATACCTATTGTTTGTTTAAAACCAAAAAAAAAAAAAAAGGTTTCTATGTAGGTCTCCTATGCCTATCAGATTGTCCTTTTGATAACACGGTGAGTGGACAAATTGTAGTTTTATCTTATCCTAAACAGATCTTTCAACAGGAGGATTGGCCAAATTATGCAAGGTTTTAAAAATGCGTGGAAAAAGATAAAGGAATATATCATAATCAAATGTCCACAGCCGAAAGCAAAGTGGGCAAGAACAATAAAAAAAAAATGTTTTTGGGTAAGGTTTAAAAGAAGTTTTTAAGTGTTTTATGTTTAATTAGCATCACTGCTCTAATGACTTTTAAATCCAACATCTATTCTACTATAAAATAAATTTGTACAAACTTGTGTAGTGATCAGCTTTTGAAATATTGTCATAACCTCCTTTAGTAGATAACCTCTAATGCCAAGTTTCTTTAGTAGATAATTGTATCTTTTATTATTATTTTCAATCACTGTTACACATAGTTCATTTTTCAACTCAATTTTCAGTCTGATATACCTTGTTAGTCACATGTACTTATACTATAATGAGGTATATACCTCATTAAAAAAAATTATGTTTTTTTAAATGAATCCATACAATTCATTGAAGTATATATACTTTATCTTTTATAAAAGCATATATTTTATTAAATGATGTATGATATTTATAAAAAAATCAAAATGAAAGCGGACTGGATTTGGGGCTGGCAAAAAGGAGTGAGTGTAACATCATTCCTTTTTTTTGTGCATGAGTAAAACTCGAACATAGAATCAAGAATGAAATATTTTTCAACCTTTCAATAATTGATTTGTTCTTTTTGTTAAGTTAGATGAACTAATCTCATAATTTCATTTAGTGAGTTAAAAATCCAGGTGTGGTTTCTCTAGACTTTGATTGATCATCTGTCAAACTATAATTGGATTTGCAGTACAACAAGCAGACTTTGAATTATTCTTATGAGAATTGTTTGTTATTATAGGATCTTGTACCAAATATCATAAATTAATGATATACAGTTTTTAAGAAAAATAAAAATAAATCAATTATCAACTGGTGAAGTTGTTACCTAGAGCAGGCATCATATGAGTATAATTTACAAATTTAATAGTTTGAATCAAATCCTTTAAAGTACATATTATGATATAGTTTACAAGATTGGCTAAATTTGGGGGCAAATCACATCCAAGTTGGGTGAGGATGAGGTGCACAATGAACCTGTCCACAATCAGTGCATGTGTTGCTGCATCTTTAACTAAACAACAATATATTATAATTAGTGATAATGTAATTAATAATTATAACTAATACCAGTGCCTTTATTCAGAATGTATGATAGGTTGAACCACTGAGGGTTGTTGCTTTGTACAATTGTACATGGTAATTTAGTCTTTTGTTTCCTTTTATTCTTTTGGAATACTTTATTGTTTTAGTTTATTCCTTGTTAGGATTAAAAGATATTATATTATATATTTTTTTAGTGTTATAGTATAGGCTTGTTTTTGAGAAAGGGACGATATTGATAAAAGAGACAAAACTATATCTGATTTCTTGTTAATAGTGATATATTTTTTATTTGTACAAAGCTTGCTTGATAATTGTTTTCATTCACAGATAAGAAAAAGTATAAATTCACTATGAACAAGCAATTGACATATTTTGTCTCTTTCCTCAACACCGCCCCTCTCTGACACAAAGTAACCTCATACAAATATCACTTGAAAAATTATAATCTTTCTTAATATTAACAAGGAACAACCTAAGTATGAAAAAGACTAATAAATTACCCTTACAAATTGAGGAATAGACCCTCTCAAGATAAGTTTTTTAATAGACTTTAAATCCAAACAAAAAACCTATCTTTTCTTTGTGCTTTGTTCAATAGGACATTTAGGCTCCGTTTGGAAACACAGTCTGAAGTTCGCAAATTTGATTTGCGTGGCCCAGACTTGGAGGGTCAAAATCTAGCCTGGGCCCACTTGCAGAGTGTAACGACACTTATTTAAATTTTTTAAAATAATACAGGCCCGGTCCATTTGGTCCATACAGGTCCAAGCCCGTGGGCAGGTCATGGGTCTGGGTTATACCCTTGGCTAGAAAAAAAAGCCCATGGGATAAGGCCTATTTTGCATGAGCCGACCTGTTGTTGATGCCTAGTCTAGAGTTGTTGATGCCAGTCTCTAGTTTATATGAAAAAGATATATGAAATATCAAATATGAATTCATACATCACAATGGTAACACCTGACCACCTTACCATACGTTCCATAAACTACATTACAAATATTGATTTCTTCCCTCATTAAAAGAGTGTGCGTAAAAAATCTCATATTGGGTGGTTTAAGAAATGACACCTTCATAATTCAATCACACATGATTTTTATGTATGTTGAATATTTTATAATTCATTTTCAAATATTTATAAAATTAATTTTATAAGTAAAAACATCTTTTTTTCTTATCAACCAAAAATTAAATTTAACTTCTAAATTTGAACGGGATATTTCTGACAGTTACACAACAAAAAACTATTTTATAGCTTTTCTAACAAACATTCACAACTATTTATTCTCTGCTTAGCTTTCAACAGCTACAACAAACATGCCAACTACTTATCATAAAAGTTAAAATATATAATTTATAAGTTTTAATTTATAATTTGTAAATTTAAGCTGCAACAAACATGGTCGTAATTTCTTACTTTCTTTTCCTTTGATGCATTTTGCCTCTCATCCACCTTCATATAATCTATCAACCCTTGGTAAGGATCTGTCGAGAGATTTAGATAGACCTTTTGACGCGGTAGTAACACAAGACATAAAGAAGATCACGTCCTCTTCTCATTAAACTTTTTGAATCCGCAAGAAATGAAGGCAAAGGGGAAAACATTTTTGTACTAGCTCCCCTTTTTGTAGCCTAGAAAAACACTCATAATGATGTATCCGTGAAACATACTAAAAATAGAAGACATCTTAAATCGTAAAAATTGAAATATAAGATACTAAAAATTTGAACGCGTTAGTGAATGGTGATTATTATGAGTTTAAATTACAAGATTTGTCAAAATAGTAAACTATTGTAAATGGTAAATTTTTGGAAAAACTGACCCATTGTGACTGGCTCTTCAAGTAAACTTGGAAAAATATAATATAAGTCGTTTTGATGTTCGGATCAACGTGTATAGCCTTTTACCCCCCATTTGGATCGAGGAATAAGTTATTATGGGGGTTTATACCTATTTCAGGAACATATAACTTTATCAATGGAATAAGTGATTTTCTGTTTGGTTGTGTTTTTTTTATTCGTATTGAAAAATGTAATAATAAAAATTGAGTTGTTTGGTAAATGAAGAGTAAAATGTGAATAAGGTGTAAAAAGTTGATTTGATATGTGGACCCTATTGATGTATAAGAGGTGATGACTGATGATTTGATGTGATGACATGTGATTTTTTTATATGATAGTGGGTCCCACCTTCCATAAGAATAGTATAAGCTTATCCCATGGGTTACTTAGAATTACTATACTCTTTTACTCATTTATGCTGACATAGTAATACCAAGTTATACTCTATAAACAACAATCATTTTCCCCTATCTATTCTTATCCCACTTTATACCATCCTTAACCTCCCATCCAAACGGGGTAAAGTTTAGGCCTTTTGTGGACCCTCTCAACCCATTTTCTTCATTTCTTCTCAACCACCAACTCCTGCGGGTCCTCCACATCCAATGCTACATCATTTATCGATAAGGAAAATGTTCGCGTAGTTTTTTTTAATGAAAAAATGGGACAAGAACTATGTCTTGACAGATTTTCACTGAAATTATTTTGAGAGTCATGACTCTTCATGAAAGATGATATCATGAATATATTTGAAATTTTTTTTAAGAATAGATTTAAATCAGTCTATAAAATTTTGTAGCTTCCTCGTGGATTTTTCACTTAAAAAGAGTAGGTTAAACGCAATTTAGATTTGTTTGGACTATGTTGGTGTAGATTCTGCACTAGCAAAAGCAAAACGTAACTCTCAATCCAAACAAAAAAACCGAATTGGTGTTGGGGCATCAAAAATAACATTCGCATGCTATTTCTCTGCGGGTAGAGAAGCTCTAGAAACCAATGTTTTGAAATCAGATCGGACCAGTCGATTTAATCAGTTGGATCATTGACCAGCCCGGATTCCAATCTGGTTCAACCTCAAAACTAGTCTATGTCACAAACCGTTCTAAAATCGAAAAATCGTTCAACTCGACAGTTGAATTGCCGGTTTTGTAGAACTGTTGCCGGGTTACACGAACCACCCAAGTTTATGTGAGTGTCAAAAAAACTATTGAAATGATGTTAAAAGCCTCAAAAATCACTTTCTTTAAATGTAACGACTATGGTTTTCCTAGTTGTTTCTTAATATTGTGCATTGGGTCATATTGCTATAAGGTTGTGGAGGACTTATATATCTTATGAAATTAAGGTATGGTTGGAATCATTGTTCTGTTATCTTTCCAAATATTTTTACGGATCATGAATCAGATGAATATCGATCAGGTTATGGGCCAAATTGTGCCTAGAGATCGGCAGAGAAATAGCGACGGCTCCAAGGTGAGCCGTCGATTTTTTGACAGATCCAATAGGAGCCATTGATCTAGAAACGGTTTCAAGCTTGAATATTTCAATTTTTAGAAGATTTTAATGTGTATTATTGATTGATATGTTTGGGATACAGTCGGTTTTGATTTTTCCACGTGTGTAAAGCTTATATATACCTCCTCTCTCTCTCTCTCTCTCTCTCTTCATTGAAAACCCTAAAACTCTAAATTCTTCTTCTTCTTCTCTTGTTTTCGGCACCTTTGTTAAGGAGCTTGGGAAGGGGTTCGAACAGAAGATTCTTGTGAGTATTATCCTCTGTTTATAAAGAGTTTGGATTAATAATTATTCCCTTTAGAGGTCCTTGTTATATGATTTCGTTTTTAGGTTTTTCAAACAAAAAGAATGGATTTTTCTTCTTGATTCTTGAAAATTTTATTAATAATTATTCCCTTTAGAGGTCCTTGTTATATGATTTCATTTTTAGGTTTTTCAAAAAAAAAAAAGAATGGATTTTTCTTCTTGATTCTTAAAAATTTTGTATGATTTCAGGTCTTGTATTATATCAATAATTTGTCGATGATTTTATAATATTTTTACAAGTTTTGATGATAATATTAGGTCTCACATGTATATGTTTGAAGTTATGATTTCTTAGGTTTTCTTGTTGGTTTTTTCTCATGATTTTAATGTGGTTTAAAGGATTTGTCGGATCGGATGTTATAACTATTGTACTATGAGATCTTCATATTAGTTTATAAGTCTTTCATGTAAACATATATATGTTTGGGTATATACCATGCGTAGGTTTATTCGTTTAAAGTAGAAATCATATTTTTATGATATTTTTAATCTTGTTTTGACCCTCATGTGCATAGATCCGAACCCATATATGTTTTTATGATTTCTAAAAGTTTTTATCATATATCCATGTTAGTTGTTTTTACATATAATAGATCTATGGTTTTAAAGGATTTTTGGAAAATGTTTTAATGGTTTCTTATAAAAGTTTTTATGAATATTTTAGATCTAGAGTTTTGAATAGAAGAATATCATGCTACGTATAATAATATGTTATCTCTTGCCGTTTTCAAATGATTTTTCAAAGTATAAGCAGATACTTGGGTGTACCGAGTGTTTTAGCATTTCATCGATATTTTACCATTTTTTCCATAAGCTAAGGTTTCGAATGGATTTTCTTTATACAATCTTCGATCTATCTCGTAAATATTTTGTATCGTTTTACCTATTATATATTACTTATATACCTATGTTAAATATACGATTTTCAAAGATGTTTTAAATGAGTTTTTGGATTGGTTTTAATTAGAATTCTTGAACGCATGATTTGATTTTCGAGATGAGTTTTTGTTCTGTTTTACGTCATTTTAAACGACTCATGTATGATTTTCTAATGATAGAACGTGTTGGGATGTTTTAATAAAAATTACGATTTCATGCCTTCTACCTCGGGACGGTTCCATTGAGAGCTGTCGGGCACAGACGGCTCCAAGAGGTGCCGTCGGTTTGTAAGGGACGACCCCAAGAGGAGCCGTCGGGTTTGCCTAGGATGACTCTTAAAAGAGCCGTCAAATTATATATGGGTACCATTATGTCTCGTACTATTTCCGTTATGACCGAGATATATCGTTTTAGGACTGGTTAGGTTACTATAGATTATTCTGGATTGATTTGCGTGTTGTTGGACCAGAGGTGAGTGGCTCTAGTCTCCTATGTAATCTTCGAAAGATTTTATCGACACATCATGATAGTTTTAAATATTATTTTATGTATAATCTCGAGCATGTCATATTATATAGGCTGATGTCTTATTACGTATTTGTGTTGAGAATATCAAATTTTGAATATATCGCATGCATATGTTTTGGGACGAAATAAATGTTGATCATGAATGTATCGCATCACCTAGGTGGCTTAGTCTAGGTGACTCTGGTTCAGAATTGACCTAAGTCTAAGTGACTTCGTCTAAGTGACATGTGTCTAGGTGACACGATTTTCAGAGCGAAATCTTTGCGGCTAGGTGTCATGGAATACGGGCATGCGTGTCCGTTGCATTCATACGCATCATGTGTTTTGACTGGATCTTGAAATGAGATTTCTATTAAGTCGGTTTATTGAAAATTTATTGTATTTACAAATATCATTTCATTATATCGTGCAAATTGTTTCTTACAATATCTTATTAAAGATTATTATTTTGAGATATGTTGTATTATTGGGACCTAAAAATTCATTCACTGAGTGTGTGGTTGCTCACCCTCATTTTCCCAATTTTTCAGATTTAAAGACTTAGATTGATGGATCTTATGTAGCTGCGAACGAAATCATGGGTGCGAGAACGTTAGACTTGCTTGGCCGAAGGACTTGATAAATTTCATTTGGCATGTAGTTGGTCCATCTTCCTAGTAACCATGTTTTTACCAAGTTGTATGTCTTTTTGTGTATAAGTTACACATCCAGACACATTGGAAGTATTGTTGAAATCTTAGATGTTTTAGTATCCTTGAAGAATGAAGTTTATTTTATTTTTATTTTATTATATCTCTGGATAAAAGGAAAAAAATATAGAACTCTGAGATTTGAGGAATTAAGTTAACGCAACTGGATTCTACGCTTCAAAATCTTGTTGAGGATTCAAGGGTTTTTCATTAAAACAACAACAAAATATATTATTTTATACAAATTGTAAAACATTAGTTTGATTATGTCATCTAACAAATTATAAAATAGATAAATTTTAAGTCATGATAATGTCATGATTCAATTCTGATTAACCCGATGGTTGAACTAATGACCAGTGACCTAGTCATTTTTCTGGTTCAATGAACAGTTCGATTTTTAAAACATTGTCAGAAACAACACTTCTCCATCGTGACTCGTGTTACAAACGTGAGCATCCCCATCACAATTTCAAATGAGGCATTAAATCTCCATCTTAGTCCCAAACATGGCTATTTCAGTACCATTGAATCCAAGTTGGATGGATTCTTCGAGCCTATGTTTGGTTCGATAATTAAGTTAGTGTAAGATTTATGACTATCTAATGATAAAGTGATTTTTTTTTTGTCGTGTTTTGAATTATTCTCGTTTGAAAACATAATAATAAAGTTTTTATTGTTCAGATAAAATATAAATAAAGTGTGTGGATAAAGATTTATAAAATGAGAAAAAACAATGACAGTGGGTCTACATATTCTTTTGGGTTGAATAATCTGGAATAACTTATCTGAAATATTCTTTTAGGTTGAATAATCTAGAATTTATATTTCACTTATACTAGTTAATTGTAGCATTAAAGAATAAAGTTAATTGTAGTATGTAAATTCTTATTTATTTCAGCCATTCAACATTCACGAGATTATTACGACTAATT
>CM060877.1:6985422-7125747 GCA_030737845.1 Acorus calamus | reverse complement strand
ATAGTTTGAATCAAATCCTTTAAAGTACATATTATGATATAGTTTACAAGATTGGCTAAATTTGGGGGCAAATCACATCCAAGTTGGGTGAGGATGAGGTGCACAATGAACCTGTCCACAATCAGTGCATGTGTTGCTGCATCTTTAACTAAACAACAATATATTATAATTAGTGATAATGTAGTTAATAATTATAACTAATACCAGTGCCTTTATTCAGAATGTATGATAGGTTGAACCACTGAGGGTTGTTGCTTTGTACAATTGTACATGGTAATTTAGTCTTTTGTTACCTTTTATTCTTTTGGAATACTTTAAGCCCCCGTTTGGAACGGGGATAGTTTTTATTCTAGAGTATAGATTTATCCAAGTATAAATGAGTATAAATAAGGATAAAGTGATTTTGTGTTTGGTTGTATTTTGAATTATTCTCATTGGTAAACGTAAGAATAAATGTTTTGTTGTTTGGGTAAAATGTGAATAAAGTATGGATAAAGATTTATAAAAGGTAAAAAAATAATGATAGTTGATTTGACAGGTGATTTATAAGAGGTGATGACAGTTGATTTGACAGTGGGCCCACATATTCTTTAGGTGGAATAACCTAGGATAACTTTTATTCTAGGGGTTGATTGAAATTCCTATACCACTTTATCAAGGTTTATTCTGGCACAATTTATCTGGGGTTATCCGAGGTAAACAAACACCTCCAAATACTTATCCGGGGTTATCCGGGGGGTTATTCTCGTTCCAAACGGGAGGTTATTATTTTAGTTTATTCCTTGTTAGGATTAAAAGATATTATATTATATATTTTTTTAGTGTTATAGTATAGGCTTGTTTTTGAGAAAGGGACGATATTGATTTCTTGTTAATAGTGATATATTTTTTTATTTGTACAAAGCTTGCTTGATAATTGTTTTCATTCACAGATAAGAAAAGGTATAAATTCACTATGAACAAGCAATTGACATATATTTTGTCTCTTTCCTCAACACCGCCCCTCTCTGACACAAAGTAACCTCATACAAATACCACTTAAAAAATTATAATCTTTCTTAACATTAACAAGGAAGAAGCTAAAGTAATAAGTATGAAAAAGACTAAATTACCATTACAAATTGAGAGAATAGACCCTCTCAAGACAAGTTTTTTAATAGACTTCAAATCCAAACAAAAAACCTGTCTTTTCTTTGTGCTTTGTTCAACATTATATAATAGGACATTTTTAGCCTGAAGTTCGCAAATTCGATCCGCGTCGCCCAGACTTGGAGGGCCAAAATCTAGCCTGGGCCCACTTGCAGAGTGTAACAACACTTCTTTAAATTTTTTAAAATAATACAGGCCCGGTCCATTTGGTCCATACAGGTCCAAGCCCGTGGGCAGGTCATAGGTCTGGGACTATTCTTGTCCAGGCCCTTGGCTAGAAAAAAAGGCCCATGGGATAAGGCCTGTTTTGCATGAGCCGACCTGTTGTTGATGCCTAGTCTAGAGTTGTTGATACCTAAGTCTCTAGTTTATATGAAAAAGATATATGAAATATGATTTTCAAATATGAATTCATACATCACAATGGTAACACCTGACCACCTTACCATACGTTCCATAAACTACATTACAAATATTGATTTCTTCCCTCATTAAAAGAGTGTGCGTAAAAAAATCTTTTTTTTTTTTTTTGATGGAAGATTGGCATGAACCTTTGATAAATCAGGCAAATGCCGAATGGGTGTTACATTCCAAACCAACATAAGTCAAAAATCAGAAAATCTCTCACCCAATCATGTAGAAGAGGATTTTCTACTAGCTGGGCTGAGAGTAAAAATACACATGAAATTACATAGCTATATCAAATTTTCCCCTAACAATAGACACCAAGGACGCCCTCGCACAATGCATCCCCCATAGCTTGATAAAATGTATGACTCGCTCCCAAACATTTTCCACGTATGCTCTTGCATTTCTGAACAGAAGATGATTTCGTTCTAGCCACACAGCCCAACACACGGCCGGAATAAAAGATTGTGAAACCTTGGCCTGCACACTTCGGTCCCCTGGAAGCTTCAATTTCCTACTGGCTTCCCACATGCTCTGGAGGGAGGAGAAAGAGGTGTCAATAAAAAAAATCTCATATTGGATGGTTTAAGAAATGACACCTTCATAATTCAATCACACATGATTTTTATGTATGTTGAATATTTTATAATTCATTTTTAAATATTTATAAAATTAATTTTATAAGTAAAAACATCTTTTTTTTCTTATCAAACAAAAATTAAATTTAACTTCTATATTTGAACATGATATTTCTGACAGTTACACAACAAAAAACTATTTTATAGCTTTTCTAACAAACATTCACAACTATTTATTCTCTGCTTAGCTTTCAACAGCTACAACAAACATGTTAACTATTTATCATAAAAGTTAAAATATATAATTTATAAGTTTTAATTTATAATTTGTAATTTTAAGCTGCAACAAACATGGTCGTAGTTTCTTACTTTCTTTTCCTTTGATGCATTTTGCCTCTCATCCACCTTCATATAATCTATCAACCCTTGGTAAGGATCTGTCGAGAGTAACACAAGACATAAAGAAGATCATGTCCTATTCTCATTAAACCTCTTCTCAGTAACACAAGACATAAAGAAGATCACAAGAAATGAAGGCAAAGGGGAATAAAAAAATTTGTAGTGGCTCCCCTTTTTGTAGCCTAGAAAAACACTCATAAGGATGTATATGTGAAACATACTAAAAATAGAAGACATCTTAAATCATAAAAATTGAAATATAAGATACTAAAAATTTGAACGCATTAGTGAATGGTGATTATTATGAGTCTAAATTACAAGATTTGTCAAAATAGTAAATTATTGTAAATGGTAAATTTTTGAAAAAACTGACCCATTGTGACGGGCTCTTCAAGCAACCTTGGAAAAATATATAATATAAGTCGTTTTGATGTTTAGATCAAAGTTTATAGCCTTTTACCCCCCCCCCCCCCCCCCATTTGGATCGAAGAATAAGTTATTATGGGGGTTTATACATATTCCAGGAACAGATAACTTTATCAATGGAATAAATAATTTTCTGTTTGGTTGTTTTTTTTATTCTCATTGAAAAATGTAATAATAAAGGTTGAGTTGTTTGGTTGATGAAGAGTAAAATGTGAATAAGGTGTAAAAAGTTAATTTGATATGTGGGCCCTATTGATGTATGAGATGTGATGATAGGTAATTTGATGTGATGAGATGTGATTTTTTATGTGATAGTAGGCCCCACCTTTCATGAGAATAGATAAGATGGGTATAAGCTTATCTCAGTGGTTACTTAAAATTACTATACTCTTTTACTCATTTATGTTGGCATAGTAATACCAAGTTATACTCTATAAACAACAACCATTTTCCCCTATCTATTTTTATCCCACCTTATACCACCCTTAACCCCCCATCTAAATGGGGTAAAGTTTAGGCCTTTTGTGGACCTTCTCAACCCATTTTCTTCATTTCTTCTCAACCACCAACTCCTGCGGGTCCTCCACATTCAATGCTACATCATTTATCGATAAGGAAAATGTTCGCGTAGTTCTTTTCATGAAAAAATGGGACAAGAACTATGTCTTGACAGATTTCCACTTAAATTATTTTAAGAGTCACGACTCTTCATGAAAGATGATATCATGAATATATTTGAAAATTTTTTTTAAGAATGGATTTAAATTAATCTATACAATTTTGTAGCTTCCTCGTGGATTTTTCACTTAAAAAGAGTAGGTTAAATGCAATTTAGATTCATTTGGGACTATGTTGGCGTAGATTCTGCACTAGCAAAAGCAAAACGTCACTCTCAATCCAAACAAAAAAACCGAATTGGTGTTGGGGCATCAAAAATAACGTTCACATGCTATTTCTCTACAGTTAGAGAAGCTCTAGAAACCAATGTTTTGAAAATCAGATCAGACCAGCCGATTTAATCGGTTGGATCATCGACCGGCCCAGATTCCAACCTCAAAACTAGTCTATGTCACAAACCGTTCTAAAATCGAAAAATTGTTCAACCCGACAGTTGAACTGCTTGTTTTGTAGAACTGTTGCCAAGTTACACGAACCATCCAGGTTTATGTGAGTGTCAAAAAACCCATTGAAATGATGTTAAAAAGCTCAAAAATCACTTTCTTTAAATGTAACGATTATGGTTTTCCTAGTTGTTTCTTGATTATTGTGCATTGGTTCATATTCCTATAAGGTTGTGGATGACTTATATATCTCCAATTTATGAAATTAAGGTATGGTTGGAATCGTTATTCTGTTTGCTTTCCAACTCTTTTTATGGATCGTGCATCGGATGAGTATTGATCAGGTTATGGGCCAAACTGTGCCTAGAGGTCGACAGAGAAATAGCGACGGCTCCTAGGTGAGCCGTCAATTTTTTGATGGATCCAATAGGAGCCGTTGATCTGGAAATGGTTTCAAGCTCGAATATTTCAATTTTTAGAAGGTTTTAATGTGTATTATTGATTGATATGTTTGGGATATGGTCGGTTTTGATTTCCTCACATGTATAAAGCTTATATATACCTTCTCTCTCTCTCTCTCTCTCTCTCTCTCTCTCTCTTCATTGAAAACCCTAAAACTCTAAAGTCTTCTTCTTCTCTTGTTTTCGGCACCTTTGTCAAGGAGTTTGGGAAGGGGTTCGAACAGAGGGTTCTTGTGAGTATTATTATCTGTTTATGAAGAGTTTGGATTAATAATTATTCCCTTTAGAGATCTTTGTTATAAAATTTCGATTTTAGGTTTTTCAAACAAAAAGAACGGATTTTTCTTCTTGATTCTTGAAAGTTTTATATGATTTCAAGTTTTGTATTATATTAATAATTTGTGGATGATTTTTTTACAAGTTTTGATGATAATATTAGGTCTCACGTGTATATGTTTGAAGTTATGATTTCTTAGGTTTCCTTGTTAATTTTTTTTCTCATGATTTTAATGTGGTCTAAAGGATTTGTCAAATCGGATGTTATAGTTATTGTATTATGAGATCTTCATATTAGTTTATAAGTCTTTCATGTAAATATATATATGTTTGGTATACCATTCTTAGATTTATTCATTTAAAGTAGAAATCATGTTTTTATGATATTTTTAATCTTCTTTTTGACCCCTCATATGCATAGATCCGAACCCATATATGTTTTTATGATTTCTAAAAGTTTTTATCATAGATCCATGTTAGTTGTTTTTACATATAATAGATATATGATTTCCAAGGATTTTTGAAAAATGTTTTAATGGTTTCTTATATATGTTTTTATGAATATTTTAGATCTAGAGTTATGAATAGAAAAATATCATGCTAGGGATAATAGTATTTTATCTCTTGCTGTTTTCAAATGATTTTTTAAAGTATAAACAGATCCTTGGGTGTACTGTATTAGCATTTCATCAATATTTTACCGTTTTTTCCATAAGCTAAGGTTTCGAATGGATTTTCTTTATACAATCTTCGATCTATCTTGTAAATATTTTGTATCGTTTTACCTATTATATATTACTTTTATACCTATGTTAAATATACGGCTTTCAAAGATATTTTAAATGAGTTTTTGGATTGGTTTTAATTGGAATTCTCGCACGCATGATTTGATTTTGGAGATGAGTTTTTTTTTTTTTTCTGTTTTTCACCATTTTAAACGACTCGTCTA
The DNA here is from genome assembly GCA_030737845.1 of Acorus calamus. Classification (NCBI taxonomy): domain Eukaryota; kingdom Viridiplantae; phylum Streptophyta; class Magnoliopsida; order Acorales; family Acoraceae; genus Acorus; species Acorus calamus. The sequence goes on along the minus strand of CM060877.1, from coordinate 7,120,040 downwards.
TGGTTTTCCAATGATATAATATGTTGGGATGTTTTAATAAAAATTACGATTTCATGCCTTCTACCTCAGGACGGTTCCATTGAGAGCTTTCGGGCATGTTCCGAACAGCTCCCAGAGGAGCCGTCGGTTTGTAAGGGACTGCCCCAAGAAGAGCCGTCGGGTTTGCCTTGGATGGCTCTTAAAAGAGCCGTTAGTTTTTCTATGTATATGGGTACCATTATGTCTCGTACTATTTACATGTATTATGACCGAGATATATCGTTTTAGGACTGGTTAGGTTACTATAAATTATTCTGGATTTATTTGCGTGTTGTTGGACCGGAGGTGAGTGGGTCTAGTCTCCTATGTAGTATTCGAAAGATTTTATCGACACATTATGATGGTTTTAAATATTATTTTATGTATAATCTCGAGTATGTCATATTATATAGGCTGATGCTTTGTTACGTATTTGTGTTGATAATATCAAATTTTGAATATATCGCATGCATATGTTTTGGGGCGAAATAAGTGTTGATCATGCATGCATCGCATCACCTAGGTGGCGCAGCCTAGGTGCCCCAGTCTAGGTGACTGTGATTCAAAATGGATCCAAGTCTAGGTGACTTTGTTTATGTGACACAATTTCCAAAGCGAAATCCTCGCGGCTAGGTGCCATGGAATACGGGCATGAGTGTTCGTTGCATTTATATGCATCATGTGTTTTGACTGGATCTTCAGACATGCATCTTGAAATGAGATTTCTATTAAGTTGGTTTATTGAAAATTTATTGTATTTGTAAATATCATTTTATTGTATCTTATAAATTGTTTCTTACGATATCTTATTAAAGATTATTATTTTGAAATATATTGTATTATTGGGACCTAAAAGTCCATTCACTGAGTGTGTGGTTGCTCACCCCTCATTTTCCCAACTTTTCAGGTTTAAAGACTTAGATTGATATATCTTGTATAGCTGCGAACGAAATCATGGGTGCGAGAACGTTAGACTTGCTTGGCCGAAGGACTTGATAAATTTCATTTGGCATGTAGTTGTCCCATATTCCTAGTAATCATGTTTATGCCAAGTTGTATGTCTTTTTGTGTATAAGTTACACATCTAGACACATTGGAAGTATTGTTGAAATCTTAGATGTTTTAGTATCTTTGAAGAATGAAGTTTATTTTAGTTTTATTTTATTATATCTCTTGATAAAAGGAAAAAAATATAGAATTATGAGATTTGAAGAATTAAATTAACGCAACTGGATTCTACGCTTCAAAATCTTGCTAAGAATTCAAGGGCGTTTCATTAAAACAACAACAAAATATATTATTTTCTACAAATTGTAAAACATTAGTTTGATCATGTCCTCTAACAAATTATAAAATAGATAAACTTTAAGTCATGATGATGTCATGGTTCAATTCTGGTTAACCTGATGGTTGAACTAATGACCAGTGACCTAGTCATTTTTCTGGTTCAATGAACAGTTCGATTTTTAAAACATTGTCAGAAACAACACTTCTCCATCGTGACTCGTGTTACAAACATGAGCATCCCCATCACAATTTCAAATGAGGCATTAAATCTCCGTCTTAGTCCCAAACATGGCTATTTCAGTACCATTGAATCCAAGTTGGATGGATTCTTCGAGCCTATGTTTGATTCGAGAATTAAATTAGTATAAGATTTATGACTATCTTAATATAAATAATTATAAAGTGATTTTTTTTGTCGTGTTTTGAATTATTCTCGTTTGAAAACATAATAATAAAGTTTTTGTTGTTTAGATAAAATGTGAATAAGGTGTGTGGATAAAGATTTATAAAATGAGAAAAACAATGACAGTGGGTCTACATATTCTTTTAGATTGAATAATCTGGAATAACTTAATTTCATAAATTGAGTATAATTTATATATTTCACTTATACTAGTTAATTGTAGCATGTAAATCTTATTTATTTTAGCCATTCAAACATTCACGACACTATTACGACTAATTCCAATTTATTCCGACTTAAAAATACTTTTGGTAAAGTGTTTTTAAAAATCCGATCAGATTTATAAAAATCCGGCGTATCTCATTATTAGCCACGTGTCCCTCAAAAGATCCACACCGTTAAAAAAAGCAAAGGCAATCCTTCAGGCGTGCCGTATCCAAGACACTCTCCTCGCGATTCGTGCGCATCCGATCAGACATCGATTCTCGTGATCATAACACATCGGACGGCCGAAAATGCAACGAAGAGAGCGGTGACCTGAAAAAAGGGAGTAACCATATCAGGGCCCCCAACGAACCCAATGTGGGCCCGCGCCAAGCCCAAAATGACGAAACCACCCTCTCTCTCCCAGCCACAGAAACCCATGCAAACCCTGAATAACACGAAGGGCAATAAAGTCATTTCAACGTCCGCATCAAATGCTGAGTAGATTAGGTCATCGTTTTATCCGGGATTCCCTCATGAGCGTTGTTTCGGCTAGGGTTTCTCTCTCTGAATTCTCTCTTCTTCTTCAGCCGCCGCTCATAAAACCCTAATTTTTAATCGGATTTTTTGGGAATCTGTGGTTCGGGTTTCAGCCTGTTTTCATGGCGATGGATCTGAAGATCTGATTTTCCGAGTTAGGGTTTCATTTCCCCCCTTACCGTCCGTCCATCGAGAGCTCCTGCCATGGCGACCATGAATCCCTTCGATCTGCTCGGGGGCGACGACAACGAGGACCTCACCGTGCTGATCCAGAAGGTCGACACGAAGAAGGTCCCCGTTGCCGCTCCTGTTTCGGCGCAGCCGGCGAAGCTGCCGTCGAAGCCCGCCCCTCCGGCACAGGCCGGTGAGGCTTCTTTTGCCTTTTGTTTTTGTACTTTATCTGTTATGATAGTCTGGATGAATCTGAGCAGGCCGATCAATTGATCTAGGCCTTTGTTGAGGGTTTTGTTGGATTGTTAGAGCAGTTTAAGGAAGGTATCTGTTTTTTTATGTAAAGAAGGATCTTTGTTTTAAAAGATACGGTTTTGCAAGTTTGTTCTACGACAGAATGATCTGTGTTTTTTAGTCACCATGTATTGATGTAAACCATGATTGCATAACGTACAGACTACTAAACAATGCGTATTTGGATTTTGGAGATTTGACACTGCATTTGTAGGTCCCTTTGACTTCTTATGTTAAAGCTTAATATGCATCCCATGATTAGTCTGAGGAATCCCCTTTCCAACTTTATCATGTTATCTGTTGGAATGGTATTTCTATCAACTCAAGAAGGTCTGCAGGATTCTTAAGAGTAGATTAAGAAAGATGTCTGTTTTTTATGTAAAGAATTGATTTTGGAGAAAAAATGCAGCTCGTGTGAGCACACTTTATTAAAAATGTTGATTGTGGTTTTTAAAAATATATTTATTCGCTCTTATGTTAGTATCCTTGATTGCGTGTCATAAATAATTAAAAAATGTGTGTTTGGAGCCTTGACATTGCCCCATTAGATCCCCTTTGACTTCTTTTTTCTAGAGCTTATTGTGCATCAGATGGTATTTCTGAGGAATCGTTATTTTATTAACTGGTCATTCTGTTTTAAATATATGCTTATGAAGCGTAAATATTGCATTTGAACCCTTTCTATTTTTCATGATTATTTGTATCTGAACTTCAAAGGTTGGATCATTCTGCTCTACAATTAGATGAGGGTGGTTGCAAAAACAATGATATAGGTGTCATTTGGGATGGAATTTTTTCCCCTTACATCATGATGTTTCATCTTTCATAAAATTAAGTGGAAGCCTTTTTTAATTAATGATTGTTTTTCATTGCTTATCAGTGAGGGAGGCTAGGAGCGAGGCTGGTTCGGCTCCTCGTGGTGGTGGGCGTGGAGGATATGCCCGCGGCCGCGGTGGTCGTGGACCTGGCCCGAACAGAGATTTTGGGAATGGTAATGACAGTGGTTATGTGGGAGGTTACAGTAGCGCCAGTGGTGGCGGTGGGGGAGAAGAAGGTGAGCAGAGGAGTCGTGGAGCCTATGGTGCTCCACGTCAGCCATTCAGGGGTCCAAGGCGCGTGGTGGATATGCCGGGAATGGTGGTGATGCTGGTGCAGGGGATGAAGAGCAGCGCCCGCCTCGGAGGCCCTATGAGCGCCGTAGTGGGACTGGGCGTGGGTATGAGGTGAAGCGTGAAGGTTCGGGCCGTGGTAATTGGGGCTCTGCAACTGATGATGTGCTTGCACAGTTGAGTTTTGTTGTCTTTTTATACCAGGGTTGCCTCTGAATGATTTCTATTAATATCACCCATATTTGTTTGAACTTATAAGATGCATAATTGGTGAAATAAATGGTGACATGTCTGATAAACTAGGGAAACTGAAGCCCTTAATGTTGAGGAGAAGATTGCCAGCCCTGAAAAGCAGACCGAACAGGAGGATGTGCCAGCTGCAGATGCGAATAAGGAGAACAAGGAAAATCCAGCAAATGAGGTTGAAGAGAAGGAACCAGAAGAGAAGGTAATCATAATTTAAACAAAAATCTGGTTTTTTATGATGCTACATCTGTTATCAACTTCGGTTATCTCATTTTTTTAAATGTTCCTTGTGATTTCCCAACCCGGAATTGATTTCCCAACCTGGATGTTGGAACTTATTGATTTTCATGTGCCTCAAGGGTTGTCATTCATTCTTATAGGTTATTTTTGTTTTGGCATGTGTATTTGTTATTTTAAGGCCTCCCTTGATTATGTAGCACTGGCAGTTGATGACTACTCTATTAATTTCGTGTTTCAGTGGGAGGGTTTTGGGGTGAGTATTATTTCCATGTGCACCATGGGCATGTACTTTGCTGGTTGCACTTCACATCATTTTGTTGTGTCCACACCTTTTGTTTTTTTATGTGCATATGGTGAAAATATTTGGATGCTCACCTTCAAGGTCTTCTCACAAGCAAGAAATGATTCATGGTTCCATTCATGTGTGTAAATAATGTTTGAAAAGGATTACATCTTCCTGCACTATGCAACGGTAATAAAAAATCTATATGATCACTGAAAATACCTTAGATTGCTTAGTTACCCCACGTTGGTGCTGATGATTTCATGTGATAGTTGCTTTTGATTCTACGCCCATCATGATTAATTCAATGAGTTGTATTCTTGTGTTGGTGATTATTTTAAGGAGCAATGTTAGAGGAAGATATTTTTTGCTTCAGATTAAATTTTTTAAGTTAGAGATTATCTTGCTCCCCCTGCCCATCCACCCCCAAGTTTTTCACATTTGTCTGTCTATGCTCTTGGAATCCATTTGCTTTCTTTTAAAAGTGAGTATTTAATTAGTAATTACTTTGCAAGTAATAAAAAACACATATCACATGAATCCTAGGGTCAGATTTATCAGTCCAAAAGTTTGTCATATTGCATGAAGTTGCAAACCCTCATGGATTTATAACATTGACATCACTGGACAGGAACTTAATTCAGCCTCTCATTGTTTGAACTTAATTTTTTTATTTTTTTTTGAAAGAATAGTTAGGCATTTAAAATAAAGAGAATGCCCAAAGCATACAAACAGGGGCGGAGCCATGTGTTGGCTGAACTGGGATATAGCCCAGCCCAGATTACACAGCTCACATGAATATCCACTACACATATTATCCCCCAAATCTCCCCCTCATGTCGATAATAAAAACCTATCCCCTAAATCTCTGCCCCCCCCCCCCCCCCCCCCCCCCCCCAAATTAAAAGCCATGATTTTAGAAATCTCCAGCTCTTTTTCTCTCCCCCTTCTCGTGGTATTACTTTGATCCCCATAAAAAGGTGCTTGTTTTTTATTCAGAAATTTTTTATTTTCTAAAATAAAATAATTTTTTATTCCTTTCTTTCGAGTTGTAAGAAAATTTATTCTGCAAATTCTGATGTTTTGAATGTACTAACATTTTTTCTTTTTTTTTTGTTTTGTTGTTTGGTTTGCTAGTTTTGGTTATAAAAATATGTTGATTGATGTTGTTATTTAAGTCGAGATATAAAAAAGTGATTTTTCACACAGATCTGTTTATTGGTCTTGATTATTTAAGTAGAGATATTAAAAAAATAATATTTTTAAAATTAAAGTAAAAATTTTACTATAAAATTTCCTTCAACCCACCCCAAAATAATGTCCAGGATCCGCCCCTGCATACAAATATCAAAGAAAATGATGGTACAAAGCAGGGGAGGGACCCCCAATACAACGAAGAGAACACGGGTAGAAGAGGTATCTACCAATCCCACTCCACCAATATATCCGGTCCTCCCAATGCCTATTCCTTAATGACTAATTCTCACCCTTGTGAATAAGCACGGCAACGACCCAATGCTTAATGAATTGGGTCATTATAGCCTACACATTTTCCACAAAACCCCCCCATATCCTGAATATGGAATGATTCCATATTTCCATGTGAGCCAAATAGCCCAAACAGTATGCCTAGCCACTGGGCACTGAGACTTTTCACAAAAAAAGTGTGATCTTGGCCTGTACACTCCTGTCTCTCCTTGCACTGAGACTCTTCCCCATGTTATACATGATGAAAGGTTGTCGTTGAAGCTAGTTGCCTCCCCGAGTAGTAGCCAGATATGCCTGGCCACCAGGCACTGAACGAAGATATGCTCCATCTTCTCCTCTCGATTGCACGATGGGCACGATCGGTCCTCCTGTGGTGCCCATTTGGCTCTATATACCTTCATCTGGAGTCTATTATGGTACATGAGACATGTGAATTTCTGCACCTTAAGAGTTCGAGCACCCAAGATTTGCCTCGACTTCTTGGCAGTAACCTCCAAGCACGGTTTGTCTCTCCTCCACCAGTCATAACACCTCCGCACAGAGAAATCCTCCATCAGCTGGGGGTGCCATACCACTCTGTCCTGCACCCTGTCCACTAAATATACTTCCTGGATATTACACAGAAGAGCAGTGACCATATCCTCCTTGTCATGCAGGTTCCCCCTCAATTAGAGGTCCCAGTACTCTCCTGTCACGCTACCCCTCCAAAATTGCCTCACCATGCCCTCATTCCGTTCTAAATGAAAGATGATAGGGTACCAGCCATTTAGGGAGCCATCCTCAATCCAGACATTGTGTCAGAAAAACCTCTCTTCCTGATTTTGTCTAAGCTGAGAAGGATCCCCTTAGGGACCTTAAATATGGATTGAAAAAAGATGGGTAGGTTGGATAGCATCGCTTGTAGAAGAGTCAACCGGCTTCCTAAACTGAGAATTCTGCTTTTTCAGCCTTCCAATTTACTTTCAGAACAACCCGATGAGGGGTGACCACTCCCGGTTTTGTGAATCTCTTCAAATGGAGAGGAAACCCAAGATGGTTGTGAAAGATTTATCTGACACTGAAAGATCCCTCCCAACTCCTCGAGTTTCAGTCCATTGAGGTTGATACCCAACATCACACAGTTGTTGAAGTTGATTTGTAAGCCAGACAACATAATTCAAAGCATTGCAAACAAACTTCACCCCTCGGAATGTCAAGGCCTCCGCCTCACAAAGAATCACTGTATCATGCGCATAATGCACATGCGAACTGAGAAGCCCCCTGGGGAGCTTCTCAACCCCTTGATCCTACTCGATGTCTCCACAATCATCCTATTGAAAGTGTTTGTCATTGTAAATAAATGACGGGATAACGGAGTACCTTAGCGCAGGCCTTTATTCAAGTGGAAGAAGCCCCAAGGATTTCTGTTCACCAAAAGTTGACACTTTGGCTGTGGAAATTCACTCTCTCACCATCCGGATCCAATTAGTCTTGAACCCGTAGTAATGAAGATGGAGATGGATATCCCAATCAACGTTGTCAAATGCTTTGGAGAAATCCAGTTTGATGACAAAACCTCGTCTTCTATCCCAATGAACCGTTGAGATGCATTCTTGCGTCACTTTAAAACAGTCTTGTAGGAGCCCACTGGGGATGAGTTTTTTTAATTTTCTTCCACCATTGATGCAATCGTAATCTTTGGAAACTCTGAAAATTGATTCTAATTCAGCACCTCATCTCAATTCTCAAGTTCTGTCTGAAAACCATTCAGCTTTGCAAGGATTATAATAAATATTCTGTCCTACATCAATTTGATTCAGAGGCAGGGTTTTATTAGAAAGAGGTCTTACCTTAGCCTTTTTCATCAAACATTTACATTGATTTCCTATGTTCATAAGCTAATAAGACTTATATGAGGTAAAATATGCCATTCTTTTTACTTTTGTTTTCTGTCTCCTCACGAGTAAGACTATTGTTTTAATTGTTTTTATAGATGTAATCCTTTCCAAAGAGAATTTTAATAATGCTATTATATTCATTGCCATATTTGATTAAGCAATAATGCTCTTCTTTTCCTTTTACATGTTATGCTGTTTGTCGTCATAGTGTCGTACTTTGAACTATATATATTGTATGCTTGCTTCGTAGAGCAGATGCTTAGGCTAGTTTCTGTATTAGCTGGAGGAACTTTCTTGTCATCGCTCAAGTATGATTTGCCCAATATTGTGGCAGATGTGTGTCACTAACATCTTTGGTAGATTGTTTTTTTATGAATCCATGCAAAATTAACTGTCATCCTATCATTGTGACTTTATTTAAATTGTGTTGTAACTTGTATTTGAACTAGTATCTTAGATGGGTGTGTTAAAAAATTCAGTCATATTGTTACTGATTAACAAAATAGTTGTTAGCAGATAATCTTCTCTTCTTTTTTTCAGAGAATCTTCTCTTTCCTCTATCACTCTCTAGGAGACCGCATGTGTGATGCATGCAAACATAAAAAAAAATAGGGTTATCTTCTTTTGAGAAAAATAGGGTATCTTGTATAGATAAAATGTTGGGTTTTTTAATATACACCCCTGTTATATTATGTTTTTTTGTTAAAATACCCCTATTAAAACAGTCTTTGCAAAAATATTCCTAAAATATTTTAGAGTTGTGCATCGGTGCGAGGAGGAGTTACTCTCCCTTTCTTATATTGTTAGCATTCTTTTCAGGGTTAGTTACATGTGTTGGTGAGATGGTCACAAATTAAACAGTTACATCTGTGAATAGAGAGTTTTCCTTGAACAGTTGAATCACAAATTAAATATCCCAGGAAAACAAACAGACCTTGTGATATATTTCTTCTTTAGGGATAGTGTTCTGCAGAGAGATGGCTTTTGCATGGTTACATCTGTGAATATGAAAATTGAAAATCACTGTTATTGGCCTGACAATCACTTGTGGTATTTCATTGTGTCTTAATCCACTGCACTCTGGTTTCTTGTATGATCTTTTCTGACCTTTTATGATTTTGGTCTCTGAGTGTGTTTATTATCTCAGCTCAGATAGATATTCATATTGCATCTGTTTTGTTCTCTGACATAGGAGATGACTCTTGATGAGTATGAGAAAATAAGGGAGGAGAAGCGGAAAGCATTGCTTGCTTTGAAGTCTGAAGAGAGGAAGGTTGATGTTAAGGAATTTGAATCAATGCAGCAAATCAAAAAGGAAAATGTGGATGTTTTCATTAAGCTGGTAATTTGCGTTTTTTTTTTGTTTGGTGGTAATTTTCTTTGTTTATCTTCCAGTCATGACATATGTATGAACCTTAAGAATTTAATGAGTTCCTATATTAATACATATATAAAATCATGCCGATAGGGTTCTGACAAAGATCTGCTGAAACGAAGAGAGAGTGCTGATCGGGATGAGAAGGTCAAGAAGGTATCAACTGATGACTTGTTATAACATAATTTCTCTCTCTTCTTTGAAATTTGAGGAACATTTCTTTACTTATCTCATTGTACAACCATATCATAGTGATATCAAAATCCAAGTCAACTCCTACATGGACGCAACCAATCTGAAACTTGTTCTATTGATATTATAAATTTTTATTCATGATAATGAATAGGTTTTGGATTAAACATCCTATTTGCTTGTGTTATTTCAAGATTAAAATCTAGATTGGTTATTCATGCTACTGAGTGGAGATATCATCAAAAATTTACGCGCCTTAATGGGTTCGTTTCTTCTCTCAGTCGGTTAGCATCACCGAGTTCTTGAAGCCAGCTGAGGGTGAAAGACATTATGGTTCAGGAGGTCGGGGCCGTGGCAGGGGCCGAGGCGAACGTGGACCATACCGTGGTGGCTATGGTGGCGGCGGCGGCAGCTTCGGCGGTGCCAACACACCAGCTGCTCCCAAAATTGAAGACATAGGGCAATTTCCCTCTCTGGGTGGGAAATAAAGACTAAAAGTAAGTTATTAAATTATATGCCCAGTCTATGTTTCCCTCTTTTTTTGTCGAAGATCTAGAACAAGAACAATAACAAGGTCTCTCTTGTATCGAAAAGGATACCTTTTTATTTGCAGTGATGTACATTGAGTTGTCGAATCTTTTCATGATTGCTGTCCCTTTTTTTGTTGGATTAGTGTAACTTTAATGAGTGCAATTTGTTTTATAAGGTGATCAACCAGGTTACACCTATAAAAGTTGGAATGAGAGTTTTTGCCAACATGTTAAGCTGTTTTTGATAATTTTGAACCTAGCACATTCCTTATTTATTTATTCATTTATTTTGACTATTTGTTGTTGTCTTGTGTGATACATTATCCGGAGATATTTATCATTTTTATTAGTCACTTTTAGTTCTCCTGATTGCATTGAATTAATTCATTTGTCATTATAGGGCATCTACATTGATATAGAAAAAAAATCCATATATATAGGGAAAATCCATATAATATTGGATTTGTGTATGGGGAAAAATCTATATATTGATATAGGGAAAAATCCATATACATTGAATTTATATATCATATAAACTATTAGATATTCACAAAACAATTTGTGCTTTCATGATCCATGTACCCCCTCATAGGAAAATGAATCTAAATAAGTTCTCGAGTTAAAATTTGTTAACAAAATTAATAATTTCTAAGAATATTTTGTTATGTTAACCCAGGTTTCAAAAACATTTTCATCATATTCCTCAAATTTCTCATCTCCCCACCACCATCATGCCCCCTTGAGTGATTCAAAACCCCTTCCCTCCCCTCCACACCACCACCATTCAAAGCCCCCTCCACCATCCAAACACCACCACCACTTTCCCCTGCCCCCTCCCTCCTCCCCATCACCACCATCCTTTCTTTTGTTACACCAACCACTACTACTATAAGATTGACAACCTCCAATTCATATTTCTCTGTTGCAGAGTGATAGATGAATGGGTAATGCAAGGGATAAGATTGACAACCTCCAATTCATATTTCTCTGTTAGTGATAAATGAATGGGTAATGCAAGGGAGGGAGGAAGGATTTTCATATTGGAGTAAAAAAGCCATTTATGGAAACTCAACTCTATTTGGATGCCGCACGGGGACAGTATAAAATAGAAAAGAAATTGATTTGATCTACTATTATCAAGTAACTAGGTTGCAAAAACTATCAATTTCTCTCTCCTCAGCATAAATAAGTAAAATGTGAAAAAATCATTAAAACTTGTAAGATTTTAATAAAAATGTGTTAATATAGAAGAAGAAGAGAGACAAATACACCTTTTTTTTATTTATTAATAATTATGTGAGAGTATTTACTTTAAATATATCATTAAATGAAAAAATAATATATACCATTATCCGAACTTAGTTACACAAAAATTGACCAAAAAAAAATAATGCTTATAATTGGAGTACCATGTACCCAACCATCAGTTGCCATGGGAAATGAAATATATGACAAGGGACCAAGTTATCACATTGTACATCAATAATACAATAATCCCATGAAGTGGTCCTCATCATCATTTGGTCACCCACCTGGAACAACCCATCCATTTCAATGTTATCTTTAAGAAATAAACCAAAAAAAGTAAAATGTTAAGTACAACCTGGTTTAAATCTCGCATGCAATCTGAATTTAATGCTTCCATTTATAAAATAAATAAATGAAACAATGTATATACCTCTAGGATAGCTATGTATGGACCATCCGCGACTATCACAACGCTCTTCTAAAAATTAATTTTAGTGAACCAAAAACTTGTGCCCGTGTCACCGTGTGCATCCTAGATGAACTTTTAAAATACACTCTTCACACAAAATAATAATTATCCCACCCATACAAAAGATTTTTTTTTTTTTTTTTTTTTTTTTGAGAAGAGCAATGTAAACAGTTCTCATTACAACCCCGCCTTGCAGTCCCACACACCTCGATAACTGCTCGTGGATTTCCCACATTTTCCTTAGGAGAATTTCAAGAAAAATAGACTTGACTTACATCTGGTTCTGAAAATTTGCCTCAGCAAAAGACAAAGCAAGTGTGCACCGCAGTATATCTAAATAACTATGAACATTACTACCCACACTTCTGTAATGACTATGTGTTCTTTCCACTGATATATAATATAATGTGTTGAAGATATTACAGCCCAAAAAAAAAACATTAGAAACATTCCCATTTTCATCAGCATAACATGCAATGACAAAAAAAAAAGAGCATCTCTTCACCCCTTTTCATGATTCTCAATGAATTATGGATAATACAATGCCTAGAGCTATACAAGCAAAACAAAATGGAGATACTGAAAAAAAAGGAAGAATAAGAATACACATGAGAGAACTCCAATTGAAAAGGCTTTTATTGAACTTCACCTTCATCATACTTGTACGAGGAAGCACGCCGGGCCTTCTCTCTCTCCCAATATGCTTTTCGTAATGCTTCGTATGAAATTTTAGAGTTTCCCATCCCTTCCGATGCATCACCCATACAGAGATTGATGTATGGTTGTTGCTGTTCTGCCCACATTCTTCTGCTTCTGTTTCTGGAGTCGGGCGTTGTCGCGTAGTTGGAATCCATGGTCATGTTGCCCTCCAATATGCGAAGCACCTTTAACCAAAGTTTCAGAAAGAAAACATTGATCAGAGATATTTGGATAGATTTCAATGTCATAGATGAAAAATTGAAAATGTTATGCTCAATTCTTTTGCAGTCACTTTTGCACCGCATACATTTTGATTTTTTTTTCTTTTTTGGAAAATGTTTGATACAACCCTGTTTATAGCCTTGCTTGCGGTCTGCACACATTTTGACTTTTTTAAAATAGTATACCTCATCCATTGAGGTATACTTTTATAAGAAATGAAATATATATTCCAACGAATTGTATGGATCCATTTGTAAAAAATGAAAAAAATTCTAATGAGGTATATGGGACTACAAGCGGTGATTTAAATAGGATTGTGTAAATGGGCTAACAAAGTACATTCTTTTACAAAAATTATTGACATACTTGTATGAATTGAAAGCCTATATATTTAGGTTTTTCGTAGTACTATACACAAACCCAATGGATTATATACCATGTTAAGTGCTTTCATATGGACTTAGTATATATCAGAACCCCTAAATATTTTTTCTTGCCCTGATGGCCAATAACATTTGTCTGACATGTCAATTGTTCCAGCCTATCAGTGGATCATTCATTATGTGACAACCAAAATAATTGCAGGTAAAATGACGAGCTATTCAATTTTGTGTCGAATGTGATCTACTGCCAAAAACTCACGATCTATCATTTGTAGTTCACAGTTTGGACTTTGGATCAATTAGAAACACACACTGACAGCCTGTTTTTGTTTTCTTTAAAAGATCAAATTAGAGAAGACTAATGTGAACCTAGTTTTAATTCATACCTGGGACATGCGAGGTCTAAGATGAGGATCCCGTCGAATACACAACGATGCTGCTTGCAACATGCAGTAGACCTCTTGTTCTGAATAGCTGTTCCCCAATCGAGGATCTATGAGCTCCTCAAATGCAAATTCTTCTAATAAAGGCCGGGCCTGAACAAGTAGACAACAGCAGTGTATGTGAGAAACAAAATCACCTAAGATCCTATGCTCCCCAAAATTTAATCTACTGCTGATTTGGTTGGGTAGGGTGGGACATGGTCCAGTTTGAAAAAATGTTATATACAACACGAGAATGCCTGAAAGTTCATAATATCTGCTGAGTTTCAGAACAAACCATGATGGGCGCTGATCTCTGCTATCATGGTATATACCAAAACCATGTGCATTCAATTCATTTGAGTATATACTTCACTTTTTGTTGTGAAAGTATGTATTTCATTAGGTAAGTGTGTATATTATAAAAAAACAAAAACAAAACGTGTTCAATCTACAAAAGTGATTTTTAGAAATGACTGTGTGTAACATTTTCCAACCATGATTGATTACTTCAAACAAGCAATGGGCCAATCGAAAAGATTGGCATCCAATAATTCTATAGATCTCTCTTTTATGCTTGCAATAAGAAGTAGAGATAGTCTGTCCTTACCCACTCGGTGAGGCACTGTTGGCCCTTTGGGCGGTTGATGTCCACAGCTTTCCGTCCAGTGACAAGCTCCACCAAAACGACTCCAAAGGAATACACATCAGCCTTTTCTGTGATTTGTCCACTTTGGGCATACTCCGGAGCCAGGTACCTAGATAACAGCATGTGTGTTGATTTAGTCATGCCAGCATTATTCACGCATTAATGAAGTTTTATAATTGTCATCCCAGATGTACCCAAAGGTTCCAATCACTCGTGTTTCCACGCCAAGGTCTCCATCAGGTTGCCACCTCGCTAGGCCAAAATCTCCAACCTTCAATGGAAAAAAACGAATGGAATTAGAAAATGTATTTTTTTTTTTTTTTTGTTAATCTGACAATTGAAAAGCTCTCTGATATTTAAAGTACCTACAGAGTCAGAATGACATGCAAGATGTAAACTGGAGAATGACTGCTTAAATATGTGATGATGCTTGTTTAGTTCTGTTAAATAGTGTTACCCCCAAGAATATATAAAAAGCAAAGGTGATTTAAGGGATAATTTTTCAACATTTCTGTTAGTGGTAGAACTCATGAAGAATGATATTCTATAATTTCATGCAAAATATAAGTCAAATGCATCATGTTAGAATGCTAAACATATGCGCATCAAATAGTTTCCACAAGAATATGCATCAATAATTCATTTATTTAACTCTTCATCTATCAAAGCATACACAGGATGATCCACCAATTGAACTTAAAGGTTTAAAATATGCTGTAAAGAAAATTCATGTCACATTGAAAGCCTGCAGATGGTGCCGGGATTCACTAATTCATCAAGTTCATGATAACCTATCGATCTCTATATCAACACTGATGAGTATATGCAGGCCACTATCCTGACAAGCATTGGCTACCAGTAGTAAAGCCAAAAGGCAAATGTAATTTCCATCGTACACCAATAATTAGGTTTCACTGTATGTCATTCCCTATCACTTTGAACTATTATCAGTATAGCAAAGGAAAACATCTGCTAGTTCATAATGATAATCTTAGAAACTCAGGTATATACTTATGGGAGAACACCTATATAGATATATGAGTCTCCTAAAATATGCTGACACGGCGATCTCATTCAAAATATTTGCTTCCTTACAAGATTCAACAGGTGAAAATGGGCGCCAAAATCTTACAAGTGGCTCATAATCATGTGTGATCAGAATATTGTTCGGCCTCATATCACGGTGGACAATGCAACCAACCCTACATTCCTCATGAAGGTATCTCAGCCCTCGAGCAGCCCCCACTGCAATTTTTTGTCGAGCAGACCATTCTAGTGGTTCTCTTTTACGACCTGCACAAATCCCAAGCCTCAAAATTAAACAAAAATATATGACCAAATTAAAATATTAATCTTCGTATGCCAAAAACCTAGTTAGGAAGAATATCATACGTCCATCTACCAAATACAGTTTAAACATGTATTTGTCAGGTGCTCCATGATTTTATTTTTTTATTTTTATTTTTATTTTAATGCCTCTGGTGCAACATATGCCTATAAGCATCATCTCAATTTAAGAATCCAATAATTCCATTTTTGGATCCATTCAATTAAGGGCTAATATTGAATTGCACCAACCATTTTGTTTTAAAAAAATAAATTGGTGTCCTCTCTTGCACACCACGCAAAGATGGGATTTTGAACCCTTGATATTTTTGGAGGTTGAGGATAATACTGACAAATCAAAACTCAGTTCACAATTGCACAAACCCCTTATGTATAAATAAAGAGATAACACAATAAATTACATTTAGAAATTTTCGACTCTAGTGCTTTTTTCATTTTCACTCATCAACGTTTGGCTCTTTCTCAAGTCTTTCAGACAACTCTATAAAAATCAATAGCATAGAAATTTATCCATACAATAATCAATGCAGATGAATTACCATATAGGTGAGCATCTAGAGACCCATTGCAAATATATTCATAGACCAACAACCTTCTCCTGTCCTCAACACAGAACCCAATCAGCATCACAACGTTCCGATGCTGCGCACAGCTCAGAACCTCCACCTCCGAACAAAACTCCGTATCCCCCTGAGAACTAGCCAATTTGTGTTGCTTGACAGCAACTACCTGACCATCTGGTAACACCCCTCTGTGAACCGATCCAAACCCACCTTCTGCCAAAAAGTTTGCTTGAGAGAATCCACCTGTAGCAAGTTCTAGTTCAGCATAGCTGAACCACCTTGGAGGCTTTCCAAACACAGGTGCTTTGTGTTGGCATATTGAACACAATGGAGGAGGTCCAGAAGGTGCACTTCTTGATAGTGACACAGCATCTCTAACATTTCCACTGAATTCAACATCTGTTCTGTAATTCAATGTGCCTATTCCGGCTTCCCGGTCCAATTTGGAGAATTTCTCCAAGAGGGCTTTGGCTGTGGAGATTTGAGATTTATCGTCAATTTTCTTTGAAGATGGGCAGTCAGCGCTGATAATCTCTGACATCCATGGCTGGAAATCTATGCTAGTTGAAGGACTTGAGTTCCCACTATCTGAGTCGGAGCTAGTAACATCCAAATTTCGGTTTTCTTTCACATTAGCTGATGAATCCTTCTTAAGAAGGGCATTGATTTCGGATATGAAGAAAGGTGAAGCTCCAGGATCTGAGCTTGAAACTGAAGACGTCCCGGCTTCGGTTGCAGTGAATGGCGTCCCGAGATCCGGACTGCTATTTGGAGTCACAGCTGGACCACGGATAGAATGCAAAGAATTGTTGGTGTTCTTCATGGGCTTTTCAGATGCTTCCTCAAGTTCGGGAGGCAGAGACAAAGAACAGGCCACTTGATATTCTGTTTTCGGTGATCCCCCTAAATTTAATCGAAGCACTTTCGGTTGAGAGCGCTTCATAACTACAATGTTGCACTGAAGTTCTTCCATGCATTGTTTCTCCTCGTGCTTCAGCTGTCTGTCAAATGACCATTTACGCAAGAATTGGACAAGTCAATATAAAGTTATAATCATAGGCAAACTCACTTGCAAAAGGCTACCATTGAAGCCATTTCAAAGCCAACCCATATGATCAAATCAAAAATATTTTTAGCGTAAACATTACTTATCCAGTACAACCCAGTTGGCTTGTGCTCTCTTGGCCTCCACAACAACTGCTCCACAAGGTGACCCAGAAACAATCTTTATCTTGACATTTATCTGATAAATAACACAGACATTTAAAAAAACCATTCAAAATATAAAAAAAGGGGATATGATTCAAGGATCAACAACCAACCTTATTTGGGTCATAAACCTCATGGAGCTGAAGCATCATCTGTGAGCAGGAGTCCGATATATCAGACTTCTGTTCCAAAGTAGTTCCTAAGTGGGATCTTCTGTGCCCACTCGCACAGTCGCCCGCGAATATCGGGAATCCCCATAGTTTTCTACCTGAATAAAAAACCAAGAAACTCTCATCAATCATCCATAGCCATAACTTCACACCCATATAACAATCTTCAAAATTAGCAACCAAAAAAACACCCCAATTGTGATCTAAACAGAGGCTTTAGTCAATGGAGAATCAAAAGATCCGCACATATATCAACACCAACAAATCCATATCTCAAAAATGGAAAGTCTCTTCACATTGATCAAAATCTCATAGAAGGGTAAGAAACAAACATTGTCTAACCACAAAATCACCATAAGCATATCTTGAGAGGCCCATATAACAACCTTCAAAATAATAAACCAATAACCCCAAAAAAAGCTAAAAATCTCCACAAACATCAACACCAACAAACCCATATCTCAAAAAAAAAAAAAAGCCTCTCCACATTAATCAAAATCTCTCAAAAGTGATATAACAACTTTCAAAATCAACCAACAACCTAAAAAAGACTTATAAAAAAAGAAGAAGTTTCAATCAATCGGTTATCAACAACAACAACAAACCCAAAAAAGATTCACCATAAAAAAACCAACTTTCAAGATCAATGGACCACAACCTGAACTTTGCGAGGGAACAACAACCAACAAAGTGATGCAATCGCCCGGCTGAACTACGTGAGTCAGAGCCCAAACCAAAGCAGTCCTTGGGATCTCCTTCGACGCCTTCACTGCAACGACGACCTTCTCCGCCACCTCGCCTTTCCCTCTCTTCTGGTTCACGTTGCTCCCACTCATCATCACAAACACCCACCACACCCCCACACTTTCAAAAGCTCCCTCCTTTTAACAAACCCATCTCTCAAAATCCCTCAAAAGACAGTCCCCGAGTTTGGACCCGGTTGGAATCCTTTCAAAAATCCGAAAAACAGTGGCACCCAAAAACGCTGTTCGCGTGATTGTACCCTAAACGACAGAAACCAACGATGAAAAAGCAGATCTGACGGTCCACGAACAGTGATTCAGGGACTCCGAACGATCAAATCAGACGAAAAACCCAAAAATAAAATAACGGACCCTCTAAAGGTCCTTTTACAATAACAAATTCTCATAAGCTTCACAACAACAAAAAAACGCTCACGAGAAATTTCAGATTCTCGCGAGAAATCTCCGTTGAACCTGAAATGCTTCGCTGGTTTTAAGGGACAAATCCAAATAAGCCCCTGTAAACTGTCTGAAATCTATATAAACCCCTCATTTTTCCTTAAGTCCTGTATAACCCCTGAAAACATTTATGCAAATCCAAATAATCCTTTTACAAATATTTTATTTAATTAACACTGATTGAAAATACAGTATTACAAAAACCTCCGACAATGCGTTAAAAATATAAAAACTCTTGTAAATTATGATTTTACTCATCTGAATAATTTATAAAACTCATTTGGAGAGGTAAAATCATCATTTATAAAAGATTCCTTACATTTTTATTATATTGTAGGGGATTTTTTTTGTATTACATATTTTTAGTCAGGGTTAATCAAAAAAATATATTCACATAATATTTATTATTAGTCAATGAAAATGTAACTCCAGGGGTTATAAGGACTTAGGCAGTTTACGAGGGTTATATGGATTTTTCTCATTTTACCCCTATAAAACCGAAAATTCACTGTTTCACCCACTGACTTCTTTTAGATCGTCTGATGGATGACACATCGGACGGTTGATAATGGATCTCCCACTGTTCCTAGCAAATTTAATAACAACACGTGATCCGGTCCCTCTCGTTGTTGGAGGGGCTAATACTGTAATTAAAACCAAGTCGAGGGGGCTCTCCATTGTTAAACCTGGGATCATCGCGACCGTATAAAAACGGAGGCACTGAAACCTGGACGGCGGAGATCGTATCTTATCTTGATGTTTTGTTATTGAATGCGTGAATTTCGAGGTGTTTCGAACTTGAATTGGGGGACTTTTTAATGTTTTGAGTTTTTAAAGAAGTGGTGCTTTTAATGACGAGATTATAATTAGGTTTGAATAGGGGGGTCTAAGTAAAAAGAGTGTATTTGAGTGCGAGTCCCACAAAGGCATGTTTTGTCGTTTTGTATGGAGAAAACAATAATAATTGTGTTGGGGACCAAAGACCAACCTCGCCTTTCATGAGATTCAATGTTAGGATAATGTTTTTTATTTTAACCTAAATTTCAGTTTAAATATGTTTTAAATTTTTTTTAAATATATCTCATTAGTTGAGATATATATTTTTTTAATGAAAAATAAATCATATATTTCAATTAATTGTATGAATGTATTTTTAAAATGTAAAAAAATTTTACTCGTTAATGTGAACAAATGAACAATGATTTTCTATCTCATTAGTTGAGATACATATTTTTTTAAAGAAAAATAAGTCATATATTCCAATTAATTGTATGAATGTATTTTTTAAAAATGTAAAAAATTTTACTTGTTAATGTGAACAAATGTTTCAATGATTTTCTATCTATAAATTGAAGTTGCTACAAACAATGTTTCAAAATGTGATGTGCATTTTTCGTGCGATCAAGGCACCACAAGGAGTATATGGAGTATATGCGGAGTCTTTAACACATTCTTTGTGTATATGTCTTTAATATATATATATATATATATATATATATATATATATATATTAAGTAATTCTATTTTTTATTAAATAAAATACAACAGCACTCTTCTATATCATATCAGTTGGTTAGTTTGCAAGTATGACCATTTAGATTCTTAGATAAGGTGCGGCGTGCGGCGGCGTGCGGACGCGACGTCGTTCATCTGATCACGGGTTCATCGCATCCAACAGTCTATGTGAATCGCACCCGACCGTCCGATGCGATGGACCCGTGATCGACGGCCCGTGGTCGACGCCGCACGAGTCCGCACGCCGCACCATATCATTCCTCTATATATAGGGACGTGATTAGGTGCGGTCGTGCGGTCGGTGCGGCCGCGATCACGGGCCGTCGATCACGGATCCATCGCATCGGACGGTCGGGTGCGAATCACGTCGACCGTTGGATGCGATGGACCCGCGATCGGACGGCCCGCGATCGCGACCGCACGACCGCACTTCATCGGTCGCGTATATGTGTGTGTGTGTGTGTATATATATATGTAAAAGCAAGCAACCTAACTCAAAGATTTAATTTTTGATCCTATGTAAAACAAACAACCTAATAATAAATAAATAAAATTCTTCTATGTGAGAAGAGATTGATCAAGGGGCAGTGATAGGTCACCAGAGATGGAGGAGGAAGAGGCCGAGGTGGAGGACGGCGGAGATGGAGGAGGAAGGGGCGGTCATCGCCTTAGATCAAGGTCGCCGAAACGAGGAAGGGGACGCAGACGGAGGATCGAGGTCACTGAAAGAAGGAAGGCTGGAGGATCGAGATCGCTGGAAGGAGGAAGGCCGGAGAAGGAGGAGCGGGCGACGGGGGAGAAAGGGGCAGTGATAGGGTTTGAAGAGATGGGAACGGCGAGAGAAAATGAGTGAGGAGAGAGAGGATTTTTTAGGTTTTAAACTCTCACTCAAATGCTCTCTCATTCTCCACCGTCAGATCTAATCGGGCGGTGACGATCAACCCACCCAAAAAACCAGATCCACACCATTCAGATCTAATCGGACGGTCAAAAATTGATCCGCACGTAAGGGTCCGTCCGCAGCTTATCAAAACCCTATATATATATATATATATATATATATATATATATATATATATATATATATATATATATATATATATATATATATGATTAAGTGCGGTCGGTGCGGTCCTGCGGCGTCGACCACGGGCCGTCGATCACGGGTCCATCGCATCACACGGTCGGGGGCGATTCACATCGACCGTTGGATGCGATGGACCCGCGATTGGACGACGCACGTCGGATCCGCACGACCGCACCGACTGCACGCTATCACTCGAGTATATATATATATATATATATATATATATATATATCCTCTTAAAATTGTTGGTCTTCATTTCTTTTCTTTTTATTTCCCAACGAAATAGATTCATTAAAGTAAAAACTTGTAGCTGTTATATTGTTAAAAACATATTTGAAAATTTTGTTTTTAAGAAGACTTTATAAAATTTCTGAAAAGATTTTTTTTATGATTAAAGTTACCTTTTGTTTTATGAAAAATGAAAATCGTTTAACAAGTGTAAAAATTAATGAGTTTGGATCAGATATGATTCCTATAAAAACAATTTTAAAAAAATTGTTCAAAATTCTTTTTCAAATGCTCACATTTCTAAATATGCTAGACGGTCTCAACACTTCAGAGAGAAAAATAAAATAGTAATGAAAAAGAAATTTAATTTTCACAATATCTAACATAAATTTGATTCCGAAAAAACATGTCTAATTAAAAAAATTGTTTCATCTTTTAGTATAAAAAATATGTTTTATAAAATATAAAATAACTGAATTTTATGGAAATCGAGTTTTATTAAACTCCTTTATGAACTTTATAAAATTGTTTCATCTTTTAGTACTCTATGAACTTGACTAACGTGTAACTGATGTATATTAATATCATAATGTATGTTGTTGGGGTGCAGAAGAAGAAACAATAAGATATATAGTCAATTAAATATCATGTCATGGAAATATTCTTTACGTTGCTTCTGCATCCTTACCTCCATAGCTTAGAAAAATGATTTGTTTTTTGCTGCAAATTTGGGTAGCTAATTGATAATATGTTATCATTTCAGGGGGAGATTTGAACTTTTATCCCTCTGTGTTAATAGATTAAAATATAATTTTCATGTCATAATTTTTTTTTATCTCACATATATCCCAAAATATGTCATATGAACACATCTTTCACAAACTAACAGGCAAAAACAAATAAAAACAACTAATATAATGGCACTAATTGTCATTTAAAAGTTAAAAACCATTAATCTCTATCTACCTCTTATTTTTCAAATTATCTGGGGGTGTGTTTTGGAACATGGATTGATTCAAAAAATCATTTTTTTAACTTTGGAATTTAATTCCCATAAAGAATTGGGAGCTAACCACACTTTTTTCTCTTGCATACATAGGATTTGAACTTGGAGCCCCTAATGAATAAGTTTTCCTTTGTCTACTCTTTTGGAAGTTGAGAAATCCTAATAAAAATGTAGAAATTATTGAACCCATCCACAGATGTTTATAACAACTAGTTGGACTAAAATGGCATTTGTATGCTCTCC
The DNA here is from genome assembly GCA_030737845.1 of Acorus calamus. NCBI lineage: Eukaryota > Viridiplantae > Streptophyta > Magnoliopsida > Acorales > Acoraceae > Acorus > Acorus calamus. The sequence continues at coordinate 7,097,121 of CM060877.1, read as the reverse complement.
AAAAGATCTCCCCCCCCCCCCCCCAAGGTGGTTTGGGTTTTGAAAGGGGTTCTGCCCACCCCCCCCCCCCCCCCCTGGTTGCACATTTTTTAAGTTTTGTGAAATTTATTAGTTAGAAATTAATTACAAAGCATGATACACCTCAATTAAAAGCTTGGTATGCATCAATGCTCAAACAATAAATAATAGTTTGAAAGTTAAACAAGTTAGATTTGTAAACCTAGCTGACATTGCCGCACTGCATTGATATAATATTGATGTGTCATTATATGTCACATTGATAGTACAATTGAATTGAATTCATTCGATTATTTATTCCACTATTTGTTCACCAACACTTGTGTAAAACTGTGGCAACATAAAACTAAATTTTGATTTTTTTTAAATTTCCCCGGCCTACTTGAGTTTTTAAATAAAATAAACTCAGTCCATCATTTTTTCTCATATATTAATATTAGTGGCTTAAAAAATAATAATATAAATTCTCTCTCTGACAAACTAATTAAACCATGTTTTAGTATAAAAATGATATTTTGATAATAGAATTATTTCCATCATTTTTTCTTCAAATGGTATATACTATTATTTCAGTTTTACACCTGTTAGAATAAAGGAAAAAAGAATTCTTGTTATTGTATTAGAGGAGCCAAATGCTCTATTTATAGATACACAGAGGAAACCCTAAAATATCAGAGTAGGAAACTAGAAAAACTAGGAAACTAATAATAACATAATAATTATAATAAAGAGTCAATATTCTCATAATAATGACTCTTTAACACCCCCTCCCAAACTCTGAAGGGTGAAACCCTTAGAGTTTGCACAAAATAACAAACACCTCCAATAATCGAAGAACTCGATTTTGTGAATTGATAGTCATCATCTGTCTTTTGGGATCCATCACTTCGCTCCCGCTCTCGTTGAGTCAGTCGTAGTCGCTCCCGCTCTTTGATTCAGTCAGAGTCGCTCCCGCTCTTTGATTCAGTCGGAGTCGCTCCCGCTCGTTGAGTCAGTCAGAGTCGCTCCCGTTCTTTGACTCAGTCGAAGTCGCTCCCGCTCGTTGAGTCAGTCAAAGTCGCTCCTGCTCGTTGAGTCAATCAGAGTCGCTCCCGCTCTTCTTGAGTCTGTCGGAGTCGGTGGTTCAGTAGATCAGATGGCACACGTAGGGCTCGTGAAGGCATGAGGAGAGGATGTGAACGTGAAGGCTCACATGGAGGGCGTAGGAGAGAGTAGAAAGGTGCAGACAAGGGTTCAAAGTTCCACCGTGTCAAGGGTTTCATGATTCAAGGAGGTGACTTTGACAAGGGAAGAGGCGGAGATCTGACGGTGGAGACGGCGCGCGAACGACGGTGCGACGATCGTCGGATCTCAAGGAAGATGTCCGAGGAAGAAAATAAAAAAAATATAAATATAAATACCAAGAGTCCTCCCCCGCTCCGATTGAAGAATCTTCAATCGGAGTGGGGGGAAGAAGAAAAAGAAAATATTTGTGGATTTAGGATTTTTGAGGTGGCTCTGATACCATGTTAGAAATAAGAGAGAGCAAAATAATAATGAAACCCTAAAACTCTTGTTCTATTAGAGAGAGACTAAAGCCCTTATATAATAGTACAAGATGGTGTTACACTAGTAACACATTAAGATAATAACAAACTAATATAATAACAAACTAAGATAATAACAAATCTAATCTAATATCTTTAACACCCTCTCCTAAACTCTAAAGGGTTGTACCCTTAGAGTTTACACAAAAAATGATAAACTAAAACTCTTATTTCAAACACCTCCAATTTATTTTTGTGAATTGGTAATCGTCATCTGTCTCTTGGGTCCATCACTTCACTCCTGCTCTTCTTGAGTCAGTCGAAGTCGCTCCCGCTCTTTGAGCTAGTTAGAGTCACTCCCGCTCTTCTTGAGTCAGTCAGAGTCACTCCCACTCTTCTTAAGTCAGTCAGAGTCGCTCCCACTCTTCTTGAGTCAGTCAGAGTCGCTCCCGCTCTTTGAGTCAGTCGGAATTGCTGGTCCACTAGATCAGATGGCGCACGTAGGGCTCACAGAGGTTCAAGGAGAAGACGGAGGGCACAGACGAACGCAGACAAGCAGCGAAGACAGCACGCGGACAATGGTGGTGGAGATTTTTTAACACCCTCTCCCAAACTCTGAGGGTGGAACCCTTAGAGTTTGCATAAAAATGAGACGACGGTGGGGATAGTGATGGACGGTCGGTGGCAGTTGGTGCAGACGAGCGCGGATATGCGCCAACGGAGAAGAAGAAGTAGAAAAAACGCGACGCGAATGACGACGCAAACAGTGCAGACTAGCGCAACAAGAGAGGCGCGCTGACAGAGAAGAAGGATAAAGAAAACGATAGTGCGCAAATACAACGATGGCGCACGAAAACGAAGGTGCGCGAGGACGACAGTGCACGAAAACGATGGTGCGCGGGAACAATGGCGCATGGAGACAACGGTGCGCAAAAAACAACGGCGCACGAAAAACAACGATGCGCGGATACGATAGCGCACAGAGGCAGCGATGCTGCATAAAAACGACGCCACTTGGCGAACGACGACGGCGTGCGAAGATGACAGCACGCAGAGACGATGACGACAGTAGCGTGCGAAGACGACAACGCTACGAACATGATCTCAAAAAAGAAGAAGATCCAAGGAAAAGAAGAATGACGATCGCACATAAAGAAGACGTATGCGAAGACAGGAATGTTGCGTACAGAAATAGGTCATGTGCATGAAGCACAAAGTAAAGCGGCACATATGACAGTAGAAAAATTCAAGCAAAGAGGACAGAATAATAGAGATCTCTGATGAAGAAAAGACACTCACAGATGCGTAGCGAACGAAAAAATGATCAAAATAAGTATCTGGATGACTAAATTCAGAGTTCGAACGAGGTTGTAACAGTCTAGGAAAGAAACGCAATAAAATGAGGCTGGCAGCGTCGGTCGGGTTGCCCGCTCTGTTGGATCCGGATGGTGGGCCGGGTTGGACGAGCGGGCCAGCGAATCCGCGAACGGATGCTACGGACGAGCGCAGATTTGCGCTATCGTGCACCGGATTTGCGCTATCGTGCACTGGATTCCATTCTCGTGCGCTTTTTTTTTTTTGCAACGTGGACTCCACCCAACGGACGGGGTGCTCGGACGGATCTGTGCAGCGAACAGGGCTGTGCACGGATGAGTTGCGCACGGACGGGCTGCGACGGGTCTCACAGCGGTTGGGGCAGCGCGGACGGGGTCGGGGCAGCGCGCGGACAGCGCTCAGACGTGTATCTGGGGCAGCGACGGGGTGACGTGCGACGGACGTCGCGAAGAAGACAACGACGCGAACAACGACTCATGGCTCTCGGATTGAAGACTCACAACACAACGACGACGATCAAAAATCCTCCCCCACTTCGATTGAAGACTCTCCAATCGGAGCGGAGAAGAAGATGATAAGTTTTTGTGGATCTAGGGTTTATGGGGTGGCTCTGATACTATGTTAGAATAAAGGAAAAGAGAATTCTTGTTGTTGTATTAGATGAGCCAAATGCTCTATTTATAGATACACAGTGGAAACCCTAAAATATCAAAATAGGAAACTAAAAAAAAACTAGAAAACTAATAATAACATAATAATTATAAAAAGAGTCAATATACTCATAATAATGATTCTTTAACAACACCATTTATTAGACCAGTCAATATACTCTTACTGCTATGTAAATAGGTCTAATTCTACTACAACTCCCATGTCATTGCTCCCAATTTAAAAAAGAAAATAAAATCTATATATTTTATTGAAACATTTTTCTTTGGAAAAATGTTAGACTCAATCTCATTTTCAATCCCAAATGCAGTTTGTCCTTTTTTATTTTTATAAAAATAAAATTTCTCATATATATATATATATATATAGGGAGCCGATTCAGTGCGGGAATGCGGTCGTGCGGGAAGCGATCACGGGCCGTCGATCACGGTCCATCGCATCGGACGGTCGGGTGCGATTCATCTCGACCATTGGATGCGATGGACCCGCGATCGAACGATCGACGTCGTTTCCCGCATTCCCGCACTGAATCGCTCGCGTGTATATATATATATATATATATATATATATATATATATATATAAACATATATTTTAATAAATTCTATGGACTCATTTATAAAATATGTAAAAAGTTTTCTAATGAGTTATGTAACTCGTTATAATGAGCATAGATCACTAACAATGTATATAAATCGTAAATAGAGATGTAAAAAAAAGGGAAAATGACTAAAAGAATCTCATAAGAGTTTGAAATACCAAAATCAGCCATTTTTTAAAATTATACCTAAAAAAGACTCATTTCATATCCCTCTTTATTTTATACTAAAAACCTATTCTTCTTACAAAATAACAATCTCTCTTTACATAATTAAAATAAATCCTCTTAGACATTTTGTTATTATATATCATATTGTGTGTTTTTATATATATCTTATATGATATTGTTTATCATTTTTCATTTTTTATAATTATAATATGTAATTTAAATCTGTGTTGTGCCCCAATGTAGCAGATGATATTTTAGTATTCTAAACATTTATTCATATTTTTTTATTTTTTGGCTATTTACATAATTTTATGATATCATTAGTACATATTCATTTTTTTTAAAATCAACATTTAATGGGGTTCATCATAAAAAAACTTAAATTATATTGGTACATATTTCACAAAATTCACCTAATCACAAAGAATTTACAATTAAAAAAAAATTGATGTACATGAATATGTGTGAAGTATATTAATAAAATTAAGATAGTGAAATATTTTAACAAAGTTAAGAGATATAAAATGCATTAATGATCTAATTGAATAAGGGTAGATTAGTTTTTTGTGTTTCTAAAATTATAAAATGAGATTTTTTAATGTATAATTTTAAAAAGTGTCTGATTTAATTATTTCTAACTCTTGGAAGATTTTTTTTAATCATTTAAAAAAAAAAACCTCTTTTCTTTGATGCTTAAAGTCAACAGGTGGGCAGCCAATCAATTACATATTTATTTATATACTCTATTAAATTAACAGTATCACATCATGATTGAATTGAAATTCTTGATTCTCTTATTCAGATGTTTTGCCCACATAAAACCCTATTCTATAAAAGCCAAACCTCCTCCTCCGTAGGCGTCGCATGCGTGATTATTGGTTGATGATGGTCATCTGTTCTTCTTGCCTATATATAAATTATTGTTAATTAGGTTTTGCATTATTTTAAACACTGATTTGGTAAATGAATAAGCGGTGGGATAAAGAGTGATTGTATGGATAAATGAGGAGGATGACAACTTATCCCATTTGGTATAAAAAAATAAGTAGAATAAAGTGCAGATAATTATTCTGATTTTGAAATGAAAATGCTGAAATAACATTTATCCTCACTTTTTGTTCTAATTTTGATAAATGTGAATAAAGACAAATTGATGATTTTTTATTATTCAAAATTAGAATAATTTATCATTAAAACCTTAACCATTTGACAAATTAGCTCAACTGCAGATGATGCTTAAAGAATCATCATTGCAGGTCAAAGTAGAGAAGACAAAAATAAACACACAATCACATAAAACTGAAGATTTATATGGTTCGAAAAAACAGTTGTCCAGAGAATTTTTCATTGTTTATTTGTTGGATTTACAACTTCTTTCTACATCATCAAGAAAGAATTTGTTCTTCAATGGTTAACATATTTTTTGCCTCTATGGTTTATCATCAAGAAAATTTTCAATGGTCAAGACATTTTTTGCCCCTATGACTGTATACATAGGTTGAGCAACATGGTTAGCTTACTGGGGGTGAAAGGGACTAGTACCCTAAAAAAAAGAGGTCGCAGGTATTTTTCACGTGTAAAGACAATGCAATATTTTTTTATATTATGTGTGAGGATATTATGGTCATGTATTAGGTTGTATATATTCCTTTGTAAGTTAAATTTTCTTGTATGATTGATAGACAACCCTATGGTTTGAGAGGGAGAGTGGGAGTTATAGCACCATCATATAGAGTTTGTAATCTAAAAAATTAACAGAAAATTATTTCTCTCCTCTCCGTGACATATGCCATCTTTGTCAAATAATGTAAATCTCCTCTCTTTTATTTTTACGTATTTCTTTTCGTCTTTTATAATTCAATAACATATCTAAATTACACTCTATGTACATAATTCACAAAGTAGTATATCTATATTACTATATAAAAGTCTCTTAAACAAAAAATCTGCCGTTTGACTTTTTATCCCTATCAATTCATTCAATCTCATTAGAGTCCATTTACACTACTTTAATGATAATCATTTTTTCATTTAACCCCTACATTTCAATTCAATTCCAAGAAAACTCATTTACATCATTTTAATCTTATTTATACCACTTTAATGACAGTCATTTTTTCATTTAACCCCTACATTTCGATTCAATTCCAAGAAAATTCATTTACATCATTTTAATCTCATTTATAGTATTTTATAATACAATACATTTCATTATGTAACATATTCATTAACTTATAATTAAAATTGGTTATCATAATATTATTAGGATACTCTTACATTTCTACTCAATTCCATGAAATCCATTTACAACATTTTAGTTTCATTCATAGTTTATTATAATACATACATTTTATCATGTAACATGTTGATTAATTTATAGTTAAATTTGATTATTATAATATTATTATGATAAAAATGATATATTATATATTAAAAATATAATTCACAAAAAAAATATTCCCATTTCATATGCAAAAACATGATATATTAAAAAAAAGTATCAAATATTAATGTAATTCACATCTATTAGCATTTATTTAATTCACACATATTTGATTAGCATTTACTCTATACTCTTGGATTTCTCTACTCTATTAATGCCCCAAATAATCAATAGTCCATAAGCTCTATCCAACAAAAAAAAAAAAATATAATTCACAGTAATTAAAAATGCGATCCAATAAAAAAACAAACGTATAAAATACTGGTACAAAAAAAATTGCTATAAAAATGGACAAATTCATATTTGAGCTATGTGTGAACTCAACAATAGATTTATCCAATGAAAATCCATTCATATCATTGTAATCTCATCCATAATTTATTCATATTTTCATCATATCACGTATGACATATTAAAAGTTTAAGCTTCATATTTCATTATACTTATATGATGACTACTATAGATATATCATAAAATAATATTAATAATTTACATCATTTATGATAAAATTACATTCATATGCTGACTTATCCATGAAAAAATTCATTTACATCAATTATGATTAAATTACATTAATATATCGACTAAAATTATATTAATATGTTTATTATTTTATAATCATATTTGAGTATCATAATATTATTAAGATAATAAGATCCTTATAAAATGAAAATATATTCAAAATATAATTTAAAAAAAATCCCATTTCATATGCAAAGACATGATACATTAAAAAAGATATCAAATATTAATGTAATATCTTTATTATAGATTTCCAAATTATATTATGAAAATTCATTCACCCTCCATTCAATCTCCTCATCATTCATCTCCTCTCCATTCAATCCCCTCATCTTCTTCTAGAGAGAATGGCTTATGCTCTTCCACAAACCCCCAAATTTATTTATGCAAATTGAATACCCATTTATTGTCATCCCCATTCATTTGGATAAATGGATCTATCATCGATCTCTTTTTTCTTCTCTCTCTCAAAATTTTTTTAACCTTAGGAAGGTGAGTTAATCTTTTGTAGATATGATGCTTATTTTGGAGTTTTATGTTGCAAATAAACTAAATATGTTATTTTTTCATTTGGTTCATCTTTTTAAAAAAATTGGCATGTATCTACTGTTAAAAGAAAAAAATTCTCAAATAAGATATTTGTTTTGCCTTTAACAGACTGATCTTCGATTTCTTATTCTGATTGGAAGTAGCGCAATAGTGGATCTGGTTTTTATTCATATATTTTTTGTAATATAATTTCATTATGATATTTTCATCATCATAATAGAGTACCATTTTTTTCTATCTAATCATGAGAATATTATGATGTCCGAATTTAATTGACTGTTTAACCAATTTTAAAAAAAAATTACTATCTGAATTTTTTTTTCAATTTTGCTCTTCATGATACAGGATGTGTAGCCATCTTCAAATTATTAAATCTGGTGATCTTAAAATATTTTATTTTAAATTTATTACCCATATCAATTGTTGGTTTTTGCATTCACCATGTTTGAGTTTTAATGATATGGTTTATAATATTATCACTCACTGTCGACCAGAGAACACACGTTTATAGTCTTGTTAATTCAAATTGTTGACCTAATTATTTTAAAAAAAATTACCAGTGGCTTATAAGTGCAACATTTTTCATTAACTAAAAACAACATTGATTATTCTACGTACTTCCAAATTACGTTACTGAAAATGCTTTGCCAATAACATTATAGGTTATAGATATGTTAATTTATTAGAATAGAAAATACTACATGACTATCAATTTTCTGAACTGTTTTCAAATAGATGAAAGGGTAACATTACCATATCTAATGAAATATGTCAAGTGAAATTTTATAAATTTTATTACTCATATCAATTGATGGTTATCATAATATTATTAGGATACTCTTATATTTCTACTCAATTCCATAAAAATTCATTTACAATATTTTAATTTCATTCATAGTTTATTATTATACATACATTTTATCATGTAACATATTGATTAACTTATAATTAGATTTGATTATCATAATATTATTAGGATAAGACATGATATATTATACATTAAAAATATAATTCACAAAAAAAATTATTCCCATTTCATATGCAAAAACATGATACATTAAAAAAGGTATCAAATATTAATGTAATTCACATCTATTAGCATTTATTTAATTCACACATATTTGACTAGCATTTACTCTATTCACTTGGATTTCTCTACTCTATTAACTCCCCAAATAATCAATAGTCCATAAAAAAATATTACTATAAAAATGGACAAATTCTGATTCGAGTTTTGTGTGAACTCAACAATAGATTTAATCCAACGAAAATCCATTTATATTATTGTAATCTCATCCATAATTTATTCATATTTTCATCCTATCATGCATGACATATTAAAATTTTAAGCTTCACATTTCATCATCCTTATATGATGACTATTATAGATATATCATAAAATAATATTAATAATTTATATCATTTATGATAAAATTACATTTATATGCTGACTTATCTATGAAAAATTCATTTACATCAATTATGATTAAATGAACATGTTACATAAATTATGAAAATGTTATTGTAACTAAATTGTTTTACATTAATATTAATAAAAACATATATTACATTTTGTTTATGTGCATCTGCACATACACAACAACTAGTGCAATAAAGTACATGACCACAATGTCCCGCATATAATACAGAATTATAGAACTGTTACTATACATGAAAAATGTTAGACTCAGTCATATTTACAGTTCAAAAACTCAGACCATATATATTTCATTTATTTAAAAATAATAAATATTATTTAATGAGGTATATGTTCTAATAAAAAATATCGCTCTACTTCAAGTTGAATGAATCCATTTTTAGTAAGTGTAAAAAAAATTTAACGAGGTATATACATAGTCTATATATATGCTTCATCTGGATTTTTAACAAATTATATATAACTGCATTTTGGATTTCAAAAATAACCAAGTGTAACAACGCCAGTGAAAACTACCCACACAAGAAAATTTAATACATTTTACTTTATCAGGGCGTTGCCCTTCATCAACACCCCCAACGAGCTAATCGCATAGTTCGACCCGCTTTTTCTTTCAAAGTAGTGAATAATATAATCAGATAAAGGGACAAACTCAACTGTTGTAATTCTTCTTAAATATTCAGATATCAACATAAAATCAACGGTTGGGAAGACATGAAAATTAAATATGCCTCCTCCATCATGAACAGAATCCTTTTGTTCTTGTTTTATTTTTATGTGAAACTGACATTGTCCCCAGCTCAACAACTGCAATAATCCTTGTATCATGTCCCCAAAAGATGTTTAATTTGGGGTCCTTGTGGTGAGTTGTCTTCAGTGGAGATATGTAGGTGGGTGAGGTTGAAGCAGATCCACCTATAAAGATTTTGTCTGGATTGAGAAAACCTAAATTTGATTATGATGGTAGTACTATTTCTACAAGTTTCCACTGTTAAAGTTGTAACATTAGGCTTCATAGTGAGAATCATCATGATATATATATTGGCGTTTTGACAACAAAAATGTAGATGTTGATGTGTTAGCTCTAGTTAGTATGTGCAAGTGCAGATGAACTGTCAGAATTTTACAAAGGACCATTTTGTAATATTTAATTACTTCCATGGGAGTTTCATGATTGGATGATTCTATAGAATAACTCTATATTTACAGTTCCTGATGGATTTTTTTTTATAAAAGAAATGTATGCGTAATGAAATATTACGTATTTCTATTATATATATATATATATATATATATATATATATATATATATATATATTCCAATGAATTATGTATATACCGTCAATATTAATTTAACGAAATATATACAAGATTGTATATAACGGCATACTAAGATCACTTGATCCATCATATTATGATTAACAGATATATATGATTATCTAAAGATGCGTATCATTCTGTGCATTCCACATGATTAGTTAGATGAAAATAGCTATTTCAGAATAAAAGATCATACTTGTATTATACTAGAATAGCTATTTTGATTTTACCTTATTCTAAATTCATCTTTAACATGATAACCATTAGAATGCATATCGGCATCCTTGCACTTTAATATTGAGAAATATTGTGGTGATATTTTATCTTCTTTTGTTTTTTTGTTGCCTAAGATTCTTAATTTTATTTATTTTTTAGATAAAATCTTATCATATCAACACAAAGAAGACTTAAACTCTATTCAGTAACCCTCAACAGAAGAATTGATACTTCTATCAATCTACCTAGAAGTGAACTGTTTATTTAGTACTAGGGCATGGATATGATAACTCAATCCCAAATTAGGGTTCTAGGGTCATGTTGACCAATGTCTGCCCTATTTACATCCCTATTTATAACTTGCATATGTTTTGACATTTTCTTTTAAAATATATTTTTATTGGTGAAGTACATTTTTTTATACAAGATGAAATAAATATTCTTATAATTTAAATGCGTATTTTTTTTACATTTTCTATGATAGAATATATACATTGAAGCAGTACAGTAATATTGTGTTACATGATGTCATACGTTGCATTAACAAAGTGACAATTGTAAGTGGGGCTGCAACGAGCACTCTAATGTTTTTTTTTTGCGTGGTGGTTGGGGGGGGGGGGGGGGGCGCTGTTTGTTATGTAGGACTTAAAGATAGGCATATTGATGACCCACCAATGCACATGGTATAATGGTGTCACACATAGCACTTCAATAATGCTCTATACATGTGGGCATTAATATGGGGGACCTCCCCTCCACAATGAACACAAATATTTCTCTGTTAGTGGAGGTGTTTGTACATAGAAGCAGTTGGGGGTGTATTAAAAGCAAAGGCCAAGTTGGGGGAAGAGATGAATTGATGGGTGTGAATGTTTATGAATGATTGGAGGTCCTTTTACACTTTCATGATGAGACATTGGATCTAAAAGAGTGGAATCATATCATCAGATGTCATCCATTCAAAGAGAGATCATCTAGAATTGAAAAAAGGCTTGATGGCCTTGGAGTTTTGTAGCATCTTAAAAGTAGGCTCTTGTCAATCTTCAAATTTGTGGGACATAGTTTTTGTTTGTCTTTGACTTATAGATTTTTTTGAATGGTCATTTCTGCCAATTATTTTGTTTGGTCATGCCAATTCTGGTCTCATGAAATTTTCAATGCTCAAGGCTTTTAAATGGTCTATAGTTTTTGAGGGTTGATTAATTCATTGTCCTAACAAACTATATAAGCTCTTGGATAGTAAAATAAGTGGCGAGTATGATAGAATATTGATGAATAAACCCATAAACATATTTATTTATAAAGAATAAGTGGGTATAATGTCAAAATATATAGAAATAAACTAGTATTTACATTTTAAATCTCCCATGGATTATAATATTACACCCAATCTATCTTCCTAGTATAAGAAGAGGGACTCACATGTCAATTTATTTTTTTCACTTTTTAAGTTCATTATCTACATTTTATCCATGACAACTAGACAATAATAACTTATTTCATTGTTGCATTTTCAAACAGAAATAATGATAAACACAACTAAACAACAAATGATTTATTTATTTATATTAGAATAATTATTTATTCTAGAATAACTTATATTACTATCTTAAAAGAGGCTAATAGAATATATACTGGTTAGACGAGTATATACCCCCATTAAAAAAATGCAAGGAGTATGTATTCAATTCAATAGAATATATATTACATAATATATTTAAAAAATATCCAAACCGTGTTGGGATTGCAAAAGTATTTGGTAACATTTTCCCTGAGCTAAACTCAAATATCAAGAGAACAAAACTATTTTTTTGTGTGTGGCACATGCAACCAATTTGGTATACTGATTTACCATGCAATCATATAAATCCATATCAACTTTTTAATAAAAGGTTAACATTGCATTTTATGAAATGAAGAATCAACCAAAAAAATGGTGAAATGAAGAGATGTTGTTGGGTTTTAATTAATTAAAAATATATTTTAAAATAATATTTTATACTTATAAAAAATTGATCGTATCAGCTTCTATTTTACTAAAATGTGTCAAAATGTTTTTAATCTCACATGAGAAAAGTAAGTATATTTTTAAATATTAATACATACAAAATATCTCATTGTTATTATAAAAAACATATTTTGTTCTAACACGTGTGATGTGATTTTTTTTATCATGATCTTTGAGCTATTGATCGAACCGTCATTTAGATTTTGAATCCAGCGGGATCTACATATACTTTTTGAAAAATGTTAGATTGAGTCATTTTTACAATCCAAAACATATACAACATATATTTTTTTTTAAATAGTAAACATTATCTAATGATGTATTTGTTTTAATGAAAAGTGTATATCAGGTCTCTTCGATATATATAAAAAAAATGTATATCGCTTTATTTCGAATTGAATTAAATTTTAACGATGTAAGAAAATTTTAACGATGTATATACCTTGTATAACGATGCATATGCTTAACTGGATTTCTAATGATACATATAGAACTGTATTTTGAGCGTAAAAAGGACCGTGTATAATGACACCCCCTTTTTTTTTGTCTACAATACTACCATTCACACAATTGGATTTTCATATTTTCCTGTTAATCCTAAGATGGAATTAGAATTCATAGTAGAATACCACCAACGTACCTCTGGCCGGATGGATTTCCAAGGGAATTCTACAAGGCATTTTGGTTCCCGATTAAGACTGTGTTTGGATGTGAGGTTGAAACGTTAAAAGTTATTAGAATCTTGTTATTCAAACTCAGCTTTTGAAAAATGTTATTTTATTATCTTTTCAACCAAAAGATTTTTTAGCTTAAAAAAGATTGTAGTTCGAAAAGCTAAACGCTGAAAATGTGTTTAAATCCGAGTTTGAGAATTTTTAACTTTTCAAACATAGAATGCACTTAAACTCATATCCAAAGCCTAAATATGATATTATGAAGGTCATGCTGAATTTTCACTTGAAGGCTCAGCTCCCTATTCCATGGGGTTTATGAAACTCAATAGTTATATATGTGGATATGATGTGTCTTATATGTGCTGCGATTGAGTAATCTATTAATCATTTGGTTATGTGTTGTCAATTTACTGCAGATTGTTGGAGGATGATTCTTACGCAATATTGGCCTGGCCCCCTGTTGAAGTTTGGTCTACTTCAGACTGGACTGAGATTTTTAATCCAGTTGTTTGGAAAAGGCTGCCATAGGGTAAACTGAGGCTGATGATATTTTATACTAATGTGTTGGCAGATTTGGCAAATTAGAAACAAATTCATTTTTCAGGAGTATATATCCTAAGGAAATTTCAAGTTGTTATCAAGGTTATTGCTTTTACTAGGGAATGTATAAGGAATTTGGTTAAGAACCAATCTGATAACTTGTTACCATATCTTCCTATGCTACATTCCCATGGGATAGTTTCAGACTTACCCTTTGTTGATATCAATTAAGAATTTTTTTATTATTACAGATGGAAGTTCTGATCCTCAGGTTAGAACAGCAGTGAGTAGCTTTTGTCATTTGTCGGTATAACCCTGTGAAGATTGTGGCAGCTAGCTTTGCAGCCTGGCCTTGGGCATCTCCTTTGCGCGTGGAGGCAGAGGTGATTAGTATGGGCATTCAGTCAGCCCTTTCAATGGGCACAAAAAAGGTTTGCCTTTGTAAATATTCAGAAGTTTTGCTTTGTTTGTTACAAGTACAAGGTCCTGGAATAGGTCCTCCACCTCGTAGAGAATATACGTAGCTGCAGGTCAAAGATAGTGGTTGTAAAGTTTAGAAAAGGTGATCGCAAGGCAATTCAGGTACCAGAATGCTTGGCGAAACATGCTAGATATACACAAACTTCGGGTTTTACATAGAATTTACAGGATCCAGTTTTTCATACAGTTAGAGTTTTAGGAGAAAAGAATAATATGACCTAATTTTATTAAGAGAGGGACAAAGCCCTTTATATAATGATACATGACCTAATACACGTGTAACACATAATTACACGTGTAACACAATAATAATATTACACACATGTAATTTAACACCCCCGCTCAAACTCAAGGTGGATCATGCAACGTGAGTTTGCGAATGAGAGACACGAATCTGGGAACTGGATGAGACTTCGTAAAGAAGTCTGCGATCTGCTCAGCAGAGGAAATGTGCAGAAGCGTCAGTGTCTGAGCAAGGAAGTGCTGACGAACAAAATGACAATCGATCTCAATATGCTTGGTCCTCTCATGAAAAACTGGATTGCTAGCAATCTGAATAACACTCCGATTATCACAGTAAAGTGGAGTAGGACCTGTAACATCAACTCCAAGATCGACCAAGAGACGTCTAAGATGAACGATCTCTTTGGTCGTGATGGCCATAGCTCGATACTCGGCTTCTGTGCTGGAAAGAGAAACAACATCTTGTTTCTTGCTGCGCCAGGAAATAAGAGAGTCTCCAAGAAATATGCAA
This sequence comes from Acorus calamus, assembly GCA_030737845.1. Lineage (NCBI taxonomy): Eukaryota > Viridiplantae > Streptophyta > Magnoliopsida > Acorales > Acoraceae > Acorus > Acorus calamus. The sequence goes on along the minus strand of CM060877.1, from coordinate 7,081,861 downwards.
AAACCAGTGGTGGATCGACGAGTAGTCGGATCTCCTGCCCAATCAACGTCAGTGTAAGCTCGAAGAACCAGAGATGAAGATGATGACAAATAGAGTGATCTGGTAATAGTCCCACGTAAGTATCTAAGGATCCTCATGAGAGCACTGTAGTGAACTGAACGAGGAGCAGAGACGAACTGACTAACTATGCTGACTGCATGAGCAATATCAGGTCTGGTAATGCAGAGATACACTAGCTGACCCACGATTTGTCTGTATCGTGTAGGATCTGGAAGGAGTTCACCATCAGTAGGACGTAGCTTTACATGAAGCTTAAGTGGTGTGTCAGCACGGCGAGTGTCAGATATAGCAGCACGATCAATGATATCTGTCGTGTACTTCTGCTGAGAGAGAAGAATCCCCCGCTTACTCTGAGCAATCTCTAGCCCTAGAAAGTAGCGAAGAGTACCGAGATCCTTCATCTGAAACTGACTACTGAGGTGGCGCTGAACAAGAGCAATACCAGCTGAGTCGTCACCAGTGATGATCATATCATCCACATATAGAAGTAGAATCACCCGACCTTGCGATGATGATCGCACAAACAAAGAGTGATCCTGAGAGCTCTCAACAAACCCAGCTGATAGAATAACATTGCGAAAACGCTCAAACCATGCACGAGGAGCCTGCTTGAGACCATATATAACACGCTGGAGACGACAGACATGCTGAGGAGGAGTGCGAAGACCAGGAGGTGGTTGCATGTAGACCACCTCTGATAAATCCCCATGAAGAAAGGCATTCTTCACATCCATCTGGAAGAGTGGCCAATGACGAGTCGCTGCAACAGCAAGAAGAGTGCGAACGGTGGTCATCTGTGCAACAGGGGTGAAAGTCTGCTCATAATCAATCACATACTCCTGTGTGAAACCGCGAGCAACTAAACGAGCCTTGTGTCGTTCAATGGATCCATCAGGTCGATGTTTGACCTTAAATATCCATTTACAACTGATAGGCTCAACATCGGTGGGAAGAGGGACAATATCCCATGTATGAGTCTTCTCAAACGCCTGAAACTCCTCATCCATGGCCTGTCGCCACTCAGGGTACTGAACTGCCTCTTGATAAGATTTAGGCTCCCGATGTGTATGAATAGCTGCAAGAAAGGCCTGAAGTTGTGGAGAATAAGAGCTGACTGTGGTAAAACCAAACTGATCAGGGGGTCCATTATCAAAACTGAAACGGGCAGGCGGACGACGCTCGCGCTGAGGATAGCGAGCGACACTGCTCGGATCCACAACCGGGAGAGGGGTGTCAGACGCAGTAGGCGATGCACCAGTAGAAGTATTTGCAGTAGGACTGGAAGAAGAAGGCAAAGAGACACTCTATCGGAGAAGGCTCAACCAGGGAAGGACTAGGTAGTGATTCAAGAAGAGGAAAAGACTCAATAACAGGGCAAGCTGAACCGAAGGAGATGTAGGAGAAGTGGACTCACGGGACGTAGTCGAAAAATAGGGAACATCCTCAACAAATGAAACATGACGAGCAAACCAGAAACGATGACCCACAGGATCATAACAACGATACCCCTTATGCTCGAAACTGATCCCTAAGAAAACACATCGAACAAACCGAGCAGAGAGCTTATCACGAGCATGAGGAGGAAGAAGAACATAACACGTACAACTGAAAACTCGAAGACGACTGTAGTTGGGACGTGAAGAATAGAGGCGTTCGTGAGGGGACATGCCAGAGAGAATGGTAGAGGGAGTGATATTTATGAGATGAACAGAAAGAAGGGCAACCTCAACCCAGAAATGCTGTGGAACAGACGATGACAGTAGAAGAGAGCGAGTGGTCTCAAGAATGTGACGATGTTTACGTTCGGCAACACCATTCTGTTCATGAGTGTAGGGACAAGACTGCTGAAAGATTGTGCCATGCGATTGAATCAGAGAGCGCATTGTAGAAGAAATATATTCCTTGACACAATCAGAGCGAAATGTTTTAATGCGAGTCTGAAATTGGGTGTGAATCATGGTGGTAAAAACATCATAAATGTGAGCAACCTCAGAGCGATACGTAGTAAATAATCCACGTAAAGCGAGAATAATCATCAATGAAGCTAATATAATAAGAAAAACCACTCAGAGAATGTACGGGAGCAGGACCCCAAATGTCAGAATGCACTAACTCAAAAGGACGGGTGGACTGATTATTACTAGAACTAAAAGGTAAGGCCACAGGTTTGGCCAATTTGCAGCCCTCACACAGACAAAGGAGAAAAAGAAGTAGAATCTAACACACCAGACTCAAAAAGACCTTTAAGGCGAGACTCAGAGACATGACCTAACTTTCTATGCCACAAGTCGGCATTAGAAGTGACACTACCGCAGAAGATAGAGGGATCTGGAACAGGGAGATGCAGATACTCCACGGAGTACAATCCGCCGACTCTACGACCAACGCCAATCCTCCGCCCCAAGTGTGGATCCTGCACAAAACAACCGGAGGAAGTGAAAGAAACGGTCAGACCGGAATCACAAAGCCTACTAATGGAAATAAGGTTCATGCATAGGTCCGGCGCATGTAAAACAAATGGAATGGAAAAACGACCAGTGGGATCAGAGGTGGTGGTGATAGATCCACACTGGGTGATAACTAAAGCGGAACCATCAGCAGTATGAATCGGAGGTAAATGAGCAGGTGCAGGTGAACATGCAGTAAGTATAGAACTATTTGGTGTCATATGATGAGATGCACCAGAATAAAAAATCCAAGAGACAGAGGTACCCGGAGTGGAAGAGAATGCTGAGGGAGCAGTAGACTCGGACCGAGTTGGATGCTGTAAAAGCTGCTCAAGACGCTGATTGATCAAGGTGTCAAGGTGATCAGAAGCAGGCAAACCTGATGCAGGGACGGTAGCAACAGCAGCAGTATGATGACGGTGAGTCGGACCACGGTCCCGACCACGTCCTTGAGAGGCTTGCTGTGGCATACGAGAAACCGGACGTTTCTCTGGATGAAGATCCCAACAATTATTAACGGCATGTCCTGACCTTTTGCAGTGCGCACACAGAATTGTAGAGCGTGATGAGGTTGCAGGAGGAACAGCAGGAGAGGTAGCAGCCAAAACCCCAGAATATATGTTCGAGGAAGTAGTCTGTTGAGATGCTACAGTACGAAGACAGGTCTCCTCAGCAACAATTTCTGCTAGGACCACCTCTAAGCGTAGTAAAGGATCTCGATGAATCAACTGTCCAGCTAACGTGGAATATTCAGGACGAAGAGCCATAAGGAACTGATAGAGTTCACGACGTTCACGAAAGGCAGCTCTCTCGGCTAGAGATGCACGTGGACCCGGCTCAAGATTGCGTAGTTCACGAAAACAGGTGCGCATGCGATTGTATAAATCGGTGACAGATAGATCGCCCTGAACAATTGTCTGAACCTCAGCAAGTAACTAATACTCTCGAGCGCCACTTTTCTCCAAAAAGCGTTCAAGAAGAGACGCCCAAATCTCCGCTGCTGTATCGAATACACTGAGATCAGCCCGAAGAGAGCGATCAACAGAGTTGATCACATAAGAAGAAGCACGCTGATCACGTCTCCGCCACGAGAGATATGCTGGAGAATCAGACGGTGGCACAGCGATAGTACCATCAAGATGACTGAATAAATCACGTGAACTGAGGGTGCTCTTCACAGTGGCTCGCCAAGACGGCCAATCTTCGACGGAGCTCAGAAGAAAATCAGTCGAATTTGGGAGAACATCACGAAGAGGCTCAAATGATTCCACGGGGACAGTTGGTTGAAGAGCAGTGGTGACCGGCAACGTGGATTTCGGATCAGTTGGATTTTCGGACGAAGACATGATCAAAATATCTCAAAAGAAGCCAAAATGTATGCGAATGCGTAGACAACGAAAAACTGAACAAAATGAGTACCTGGATGACTAGATTTGGAGTCCGAACGAAGATGTAACAATCCAGGAAAAAAACGGGACAGAAATGGTCGGCGGCGACGGCCGGCGGCCGGCGGCGACTGACGGCGGCGACTGACGGCAACCGGCGGCGATCGGACGGTGGCCTGCGGCGAGTGGACGGATCCGGGTAATTGGATCCTGGACCGGGCAGGTGGGCCGGGTAAATGGGCTCGGGCTCGGGAAGATGGGCTCGGGCAGATGGGCCGGGTAAATGGGCCTGGCGAGTGGACTAGGCAGGTGGGCCGGGCAGGTGTATTCGGCGCATGATAGCGCGAATAACGGCGCACGATAGCGCAAATATGCGCTCGGTCGCGGATGTGCGCCGAATCCAGGATTTCCCGTTCCTCGGTTGCGGATCGCGCGGATGGGGGTGGATCTGCCGGGCACTCGCAGGACGGGTGCGGACGGCGCACGGGCTGCAGCACGGACGGGCGCAGACGGGCACGGGCTGCAGCACGGACGGACGGACGAACGGCGCGGTCCGGCGTGGACGGCGCGGACGGGCACGGACGGTGATGACGACGTCGCGAACAACGACGCGATGTAACAAACGTCGAATCTCAACAAAGATCCGAAAGAAAGAGAAAAAAAAAACTTTATTTGAGGTCTTAAAGGGGCTCTGATATCATGTTAGAGTTTTAGGAGAAACGAATAATATGACATAATTTCATTAAGAGAAGGACAAAGCCCTTTATATAATGATACATGACCTAATACACGTGTAACCCATAATTACACGTGTAACACAATAATAATATTACACACATGTAATTTAACACATACTTTATATGACTGTTTTGTATAATGTAAGTTTGCAGATAGACTGACTGATACTTCTTGTACATTTTCTTTAGTAAGTAATGAATAATAGCCTGTTACAGGCCTTGTTACCAAAAAAAAAAAATTAAACAATGTCTTGACGAAACTATGCATGAATTCAAAAACTTTAAGAAGGCTAAATGAAAATTTATGAAGAGTCATCCTCAAAAGGAACCTGTTATATCTGTGGCAAAAAATATCATTTTAAAAAAAAACTGCTATAAAAGAAAGGATAATAAGCCAATCACAAATTATCAAGAACAAATTATAACGTTCATCTGATCCCATCACCACAAAGTGGTTTACCTTCGGGTATTTAAGCTCCCTGAACTAAAATTGATAGTGTGACATTCAGAAGAATCGTTGATGAAGCAGCTGCTCAAGAGGACTTACAATACAACATCTATTGACAGCCATTATTGAGCTTCATGTATGTTTTTTATTCTCCTACTACCAGCACCAGAGTTTAAAACAATGCCATTATTAATATAATCATTAATGTAAACTGTTCTATAATTAGAAATGTGTAAGAGGTACAATGCAATGCAATGTCACATGAGCTGCAGAAAAACATAATAGTTTGAATAGTAGGAAACATCCATATAAAAAAGTGTTTACATAACTTGTATGTCAGACTTTTCTTGTCTTCTGAAATGCAATTTGAGTATCTAATTATGGAGAAGGAAAACTACAATTGACATTTGATGCTAATAATGCAGCTTAGTAGACATGCCATGTAATTTTGAATGTATAGCAATGAAGGAACTCCTCATTCATTTATCATTTCCAAATCCTTTCAAGATACAATAAAGGATGAATAAACTGCTTCAACATGTACACTGGATTTAATCAAAATTATGTACAATATAGCTGTAGAGATGAATCAAAGAATAGTTACTGTTAGTGCTCATTTATGCATCACATATGCCCATTTGCATTCTACATATTGCTACAATATTCAGCTCCTCTAAAACCTCAACCTCTTCAACAGATCCCATGCATGGGACTTGATGCTCTGAAAACAGTTTCTCTGAAGAAAGCTTGTGATTGTTTCTTTGGGAGGCTTCAAAGAGAGGGCTGTTGGATTTTTTCTCACTTGCAATGATGTCTTGCAAATTTGCGCGCAGAGAGACTCGACTTCCTTGGCCTCAACAGCATTGCCCAACATGTCTGTGACGTGGAAGTTATCTACGGCCATCCCATCCTCTATTGACATCTCTGCTCTTCTGATGCACACACCATTCTCCCTGAATGTTCGAGTGATATCCAAGAGAAGACCTTCTCGATCTTTTGTCCTCAGTTCTAGCTCTAGTCCCTGCAATATCCAATTTATGATTCAATAATGATATTCGAAAGTGGAAGAATATCTCAAGTGCCAAACCCATTTTCTACAACCTCAAAGAAACATAAATCTACACTAAGTATTTGAAGACAAAAAGACTGTGTATTCAACTACATTGTTCTAGACATCACATACATGCAAACTGAAAGGGAAGAACAATGGAGAGATTAGAAAGTGAAATTAATATGCATTCTTTTGTGCTCTTGCCGTGTATGATTTCAGAAATACAAATGGGATTGCATAAAATTTAAGCGGGAAAAAATAATGATATCACCTTTTAAGGCCAGGAGTAAAAAAAAATTCATATAATTCTGGGGGCTTTTCTTTCAAAATGAAATCCATCTCATCAAATAACAGAACATATCATGCTTCTAAACACGAACAACCAACAACTTAGGTATTCTCAAACCTGAGTCTCGGCTCTCCTCTGTCAGATAGTTCATTTATATAGCATGTGCACAGAAGCACGTCAAATTAATGCATTTCTATAAAAACTAAGCCCATTCATGAAAAAATATCATGGAACTGTTAAATGGCGGCACATTGTGAACAGGTTTTTAATAAGCCAATTGGAGCAAAGTACTGAAGCAAAGCCCTGAAAAGGCATTGAGATTCTGAGAAGATATATTACCTCGGAGACCCGTCTCTTGATGGCTGCTTCTAAACACTGAGTCACGCATTGTCGTTCAGCCTCTGACATTTTCCAGCGCCCACCTACATGCCGGATGTAGTATTCCTACAATCAATTCAAAAATATGAAATCAATATATCTCCTAAAGACAACAACTAAACCATAAAAAAAAGTACTTCATGAACACCCAATTACCTGATACGCTTCAATCCCACTGTTATGAACAACTCCATGAAACACCTCATACTGCAAGTCAGTCAAAGTACACAATGTATCAAACAGCAACTTCGGTCGGTCTTTGGAACTCAACATCACCACTGTATAGTTCCTCTCCAAACAGTCCAAAAGACACACTTGAGGCCTCGGTGTCTTACTATTCCCAACATGATCATAGTCACGATCAGCATGCAACATCTGATGAAGCCTCCTCTCCGTGTGTGTCACACCCATCGATGTCATCATCTTTGCCGATGTCAAATCACTGTTCACCCCCAATACTTTGCATATGATCTCCTTGATAGTGGACAACCGATGTGGGTCATCAATCACGCAGCCCGTAGCCTTGTCGGTGATACAAACCACAGCTGCAGCCCGAGTGTTGTGTGTCCAGAACTCCGCATTCACAATGTTGCACTTCAGATCAGTTAAAACAGCACAAACTTCAGACAGCAAGCCAGGACGGTCGGTCCCAGTTAACTCGATGAAGGTATGCTCTTTGGAAGGCCTCACTCCAACTGAATCCATCAATGTGGGCCTGAAGCAGGAACCCGTTACGATAGACTGCATAATTGCATAAAGAATCCACATTATAAGTTGACTTCATACAAAAAATTAGTCAATCCATCTATCATATTGCTATGGCCTGAAAAGAAAAAAGAAAGAAGAAAACACCTTTGAAACCATCTAATTTGAAATTCTTATGCAAGAAGTTTCTGGTCAGCTGTAGCTATGAACACCAAGGACTTGGTAAATCAATGCACTGAATGGTTCATTAGTTTAGAAAGAAATGTTTTTGAATGAGATTGGACATTTTTTTTAATTTTATCTCTAGGAAATGATTAAGCTGCTAGCAAAAGTACACTATTTTAAAACATGAAGTTGCATACCATGGATATTATGCCCTTTGTTTGAAAATGCATCTGATGGTCTTACAAATTCCTTTACTTTTCCTTCTCTGTTTTCAAGTGATGGGTTTCATGGCTATTTTATGGCTAAGATTCCACATACTGTTTTGTGATCCAATTGTTGTGAATGATATATACGTGCAATTAAAAACCCAAAAAAAAAAAATCAATCCACAACTTGCATCATAAGTGAACAATATAATGTAGATTCAAGAGTCCATTGACAAAGATTGAACACATGAGTAACAAACATAAGACAATGAGTAAAAGAACACTTACATTGTGCAAGTATCTGATGACGCGCGTATCTGTGATTTTCTTTCCTTCCCGGTCGGTGACATAAAACACTAAAATTGACAAAATCACATAAAGAGAGAATTTGATCAATTAATATAGGTAAGAAAACACATCCCAGATTAAGAATTTTTTATTCAAAATATTAACTATACCATTCATGAACCAGCCCCCATCAGAAGTGATGTATCCTTTTTTCACAATGAAGTTCTGATCAGTGAGTAATTGAACGACCTCCAATATGTTCCCATGCTTGTTCTCACTATCAACCTATCAAATTCAGAAACACAAACAAAAATTTATAAATAAGAGGACCCACGTAAAGAAGAAAAAAAAACAGATTCTCACATAAATCAAAAGAACTCATTAGCTTACTCTGATAATTGTTGCATCCTCACAAGCATCATTATCAATTAAAACCCTGTAAAACAACAGAATCACAAAAACTGTAAAAAAACATAACACAACTCAAAAACACCAAAGTAAACTTTCAATAATAATCAAAGATCCAATCTTTTCAAATAATAATCAAAGTTTGAACTGGGAATGTCAACTTTTCCAAATAAAAAACAAAAACCCAAAACCCTCCCAAAAAAAAAAAAAAAAATCTAAAAACAAAGTACCCATTAAAGCTTAGAAACCTTAGTAAACTTTCACATAATGATCAAAGATCCAATCTTTTTAGAGAACAAAAAACCCCAAAACAAAACACCCCCCCAAAAAAGTACCCATTAAAGCTTTGAAACCATACCCAGGCGGATTCATCCTCCTGACGAGCTTTGTGTATTCATCCTCCATCGCTGAAACAGACATTGAAATCCTTCACTTTTTTCACTTCTCCCAGAAAAAAACAAGACTTGTAGAACAACAAATTGGAAGTGTTTATGTATATATAGGACACAAAGAAATTCTGGGCAAGACATTAATGCAAATTAAAGATTTGTGAAGATTTGATAGACCGAACAGACAGGGGGACAATTAACGGTTGATTTTTGGAAGGTTCTATGAATCCTAATATACCGTGCAAAGAGAGAGAGAATTTATGGTAAGTGTGTTTTCAGATTTGTGACAGTTGTAATTAATATTTGACAGTTGTTTTAATTCGAATCCATTGAGTTGAATTAATTAATGGGTCAACAACATACTATTTTATTTTGATTGATTAATTGGGTTGTAATGGTGTAAATGAATAGAAATGAGAATTAATAGGATTAACTGGCTTAGGATATTAAATATAAATTAATGAATCTAATTAAATTAATGAAGTAACTTAAAATTTGAAATTGGATTTTACTGTTTTAGTGTATTAAGATAATTTGTTATTCAATTATTCTGGTTAAGTGGATTGATTTAATTGGGCCTTTAAAATGTATAGGCTTCATTTATTGGTTGCAACTATAAATGAGTTTCTTTAATTTTTAGGCTTTTTACACTCTTTTTTTTTATGTAGTTTAAAATTTTATAATACAATATATCATTAGAAATCTAGTAGAACATATACTTCGTTAGACAATATATATATATATATATATATCTTATTATTTTTTTACACAAACTAAAAATGAGTTCATTTAACTCGAAATAGAGTGATATATATTTTTTTTACGAAAACATACACCTCAATAGATAATTTTTAATATATTTTTAAAAAATAAAAAATGTGTGGTATAAGTTTTGGTTGGTAAAAATAATTGAGTCTAACATTTTTCTTTTTTGTAAAGTGTTTAATTTTGATGCGATACTCAATTTATGAACAATTTATGGTAAGTGTGTTTTCGGTTTGTGACAGTTGTATTTAATATTTGACGGTTGTTTTAATTCAAACTCATCGAGTTGAATTAATATATGGAATATTCTAAAAGGTAGTGATTTTTTTTGGAAAATTAATTAGGTGTCCTTGTAGTCACCTATTTATTATTTTTAGGTCCTTAAAAGTTTTTAAGGTTTTTTTAGGTATCTAAGGCGGTGAAAAATTATCTTTAGATCCCTCCAGTCGAATATTGTTCAAAAATCCCAAAATTCCCTCACCCAATTATATGAAAGTTAACAATGTACTGAGAAGTGTTTACAGTGTATTGAAATAATTAGGCGAGAGACATTTCATGTGAAGGTTAACAATGTACTGGCGAATATTAACAGTGTTCTAAAAATACTTAACAATGTATTGGAGAGTATTAACAATAACTAAAATAATTGAGCAATGGGTATTTTCAGTATTTTTGAACAACATCCGGCTAGAGGGACCTAAGAATAATTTTTCACTGCCTTACAGATCTAAACAAAAAACTTAAAAATTTTCAGAAACCTAAAAATAATAGACAGGTGACAACATGGATGCCTAATTATTATTTTTTTGCAAAAAAAGGTTGGTAGGTATAGTTTTTCTAATTTGTCTGTGTTGCACAAAAAAAAGTCATTGTTTCACAAATAGAGTTTGGAAAAATTGTTTATTCTAGTAGTTGTGCTATTTTTTTTATTCAACTTTCTTTCGGAGTGAACCCAATAGAAAAATGTTTTATTTTCATTGTAATATTTTTTGTACTTTTTTAAGATGTTGTATTCATTTTGGATGAGTGGATGCCTTTCTCGAATGCAATAACAGTTATAAATTGTATTAGTTTCGTAACATTTGATAGGGAGTCTACAGAATATGGATTATATTGATTTTTCAGGATTTTATTTGAATAAAATTTCAATTAATATTGTATAAGTGCCCATAATCCTGGAGTATTATGTTTTCTTAGTTAACATAATTTTGATTTTTCAGGATTTTATTTGAATAAATTTCAATTAATATTGTTTTAAGTGTCCATAATCCTCGAGTAATATGTTCTTAGTAAACATAATTTTGATTTAAGGACTAAATCAAATAATTACCATGATAAATTATAGGAAGTTACATATCTTTTATGATTTTACGAGGACATTTTGCTATTTGGACAAGTTTGAAGAGAGTTGTATCATTTTTTTCAATTTTTTTTATTCATTTTAAAGGATGCAAGTTACATTCGTGTGATCCAAATGTTAAGTTATATGTGAGATATACTGTTGAATAGGTTGTAATAGGTTGGAGACTTTGTGAGATTTAAAACATAGTCTCACGTTAGAAGTGAAAAAAGAATTTTTGAACTTATATATTGGCCCATTATTTTCATGCCTCAAACTCCAGTCATCTTCTCTGTTTCTAAATTCTTTTATATATACAATTACTCACATAATGTAGTAATGTTTTTTTGTGTGATTAATAACATTATATCATATCAATTATTTTTTATTTAATAATGTTATAACGTAGCATAAGAATGATAAGGGGAACTGATCTACATCAAAATCTTATGAACTCCTTAAATTCACAAGAATCTCATTAAATCAGGAAAAAAAAGAATAATTTTGTATTGATTGAATTTTTTTTATATATTATTGTAAAGTAGGCAAGAGTCTTTTCATTAAAAGCTAAAGCCGAATATTATGGACACAAAGCTAGCTGAGGAGCAACCCAACTAGGCAGTCCATACAACCAAAAAGTTCAAGCAAAAGAGAAATAGCAGAAGAGAATTCTATCAACCACAAATCTTGTCTCTTAAAAAAGATGATAGCACTCATTTATAGGCCACAACATTAAATTCATGGAAAATATTAGATTCAGTTTGTTTTACCAACAAAAACTCATACCAAACATGTTTTTATTTTTTTTAAAATAGTAACAACTTCTACTTATATGCTTTGACAAAAAGTATATATCTCTCCATTTTGAATTTAATGAACCCATCTTTTGTAAGTGTAAGAAAATATTTAATGAGATATATATAATGTTTAACGAGGTATATGTTTCACTGAATTTCTAACGAGATATATATGATTGTATTTTGGACTGACAAAAAAATTGAGTGTCTAAATTCATATGTTAATTATAACTCTATTAAAAATAGAAAAGACACTGATTAAACTAATAATTATTAAAATCTAATAAAAATAAAATATGTGATTCTATGAATCCTAAATTCATAATTCACCACTAAAAACTATTATTATAAATTTAAATAATGAGATTTGTTTATATATAACAAAATCCCTTAAAACTCATTTTAAGAATTAGTTTTAAATCAAATATTATGCATTGATTTATCTTTTAAATCTGTCCTACATATGTCATATCAACAACATATCAACTATTTTTTATTCAATGTGTCCAGTAGAAAAATATAGAATTGCTACCAACTCCAAGCTGTATCAATGGCATGCATGATAACTGGGAAGCCTATTGTGGCAATAATGAATTGTGAAGACTAGGTAGAGGTGTAACATGGGCTATGTAGGCACAGGCGCGGCAGAAGCACGACATATTAAGAAGGGAGCTGCTATCTGGGCCCCATAAATTAAGCCTCATTTGTGAGTCTCAATATGTGGTACTGTCCTATTGGTTATCTATTTGACTTTTTCTAACCACCAAAATGACAATGACAAGACTGCCATTTTTATAATTTTAAAAATTAGTTTTAACTAACTAATATCTTCATTAAACTTTGTAACTAAATCCCACAAAAGGTGGCAGTAGACATAACATATTTTGAAAAAAATCTGAAACACGTCTAGTGAAAAAAAAAACATCAATCACATATTATTAATTAAGATACAATAATGTATCTAAAAATCCAAATAAACAAATATGATTTGCATGAAACTGCACAGAAAATTCACAAAAAGTTTTCAAAATGCCAACAATAAGCAATTAAATATTAATCAACATACATTAATCAAATCCATAAAAATAAAAATAACAACTTTCAAAAAATGAGTTGCAATTCAAATTCAGATACAGGTGTGTGTATCTGAATTTGAATTGACAAACACTTTAAAAAAAGGCTAGAATTCAAATTCAGATACAGGTGTATCTGAAATTTGAAATAACAAATACACATTCCATACAAGTGAATGTGCATTGTATTTGAAAATCTTGAATCTGAATAAGTCGAATAATGCTGATACAAAGCTAAAAAATATAATAAATGATACATTATGCATAATTATTCACAAACACACAATCATAAATGATTGTACATATCAAACTTGGTACACAACAATACATGTAAATCAAGATACACATCATGTATCTGAATTTAAAATGAAATTCATATTCAAAACATGTATACGATGATTCAAATAAATGACGAAAAATTAAAATCAAAATCAAAATAATATATTTAGATAGAAAAAGAACTAGCCTGAATGGATCGTCATTGTTTGTACCATAAACTGGTTACAAAAAAAATTAAATGAATCAAAATTCTTCTCTTCTTCATTGATTGAACTAAAACAAAAATAAAAACAAATGGAATCCCCCAAAACAGAGAATCGACTTTTTTTTTTCTTCTGTTCCTCTAATCAATCTAAACCAATTAATGTATTCAATATACACAACTGCTTTCAATTGAATTAATTGTTTCCATAAAAAAACGAAATTATGGTTTTACCTCCACTAATTAAGGGGACGGTTACGATATGGTGATCGGTTATGATATATGAGATAAAAAAGGTGAATATAACATAAAAGGGTATTTTGGAGAATTCAGTCTTGCCACCTCATGGGGTTTGGTTTGGGGTCTACCAATTGGGGCCCAAAAATCATTATTATATTAAGAAATAGCATAGCACGACACGTTAATAGCATGACACGTTAAAGTTTATGGGTCATGCCGGACCAGCCTTGTGACACGTGAGCCATTTTCGGTACAGCACGTTAATGAGCACAGCATGATAGGCACGGCACAGTACGACACAGCAATTCACAGTAGATAGAGCATATATATGTTGAATAAGTGTTTTATTTCATTGTTTTATCAAGTATATATAATGTTTTTGTGTATATATATGTATATATAATACATTTATATAATTTTTGTGTGTATAATATTAATAAAAGTGAAATTTACAATTTAAAAAATTAAAAAAGCTATTTTTTAAAAATCTTGGGCTGGCCTGCTAGGCCCGTGGGCAGCTCCATTGGGCTGGCGGGCCAAGCATGGCACGGCCCTCTAGCCCGTTAGCCCACTTCCTAAGGCACGGCCTGTTTTATACTTTTAAGAGTAGGTGGATGCCCCACAAATATAAAATGTGAAGCACATGTTGAAACAACCGAGGGATCGATACAACTCCCTAGAAAATTTGCCAAACAGATTTAGTTCCTAAATTAAATTATTTTAATAAAAAAATACATTCAAATAAGACCTTACAAAATATGAAAAAAATCCGATTTAGTCCTTTTATTGACAAAAATGTCCCTACCTTTTTTTGAAAATTCTTCAGCTATTCTATACCATGCACCAAAGGAAAAAAGAGGAAAAATCAATATAATTCCTTCAAAACTTATGAAAACCGAAAAATTAGGTCCCTTATAAATCAATAAATACCTTTAAAATTAATCACAAATTTGATTAGTGTATTACAGTAATTTATCAAATAAATTTCAAAAAGATAGTACAATAATTTATTATGAATTATTAGAGTCAACTATAAATCTGGTTAGTTTCGATTACGGTAAGACTAAAATAAATATTGTCTAATAAGATAAGGACCGAAGATATTTAACAATTTTATATGAACTTTTTTTATTTTCATAAGTTTCTAGAAAGCTATATCGAGTTTTCAAAAATAAGGGGTGAGCATTCTGGTAACTTTTAATGTGTAATTAGGGTTAATTATGTACTTGGCTAGTTGGGGTGACGGTAGAGACTCAAATAATATTTTTCTAATAATATAAGTACATGTGATGATTTTTTTATTTTACATAGGCTAAAACTGATTTAGTAAATTTTCTATGGAGTTCCATCGATTTTTCCCAACAAACATATAAGTGGCATCAAAGCTTGGAAGTCATGACCTTTCAATAATGTGGAGGTTTTAAAGTTAGATGAGGAGGATAACAATTCAGGGAAATCTAACTAAAACATTCTGCTTTGTCATACCTGAGACCAATTATAATTGCTAATCATCCCAATTGAAACCCTATGCAAAAACCCTTCATCTATCTCTCCATGTCTCATCATTTTCACCTCTATTGACTCTTTGAAGATGCCCTATCAAATGCTTCATGATGGAAGATCCTTTACATGGACTGTGTTTGGAGGTAAGATTAAAATGCAAAAATTATTAGAATTTTATATTTTAAACTCCAGTAAAAAATGACAGTAATCAGATTTCTGTGAACATATAAGTGATGGATGCATTTCATCTTACAATTCAGGCATCAAAACCAGAAATTGGAAATGTATAATCAGAGCTTGAAAAGAAGAAATGATGGAAAGTGTTGGAAGGTTGAAGAAAAAGCTAAGAGTGGCAAATCGAATGGACTTTTAGGATCCTTAGGAAACACGTTTAAAAAATAAGATTTTGAATAAAATGATTTAAATAGACACTGATTCTTGAAAAAATACATTTTTTACGCTTTTTAAAAAGCAACATTTTTACACTAAAAACTGTAGGTAACTTTTTGAATAAGCTAGCTTCTAAAATCCGTTTGGTACCATGTTTGAACTTTATGCTTAATTAAAAGCAGAATCACCCCTCCAATCGTGTTACCAAACGGCCCCAGTTCGTGGTAGTTGATAGCAAAAATAATTTTAAACACAAGCAAACAACAAATGACTTATTCTTTATCTATATTAGAATAATTATTATTCTGAAATAACTTATATTGTTATTCTAAAAGAGGCTAATAGAGTATATACTTGGTTAGACGAGTATATACCCCCATTAAAAAAATGCAAGGGGTGTATTCAATTCAATCGAGTATATATTACATAATATATTTTAAAAATATTCTAACCGTGTTGGGATTGCAAAAGTATTTGGTAATATTTTCCGTGAGCTAAACTTAAATATCAAGAGAACAAAACTTTTTTTTTTTTTTGTGTGGCACATGCAACCAATTTGGTATACTGCTTTGCCATGCAATCATACAAATCCATATCATTTTTTTTAATAAAATGTTAACATTGTATTTTATGAAATGAATTAACCAAAAAAATGGTGAAATGAAGAGATGTTGTTGGGTTTTAGTTAATTAAAAAAATATTTTAAAAAATATTTTATATTATATATAAAAAAATTGATCGTATCACCTTCTATTTTACTAAAATGTGTCCAAATGTTTTTAATCTCACATCAGAAAGTAAGTATATTTTAAATACTAATACATACAAAATATCTCATTGTTATTATAAAAAAATATATTTTGTTCTAACAAGTGTGACATGATTTTTTTTTATCCTGATCGTCCGATTGAGCTATTGGTCGAACATTCATCTGCGTTTTGAATCCAGCGGGATCTATATATATATTTTAAAAATGTTAGATTTAATCTTTTTACAATTCAAAACAGAGACTATATATCTCTTTTTGTTTAAATAGTGAACATCATCTAACGATGTATTTACTTTAATAAAAAATGTATATCAGTCCCTCCGATGAAAAAAAAAAGAGTGTATATTGCTTTATTTCAAATTGAATTTACTCATTTTAATAAATATAAGAAAATTTTAAAGATGTATATACTTCATCTAACGATACATATGATTCACTGAATTTCTAACGATTCATATACAACTGTATCTTGGACTGTAAAAAAAACTGAGTGTAAAAACGCCCTTTTTTTTTGTCTACGATACTACCATCCACACAATTGGATTTTCACTACAAGGCATTTTGGTTCCTGATTAAATCTGATTTTGTGGAGGCCATGCAGAATTTTCACTTGAAGGCTCAGCTCCCTATTTCATGGGGTTTATGAAACAAGAGAGGAATACATGGGAATATGATGTGTCCTATATGTGCTGGGACTGAGTAATCTATTAATCATGTGCTTATGCATTGTCAATTTACTGTAGATTGTTGGAGGATGATTCCTACTCAATATTGGCCTGGCCCTGTTGAAGTTTGTTCAGCTTCAGACTGGACTGAGATTTTTAATCCAGTTGTTTGCCACAGGGTAAATTGAGGCTGATGATATTTGTACTAATGTGTTGGCAGATTTGGCAAACTAGAAACAAATTCATTTTTCAGGGGTATATCCTAAGGAAATTTCAAGTTGTTGTCAAGGTTATTGCTTTTACTAGGGAATGTATAAGGAATTTGGTTAAGAACCAATCTGATAACTTGTTACCATATCTTCCTATGCAACATTCCCATGGGATGGTTTCAGACTTACCCTCTGTTGATGTCAATTATGAGTTTTTTTATTATTACAGATGAAAGTTCTGATCCCCAGCTTAGAACAGCAGGAGCAGCTTTTGTCATTTTAATACAACATGTATGTATTGTTACCATATCTGATAAGTTGTGTGACATTCAGAAGAAAAAAAAAACTGTTGATGAAGCAGCTGCTCAAGAGGAGTTACAAATACAACATCTATTGACAGCCATTATTGAACTTCATGTATGTTTTTTTTCTCCTACCACCAGCATCAGAGTTCAAAACAATGCCATTTCAATATAATCATTAATGTAAATTGTTCTATAATTAGAAATGTGTAAGAGGTACAATGCAATGCAATGTCACAGGAGCTGCAGAAAAAACATAATAGTTTGAATAGTAGGAAACATCCATATAAAAAAGCGTTTACATAACTTGTATGTTAGACTTTTCTGGTCTTCTAAAATGTAATTTGAGTATCTGATTATGGAGAAGGAAAACTACGATTGCCATTGATGCTAATAATGCAGCTTAGCCATGTAATTTTGAATGTATAGCAATGAAGGAACTCCTCATTCATTTATCCTTTCCAAATCCTTTCAAGATACAATGAGAGATAGATTACATTGAAGGACGAATAAACTGCTTCATTGTCATGTTGCTACCAATATGTACACTGGATTTAATCAAAATTATGCACAATATAGCTGCAGAGATGAATCGAAGAATAGCCACAAGAAAAAACTTTTAGTGCTCATTTATGTATCGCATACGCTCATTTGCATTCTACATATTGCTATAATATACTGCTCCTCTAAAACCTCAACCTCTTCAACAGATCCCATGCGTGGGACTTGATGCTCTGAAAACAGTTTCTTTGAAGAAAGCTTGTGATTGTTTCTTTGGGAGGCTTCAAAGAGAGGGCTGTCGGATTTTTTCTCACTTGCAATGATGTCTTGCAAATTTGCGCGCAGAGAGACTCGACTTCCTTAGCCTCAACAGCATTGCCCAACATGTCTGTGACGTGGAAGTTATCTACGGCCATCCCATCCTCTATTGACATCTCTGCTCTTCTGATGCACACACCATTCTCCCTGAATGTTCGAGTGATATCCAAGAGAAGACCTTCTCGATCTTTTGTCCTCAATTCTAGCTCCAGTCCCTGCAATATCCAATTTATGATTCAATAATGATATTCAGAAGTGGAACAACAATGGAGAGATTAGAAAGTGAAATTAATATGCATTCTTTTGTGCTAATGCCGTGTATGATTTCAGAAATACAAATGGGATTGCATAAAATTTAAGCGGGAAAAAATAATGACATTGCCTTTTAAGGCCAGGAGTAAAAAAATATCATATAATTCTGGGGGCTTTTCTTTCAAAATGAAATCCATCTCATCAAATAACAGAACATATCATGCTTCTAAACACGAACAACCAACAACTTAGGTATTCTCAAACCTGAGTCTCGGATTTCCTCTGTCAGATAGTTCATTTATATAGCATGTGCACAGAAGCACGTCAAATTAATCCATTTCTATAAAAACTAAGCCCATTCATGAAAAAATATCATGGAACTGCTAAATGGTGGCACATTGTGAACAGGTTTTTAATAAGCCAATTGCACCAAAGTACTGAAGCAAAGCCATGAAAAGACATTGAGATTCTGTGAAGATATATTACCTCGGAGTCCCGTCTCTCAATGGCTGCTTCTAAACACTGAGTCACGCATTGTCGTTCAGCCTCTGACATTTTCCAGCGCCCACCTACATGCCGGATGTAGTATTCCTACAATCAATTCAAAAATATGAAATCAATATATCTCCTAAAGACAACAACTAAACCATAAAACAAAGTACTTCATGAACACCCAATTACCTGATACGCTTCAATCCCACTGTTATGAACAACTCCATGAAACACCTCATACTGCATGTCAGTCAAAGTACACAATGTATCAAACAGCAACTTCGGTCGGTCTTTGGAACTCAACATCACCACTGTATAGTTCTTCTCCAAACAGTCCAAAAGACACACTTGAGGCCTCGGTGTCTTACTATTCCCAACATGATCATAGTCACGATCAGCATGCAACATCTGATGAAGCCTCCTCTCCGTGTGTGTCACACCCATCGATGTCATCATCTTTGCCGATGTCAAATCACTGTTCACCCCCAATACTTTGCATATGATCTCCTTGATAGTGGATAACCGATGTGGGTCATCAATCACGCAGCCCGTAGCCTTGTCGGTGATACAAACCACAGCTGCAGCCCGAGTGTTGTGTGTCCAGAACTCCGCATTCACAATGTTGCACTTCAGATCAGTTAAAACAGCACAAACTTCAGACAGCAAGCCAGGACGGTCGGTCCCAGTTAACTCGATGAAGGTATGCTCTTTGGAAGGCCTCACTCCAAGTGAATCCATCAATGTGGGTCTGAAGCAGGAACCCGTTACGATAGACTGCATAATTGCATAAAGAATCCACATTATAAGTTGACTTCATACAAAAAATTAGTCAATCCATCTATCATATTGCTATGGCCTGAAAAGAAAAAAGAAAGAAGAAAACACCTTTGAAACCATCTAATTTGAAATTCTTATGCAAGAAGTTTCTGGTCAGCTGTAGCTATGAACACCAAGGACTTGGTAAATCAATGCACTGAATGGTTCATTAGTTTAAAAAGAAATGTTTTTGAATGAGATTGGACATTTTTTTTATCTCTAGGAAATGATTAAGCTGCTAGCAAAAGTACACCATTTTAAAACATGAAGTTGCATACCATGGATATTATGCCCTTTGTTTGAAAATGCATCTGATGGTCTTACAAATTCCTTTACTTTTCCTTCTCTGTTTTCAAGTGATGGGTTTCATGGCTATTTTATGGCTAAGATTCCACATACTGTTTTGTGTTCCAATTGTTGTGAATGATATATACGTGCAATTGAAAACCCAAAAAAAAAAAATCAATCCACAACTTGCATCATAAGTGAACAATATAATGTAGATTCAAGAGTCCATTGACAAAGATTGAACACATGAGTAACAAACATAAGACAATGAGTAAAAGAACACTTACATTGTGCAAGTATCTGATGACGCGCGTATCTGTGATTTTCTTTCCTTCCCGGTCGGTGGCATAAAACACTAAAATTGACAAAATCACATAAAGAGTGAATTTGATCAGTTAATATAGGTAACAAAACACATCCCAGATTAAGAATTTTTTATTCAAAATATTAACTATACCATTCATGAACCAGCCCCCATCAGAAGTCATGTATCCTTTTTTCACAATGAAGTTCTGATCAGTGAGTAATTGAACGACCTCCAATATGTTCCCATGCTTGTTCTCACTATCAACCTATCAAATTCAGAAACACAAACAAAAATTTATAAATAAGAGGACCCATGTAAAGAAGAAAAAAAAACAGATTCTCACATAAATCAAAAGAACTCATTAGCTTACTCTGATAATTGTTGCATCCTCACAAGCATCATTATCAATTAAAACCCTGTAAAACAACAGAATCACAAAAACTGTCAAAAAAACATAACACAACTCAAAAACACCAAAGTAAACTTTCACTAATAATCAAAGATCCAATCTTTTCAAATAATAATCAAAGTTTGAACTGGGAATGTCAACTTTTCCAAATAAAAAACAAAAACCCAAAACCCTCCCAAAAAAAAAAAAATTCTAAAAACAAAGTACTCATTAAAGCTTAGAAACCTTAGTAAACTTTCACATAATGATCAAAGATCCAATCTTTTTAGAGAACAAAAAAAACCCCAAAACAAAACCCCCCCAAAAAGATCCAATCTTTTTAGAGAACAAAAAACCCCAAAACAAAACCCCCCCGCAAAAAAGTACCCATTAAAGCTTTGAAACCATACCCAGGCGGATTCATCCTCCTGACGAGCTTTGTGTATTCATCCTCCATCGCTGAAACAGACATTGAAATCCTTCACTTTTTTCACTTCTCCCAGAAAAAAACAAGACTTGTAGAACAACAAATTGGAAGTGTTTATGTATATATAGGACACAAAGAAATTCTGGGCAAGACATTAATGCAAATTAAAGATTTGTGAAGATTTGATAGACCGAACAGACAGGGGGACAATTAACGGTTGATTTTTGGAAGGTTCTATGAATCCTAATATACCGTGCAAAGAGAGAGAGAATTTATGGTAAGTGTGTTTTCAGATTTGTGACAGTTGTAATTAATATTTGACAGTTGTTTTAATTCGAATCCATTGAGTTGAATTAATTAATGGGTCAACAACATACTATTTTATTTTGATTGATTAATTGGGTTGTAATGGTGTAAATGAATAGAAATGAGAATTAATAGGATTAACTGGCTTAGGATATTAAATATAAATTAATGAATCTAATTAAATTAATGAAGTAATTTAAAATTTGAAATTGGATTTTAGTGATATCTATTTTTTTTTATGAAAACATACACCTCATTAGATGATTTTTAATATTTTTTTTAAAAAATGAAAAATGTGTAGTCTAAGTTTTAGTTGGTAAAAATAATGAGTATTGTTGTAAATACATGCATATGAAGAGTTGTAAGTACATGTATATGAATGTGCATGTAATTGTAGATGCATGTAAATGTGGATGACATCTTGGTGCATGTATATATTAGTGTATCACATTGATTGTAAATTCATGTATATTGGAAATACATGAATGAGTCATTATGATAATTTCCCCTATAAATAGAGGGTGTGTCAAACATCAAAGGCATGAAAAATGAAAATGAGAAGTTCTTGAAGAACAATACTTTCTCTTGTGCTCAAATCTCTCTTGTGTTTATTTTGTGTTTCCATCTATTTTCCTTTTATTATATAACACGTTATCAGCACTAGTTGCTCTATTGTTTCAGGTATGTATTTTAAACAAGATTATAGTCTTGTTTACTATTATTTAGTCTTCTTATTTTATTTTTATTTTTATATTACATGTAAGTGTTATCCCTGAAGAGATACACTTATATAGATTTCAATACTCCTGAAGAGTTATATGTAGTTTATTTGTTGCTCTTAAAAGGGCTGGATTAGAAGTCTAGAATGATATGACTTGAAGTCAAATATATATGATATATGCAGTTTAATTAGCATCCCCAGAAGGGCTTGACTAGAAATACAGAATGGTATGACTTGAAGTCATGAAATGCTTGATATAAAATGGTAGACCTGAAGTCACCAAGAGACTATCGTTAATTTTAAGCATACATAAAATCGGATAGAATATTTTAACCGTTTGTATTATGTGTGAGTGACATGACCAATATAAATAGTAGTATATATGTGTGTGTCCCATACTCCCATGTGATATATGCTTGAACCTCTAATCATGGTAGTTTCTTCACGTGATGTATAACCATGAATAATCTTATATGATTCATGTATTTATGGTAGTTTCTTCAATACACTTTTGTGGTGATGTGCCATCATAAATGTATAAAACTATGAAAAAAAAAGGGGGAACATCTTATCATGTTATCTCCCATGTGAAGAAGGTATATATATAAAGGAAAATTTTCTATTCCTATTGTTTATGCTTATATGTTAGTATTAAACATTCTACTGTTTATTATTTTTCTAATTGTTTTGTATTTTGCTATATAGTATGTCGAACCTCTCCAAACTTGATTTCGTTGCTCTTGACATCTCGGGAAAAAATTATTTGTCATGGATCATTGATGCTGAGATTCATCTTGAAGCTATGAATCTTGAAAATACAATTAAAGAAAAGAATACAGCATCCCAGCAGGATCGCGCTAAGGCAATGATTTTCCTTCGTCATCATCTTGATGAAGGTTTGAAAAGTGAATATCTCACAATAAAGGACCCACTCACTCTTTGGAATAATTTGAAAGAAAGGTATGACCACCAGAAAACGGTGATCCTTCCAAAGGCTCGCTACGATTGGATACACCTGTGGTTGCAAGATTTTAAATCGGTGAGCGAATATAATTCAGCATTGTTCAAGATTAGCTCTAAATTGAAATTAAGTGGTGAAAATATTACTGAAGAAGACATGCTAGAAAAAACTTATTCTACATTCCATGCATCTAACGTGCTCCTGCAACAGCAATATCGAGAGCGTAAATTTAAAAAATATTCTGAACTGATATCATGTCTTCTTGTGACTGAACAAAATAATGAGCTTTTGATGAAGAATCATCAATTACGACCAACTGGCTCTACACCATTCCCATAAGTGAATGGAATTTCATTCCCTGAAATGAATACAACTTCATTCCATGATCGCGGTCGTGGTCGTGGTCGTGGACGAGGTCGTGGACGTGGACATGGACGTGGTCATAGCAAAAATAAATCATGGTACCGTAATGGTTATAATCATTCCAAGAAAGATGTACCACACCACCAGAAGTGGAACAATGCTGAAGCAAAACAAGAAAAGGGGAAGAGTTCATCGAATGTACCATCAAAGAAATATGAAGATTCTTGTTATAGATGTGGTATGAAAGGGCATTGGTCGCATACCTGTCGTATGCCCAAACATCTTGTTGATCTTTATCAAGCCTCTATCAAGGAAAAAAGAAAACAGATAGAGACAAATTTTGTTGATCATTACAATCCAATGGGTCTTAATTATCTTGATGTTTCTGATCCATCGGATTTTACTCATCTTGATGTCTCTGATTTTATTGTAGACCATAATGAAATTGGTGATGGGTATGTCCATACCAATTAATATATCTTATTGTAATTTTGCTTGCATCTATTAAAATAATAATAATAATAATAATAATAATAATAATAATAATAATAATAATAATAATAAAAATGTTTTTCTTGTTTTATTTATTATATATATAAGTGACTAAATTTAATTTGTTTGCATAGGCATGGATTTTAATAATGTATTGATCGATTCCAAGATGAGTGACGATGACATATGTCTAGCAGATAGTGCAACAACGCATACAATCCTGCGTGATAAAAAATATTTTCTGGACTTAACATTAGGAAATGCTAATGTTAACACAATATCAGGAACTGCAAAATTAATTGAAGGCTCTGGAAGAGCTAATATTATATTACCAAGTGGAACAAAATTGAACATTGATAATGCTCTATACTCAAGCAAATCCAGAAGAAATTTGCTTAGTTTCAAAGATATTCGCCGCAATGGATATCATATTGAAACTACAAATGAGTATAATGTAGAATATCTCTACATTACTTCTTCAGTGTCAGGCCAGAAGCAAATACTAGAGAAACTTGTTGCACTCTCTTCTGGGTTGTATTACACAACTATTGGAACAATTGAATCACATGCAGTGATGAACCAGAAGTTCTCTGATCCAAAGATTTTTATGCTTTGGCATAATCGTCTTGGCCATCCTAGATCAATTATGATGCGTTGAATTATTGAAAATTCATATGGGCATTCATTAAAGAACCAGAAGATTCTTTTGCCAAGTGATTATCCATGTACTGCTTGCTCACAAGGAAAATTGGTTGTTAAACCATCTCCATCAAAAATTATAACTGAATCTCCTACGTTCTTGGAACGAATTCAAGGAGATATATGTGGGCCAATTCACCCATCATGTGGACCATTCCGCTATTTTATGGTGTTGATTGATGCCTCAACACGATGGTCACATGTATCACTTTTGTCTTCACGCAATGTTGCATTTTCTAGGCTTCTTGCACAAATAATTCATTTGAGGGCACATTTTTCAGATTATCCAATTAAGAAAATTCGTTTAGATAATGCTGCTGAATTTTCATCTCAATCCTTTAATGAATATTGCATGTCAATAGGAATTGAAGTTGAACATCCTGTTGCACACACTCATACTCAAAATGGTTTAGCTGAATCTTTTATCAAACGTCTTCAGTTAATTGCTAGGCCCATTCTTATGAAATCAAAACTACCTATTTCTGCTTGGGGACATGCTATATTACATGCAGCAGCCTTAGTACGTATTCGACCTACTGCTTATCATAAGTTTACACCTATACAGCTTGTCCTTGGTCATCAACCAAATGTCTCTCATTTAAGGGTTTTTGGTTGTGCAGTATATGTTCCTATTGCACCTCCTCAACGTTCGAAATTGGGTCCCCAACGTCGTCTTGGAATTTATGTTGGTTTTGATTCTCCATCTATCATTAGATATCTTGAACCATTAACAGGCGATGTTTTTAAGGCACGTTTTGCTGATTGTCATTTTGATGAGTTAGTTTTCCCATCATTAGGGGGAGGAAAGCCACTGCCAGAAGCACGACATGAAATCACTTGGAATACTTCAACTTTATCTCATCTTGATCCTCGTACAAGTCAATGTGAACTAGAAGTTCAGAGGATAATCCATTTGCAAAATATTGCAAATCAATTGCCAGACATTCACTGATACAAAAAAGGTAGTAAAATCACATTTACCAGCAGCAAATATTCCAGCAAGGATTGATGTCCCTGTAGGACAATCTATTAATGCTGCAACAAATGAATCTAAGACATGCCAGAAGCGTGGTAGACCAATTGGTGCAAAAGACAAGATTCCCAGAAAGAGAAAGGCACAAGAAAAGATAAATGAAATTGACGCTCCTGGAGAGGCCTCAAAACAAGCAACAGAAATAATTGATCGATCCCATTTTTCTAATGAACAAACCCCAGAAGAGGTAGCCCCTGAGGAGGCACATATAAATAATGAGATCTCATTAAATCATGAAGAAGAGAGATGGGATAGAAACAAAATCATTGTCGACAATGTATTTTCATATGCTGTTGCTCTTGATATTATAAAATATAATGAGGATCCTGAACCGCAAAGCGTCGATGAATGTCGACGTAGAAATAATTGGCCAAATTGGAAAACGCAATACAGGCAGAATTAAATTCGCTAGCGAAACGTGAAGTATTTGGACCTGTAGTCCATACACCTGAAGATGTAAAGCCTGTAGGATACAAATGGGTATTTGTAAGAAAGCGAAATGACAAAAATGAAATTGTGAGATACAAAGCACGTCTTGTCGCACAAGGTTTCTCGCAGAGACCTGGTATTGACTATGAAGAGACGTATTCTCCTGTAATGGACGCAATCACATTTCGATTTTTAATTACTTTAGCAGTCTCAGAAGGACTGGATATGCGTTTAATGGATGTAGTTACTGCATATTTATATGGAACACTTGATAGTGATATATACATGAAGATCCCTGAAGGATTTAAAATGCCTGAAGCAAATAACTCATCCCGAAGCATGTATTCTATTAAATTACAAAGATCTTTATATGGGTTAAAGCAATCTGGGCGCATGTGGTACAATCGCCTAAGTGAATATTTATTAAAAGAAGGGTATGAGAACAATCCGATTTGCCCTTGTATTTTCATCAAGAAATCAGAATTTGGATTTGCTATTATTGCAGTATATGTTGATGATCTGAATCTGATAGGGACTCCAGAAGAGCTTACCAAAACTTCTTTATATTTAAAGAAAGAATTTGAGATGAAAGATCTGGAAAAACAAAATTTTGTCTTGGATTACAAATTGAACATTTATCAAATGGAATTTTTATCCATCAATCAGCATATATAGAAAAAGTCGTGAAGCGCTTTTATATGGATAAAGCTCATCCATTAAGTTCCCCGATGGTTTTTCGATCACTTGATATAAAGAAAGATCCTTTTCGTCCAAAAGACGATAAAGAAGAAGTTCTTGGTCCAGAAGTACCATATCTTAGTGCAATTGGAGCTCTTATGTACCTTGCTAATTGCACACGCCCCGATATAGCATTTTCTGTAAATTTATTGGTAAGATACAACTCAGCACTAACTCGAAGACATTGGAATGGGTTAAAACACATATTACGTTATCTCCGTGGAACATCTGATATGGGCTTATTTTACTCGAAAGAATCAAAATCACTGGTTGGATATGCAGACGCTGGCTATCTTTCTGATCCACACAAGGCTAGATCGCAAACAGGATATGTATTTATTCGTAACAATGCTGCAATTTCATGGAGGTCTGTGAAACAAACATTAACTGCTACTTCTTTAAATCACTCAGAGATACTCGCAATTCATGAAGCTAGCTGGGAATGCATTTGGTTGAGATCTATGATCCAACATATTCAAGAAACATGTGGATTATCTTCCATCAAAGATAGCCCAACCATTTTACATGAAGACAATGCTGCATGTATTGCACAACTTCAAGGGGGCTTTATCAAAGGTGACAGAACCAAGCACATCTCACCGAAATTCTTTTTCACACATGAGCTCCAGAAGAACGGCGATATTGATGTTCAGCAAGGTCGTTCAAGTGATAATCTGGCAGATCTATTCACCAAAGCATTACCAACTGCGACATTCAAGAAGCTGGTGAAACATATTGGGATGCGTCGACTCAAAGATCTTCATCTTGAACAGGGGGAGACTTCATGTTGAACAAGGAGATTAATTTAATTCAAAATTGTGTACTGTACTCTTTTTCCTTCGACCAGGTTTTTTCCACTAGGTTTTTCTGGCAAGGTTTTAACGAGGCAGTACGAAAATATATATACAAGAATATTGTACTCTTTTTCCTTGGCTAAATTTTTATCCCACATGGTTTTCTTAGCAAGGTTTTAACGAGGCATATTCTTGTGTAAAAGTCATCCAAGGGAGAGTGTTGTAAATACATGCATATGAAGAGTTGTAAATACATGTATATGAATGTGCATGTAATTGTAGATGCATGTAAATGTGGATGACATCTTGGTGCATGTATACATTAGTGTATCACATTGATTGTAAATTCATGTATATTGGAAATACATGAATGAGTTATTATGATAATTTCCCCTATAAATAGAGGGTGTGTCAAACATCAAAGGCATGAAAAATGAAAATGAGAAGTTCTTGAAGAACAATACTTTCTCTTGTTCTCAAATCTCTCTTGTGTTTATTTTGTGTTTCCATCTATTTTCCTTTTATTATATAACAAGTATAACATTTTCTTTTTTTGTGAAGTGTTTATGAACAATTTATGGTAAGTGTGTTTTTGGTTTGTGACCGTTGTTTTAATTCAAACTCATTCGTTTGAATTAATTAATGGGTCACCAACATTTATTTTGATTGATTAATTGGGTTGTAATGGCTCAGGGTATTAAATATAAATTAATGAATCTAATAAATTTTAATGAAGTAACTAGAGAATTTGGAATTGGATTTTAGTTTCGGAAAAATGACAAAAAAAAAATCTCTTAAGAGTTTGAAATATTTAAATCCGTCATTTTTAAAAATTATGTCTAAAAAAGTTTTATTTCACCATTTTAGAAACACAAAATACTAATTTACCCTTATGTAATTAAATCTTTAACATCCCTTATTATGTTATTTCACACCAAAAAATATTTTTTCAACAAAACAACAATCTCTCTCTTTCTGACCAAGGGCCCGTTTGAAAACACAGATTGAAAAGTAATTTTGGGTATAAAGCTGTTTTTTCACATGCTTTTTGACTATGTACTTTTAATGGTTGCTTTTGTTTAATCTAGGAATCACGTTTGTTGCTGATAACAAAAATTATGTTTGTATGTTTGAAATCATAGTGATGTTTAGTTGTAAATCAATGTGTTTAATAAAGCTCACGTGTAACTTTATGAAAATACCCCCGTCCCTACCAATAACACACACATAAAGTGAACAAAGCTGAAAAAAACTCCACAGATACACCCACCATGTATACAAGGTGAACATAACGTGCACCCATACATATCAACCTAAACCTTTTAAATTCCACCCAACACCTTGTAGACCAACCTAAAACCTTCTTCAATTGAAGCAATAGGTTTGAACAACAAGACTGGAATTAAAACCAGACAGATCTGAAAAAAAGAAAAAAAGAGTGAATAGGTTGGGAGGAATGAAATGTATATACAATGTACATGAAAGACAAGATCAATGGTCTCACTGTAATAGATCAGCCTCGGATGGTTGGGATTGAAGTTTTCGAAAGGTGAAGATTGTATTTGACACCGTAGGACAAGAGGGGGTGACCGGATCTATCGTCGACGATGTATATTTTCCCGGCTGGGACTGTGATTGATGATTCTTTTCAGGTAATACTCGTCGGTGGTTAGGGTTTTGAAAGAAAACCAACGAAAAAGAATTGACCGAAAATGAGAGAGACGAGTGGGCAGACGTTCAATAAAGGGGTAATTTTTTAATTTTCATAAGGGTAAAATGGTCATTTGGACAACGAGTGTTGGCTTTCAAAATACTAGATTCCCCAAAAAGCACACCTCAAGAGCTTTGAAAAACACTTATTTCCATGCACGAATTGACTGGAATCAATATAGGGATTTCTAATTAATCACCACTATTTCGCAGTCCGTTTTGAGCTTTTTGACCAACTAAAAATCAAAAGCAGCCCAAAACGGGTTGTCAATCTCCTTAGAGATTTTATTATTATATATCATATTGTATGTTTCTTATATATCTTACATGATGTTATTTATCATTTTTTATTATGTATAATCATAATATGTAATTTAAATCTGTGTTATGCCTCAATGCAGCTGATGATATTTTAGTAGTCTAAAATCCTTATTCACATTTTTATAGGGTTTTTTGCATATATACCTCTGTTGGAATCCATTTTTGTGGAATTACCCTTGCTGCATCCCCGATTGCAAAAGTACTCCCACTGCATCAAAATATCGTGCACCCGTGCTCCTGTGGTTAGTGACTGTGAGGTTTGGGCCAAAATTGTCCTCAATCGTCGTTAAGTGTTAAAAAATGTCAAAAATACCCCCGTAGATCTTTTTTTATGGTCGGAGTCCTTTTCATCTTTTTCTTTGCTCCATTTTCTATTTCTTCTCCATTTTTCAACCTTCACTTTGTTACTATTTTTCATTTTCTTCTTCTCCTTTGATCCATTTTGTATTTCTTCTCTATTTTTCAACCTTCAAAATTTCCTCTCTTCCCCTTTTTGTTCCCTTTTTTTTCTTCCTCTTTCTCTTCTTTGATAGAAATTGGTTAAACCCTCCGATTTCATTTACTTGTTTTTTAAAGTTATTATTCAAATGTCAACATTTGGGGGTGAGTTATTATTCAGTTTCCTCAAAAAAAATTTGGAAGTTTCAAAATGGTAAATCTTTTGAGAGAACTTATTGTTTTAGGGGTAAAAATATAATCTTTGTTGGTCTGCTTAATAATGTATCCATGGTTTACTCTGTGTTGCTTACGGTGACTCACGGACGGGCGTGGATGCACGATTTCTGGACGCAGTGAGGGTATTTTTGCAATCAGTAATGCAACAAGGGTAATCCACAAAAACGGATTCCAACAGGGGTATATATGCAAAAAAACCCTTTTTTTTACTTAACTATTCACATATTTTTATGTCATCATTAATTTATCATGAAAAACTCAAATTAATTTCATATCCATTTTTTTTATAATACATCAACATTTAATTGAGTTTATCATAAAAAAAAACTTATATTATATTAGCACATATCTTATAAAATCCATTTAATAAAAAAAATTTAGAGTAAAAAAAAGTTCTCAACGAGAATGTGTGAAATACATTAACAAAATTAAAAGGGTGAAATATTTTAACAAAATTAAGAGGTATAAAATATATTAAGGATTTAATTACATAATGGTAAATTAATTTTTTGGATTTTCAAAAATGTGAAATGTGATTTTTTTGATCATTTTCCCTTTAGTTTATTTAAGATAATTGGTTATTCAATTAATTATTCTGGTTAAGTGGATTTATTTAATCGGGGCTTTAAAATATATAGGCTTCTTTTAGTTGGAACTAGATAATGAGTTTCTTTTGTTTTTGGGCCTCATTTTTTGGACGCTGTTACATTCAATTTTTTTTTTACTATCTAAAATATAGTCATATATACCTTATTAGAAATCCAATAAAATATATACATTATTAGAAATCCAGTAGAGCACATATAATTCGTTAGACAATGTTTTTATTCTTATTAATGAGTTCATTCAACTCAAAATGGAGTATTATACATTTTTTATCAAAGCATATACCTCATTAGATAATATTTACTTTTTTTAATAAAATGAAAACATGTCTGGTCTGAGTTTTGATTGGTAAAAATGACTGAATCTAACATTTTCTTGTAGTGAATTGTTTATTTGATCATTTTGAAAGATCAAAATAATTTTTTTTTATAATTTCAGGAGAATATATGGATATATATTTAAATATATGGAATATTCTCGGTGGTTAGTGATCTCTTTCTTTTGTGAAATTAATTAGAGTTCATGTGGTCACCCATCTATTATTTTTAGGTCCCTGAAAATTTTTAGGTGTTTTTAGGTTCTTAATGCAATGAAAAATTATCTTTAGGTCCCTCCTGCTGAATGTTGTTTAAAAATACCAAAAAAAACTATCGGTCAATTATGCAAAGGTTAACAATGGGCTGATAAGTGTTAATAGTGTACCGGAGATACTTAATAATGCACTGGAGATACTTAACAATGTACTGGAGAATGTTTACTGTGTATTAAAATAATTGGGCGACGGGCATTTTATATGAAGGTTAACAATGTACTAAAGAGTGTTAACAGTATACTGAAGATACTTAACAATGTATTGAAAAGTGTTAGTAATGTACTAAAATAATTGGACGGGGCATTTTCAATATTTTTGAATAACATCTGACTGGAGGGACCTAAAGATAATTTTTTATCATCTTAGGGACCTAAAAAAATTTAAAAAATTTTAGGGACCTAAAAATAATAGACCGATAATCAGAGGAATGCCTAATCAATTCCCTTTAAACAAAATATGTGGTTTGTTGAAATAGTTTTTCTAATTTGTCTCTGTTGTACAAAAAGTAGGTCATTGTTTCACAAATAGAGGTTGGAAAAACTGTTTATTCGGGTTGTAGTGCTATTTTCTATTCAGCTTTCTTTATGAGTGAACAAAAAAAAAAAAAATTTATTGTAAAATTTATTGTACTATTTTAGGTTTTTTTTTAATAAAAAAAAGGTCTTCAATAGCTGGTCTTACGGTTAAGCTGGTAGGTTAACTTCACCTGATTTGTCTTTGATTCTCTAGAAATTTCTTTCAAATTTCGCCTAACAAACAGGAGGTATAACACAGCGCCAATACTTGAATTCAAGATTTACCCTTAACACAAATATGTTATAAACCGTTGTCTTATGACCACTATTTTAAGACATTATATTTATTTTGCATGAGTGGATGCCTTTCTCGATTGCAGAGAAAGTTATAAATTGCAATAGTTTTTTTGGAGTCTAAAGAATAAGGATTATATTGATTTTCTAGGATTTTATTTGAATACAATTTCAATAACATTGTTTAAGGATACAGAATCTTCGAGTAATAATATGTTTTCTTAGTTAATATAATTTTTAATTCAAGGACTAGATCAAACTAATATAATTACCATAATAAATTATAAGAAGTGGTAGATATTTAATGATTTTACAAGGACTTTTTTTTTTTTTGGTGAAAACCTGAGATAGGCATTTGTATTAATTAAAAATTAGCACAACAAGGTATTGGAGGTTGGAGCCTCCTGTACAAAAGGTATAATTCTATCCAATGTATATACATAAGAACTCAAAATACGTCTAATTGAAGGATCCAAAAGATACCTCGTGACACCATTTGATTTGCTCGATCTAGCAAAATGAGCGAGCTCTTCAGGACCTCGTACAGCCTCGCGCGAGACTTTCACAAACCGAACTGGCTGATCATGTGATGTTATATTTCGGATTTGTTCCACCCGATCCTGTAGATGAGTGGGACCAGTTGCTCCACTGTTCATTAGATTTATAATGTTGCTTGCATCTGAACAAATACAAAGTATTGTAAAACCCCACTGCATAGCATATTGAATGCCTTGATAAATGGCCTCCAATTCCATACAAACAGGAGAGTCCCAAGGATGATATCGAAAACCTGCTCCAAGAACTTGCAGTGGGTTAATCCTTAAGATCACAAAACCTGCCCCTGCCTCACGAGAGTCTAGTTGAACACTTGCATCAGTAACAACATAGCACCAATTAGAGTTAGTGCTACCAGCATATACAGGGCCACCAAGCTCAGAAATCTGGAGACTAGGATACAACAACCTTAGTTCCTCTTTTTTCCTAAGTGTCCATAGATGCCCTGTGCACTCCACAAATTGTATTTGGACTCTAATTACAATTCTATTGATGCTAGGCCGGTGGTTCTTGAAAATTACTTTATTACGTGCCAACCAGATGTTCCAAAGACTTAGTATGAAAAATACTTGTCTTTCCTCAGATTCCTTGTTATTGAACCAAGTTGAATCTGTAAAAACCTCCACCCAACTACTTGCCCGCCAAATAGATTGCGAAGGAAGCATCCGAACTTCTACTTTCCTCCAGTATTCCGCTGCAAACTGACATCGAGTAAATAAATGTACTGATGTTTCCATTTCCTTACGACATAATGGGCAGAGAACATCCACGTGCATGCCAAAAGAGTCCAACAAGACTCTAGTAGGGAGTCTATCCCTCAATAATTGCCATAAAAACATTTGAATTTTCGGGTAAACCGGCAATTTCCATATTCGTTTCCAGATCCAGGCACTAGGTGAAGGGGGAGTACGAGTTAGATGTAGATAAACTTCCTTTGGCTTAGGGATTTCACCAACTGATTCCATCCAACACCATCTTGTTTATCTCTCCATCTGGGGTCCAATCGAAGGGTGAATTATTATTTGCTGCACCTAGAACTCAGGAAAAATGCTACGTAATTTATCTAACCTCCACTTACCCTCCTCTAGCATATTATTATTATTATTATTATTTGTTTTAGAAGGACATTTTGCTATTACGACAAGTTTGAAGAGAGTTGTATCAATTTTTTTAAATTTTTTATTCATTTTAAAGGATGATGCAAGTTACACTCATTTGACCCTGATGCTAAGTGATCTGTTAGATATACAACTACTCACATAATGTAATAATGTTATTTTTTTGTTTGGTGATGTAATAACGTTATATCAACTTCAACAATATTATGTTAGATTTCAACTTCATAATTGAAGTTGCGCCTTTTTATGTGGTTAGCATACAATGAGAGACTTCTGACGAGAGCTTACCGAGCCATTTGACGGCCCGGAGATCCCACAAATTGTGCTCTCTGCGACAATGGCATGGAAACTGTTCGGCACCTTTTTTGTGATTGCATGTTTGCGAAGGAGGTGTGGAACAACATTGGTTCTTCTATGGAGTGCGGGTGGTGTCCGGTCAACCTTGACCACTTGTGGGACATAGGATGAAGGCTATCGCAGAGAGATAATAGGAGTCCACGTAGCAAGATGATGCAAACATTGGTTCCTGCTATCATGTGGGCTATATGGATTGGTCAGCACGACAAGATCTTCAAAGGTAGTTTGGTCTCGGCAGAAGGTATATGGGAGGGCTCCAAGAAGAACATCTCGTGTTGGGGCGACCAAGGTCCAGGTGGAGAGGAGCTCGATTATCATTGTGCCGTAGGAAGACAG
Organism: Acorus calamus; assembly: GCA_030737845.1. Classification (NCBI taxonomy): domain Eukaryota; kingdom Viridiplantae; phylum Streptophyta; class Magnoliopsida; order Acorales; family Acoraceae; genus Acorus; species Acorus calamus. Next base: position 7,046,968 of record CM060877.1, on the reverse strand, counting down.
GATGGAGATCCAACAAATGCCTTATTTAGATCTCCTAACTAGGCATTAGTTTGATCTCTTTTCTTGGCTATTCCTTTTGTATCTTGTTTCTTTGAGAACTGTACTCCTTTTTTAAATCAAATTAGTGAAAGATCCACCCATTCTCATTTTCAAAAAAAAAATCAACAATATGATAAATTGTCTCCACGGCTATACACCGGTAGATAAGGACATTTGCATCCTATGACGCTCCTCAGGTTCAATTCTCGCTGATGGTGAGAATAGAAGAACGAGAACAACAGTCATGTTGGGCTTGGCTTATCCGACCCGCTGAATTCTGCCCAGTTTGTTTTAGGTTGGGTAGAAAAGTGACAGCAGCCCTTTAGGCTGGGTGTGTCTTGGTGGACCCTGTCCACGTAGTTTGTAAGAGCTCCATGGGGCTTGTAGTTTATGATCCCTCTATGAGATTTTTATACAAAAAAAAAAATCAACATAATATCAATTATGTTGTATTTAATAATGTTATAACGTAGTAAAAGAATGATAAAAGAATTGATCTACAATAAAATCTTATGAAGTCCTTAAATCCACAAGGATCTCATTAAATCCACAAGAAAATAATAAAAGAGAATAAATTTTTATTGATTGAAAATCTTGTCTCTCACAAAGATTGTGACATTCCATTATTGACCATAACATTATATTCATAATATTAATTATGACTCCACTAAAAATAATACAGACAAAATTATAATGACAATTATTAAAATCTAATACAAATAAAATATAGGGTTTTTTTTTAGGTCCCCTGAAACCATCATATTTAGTGATTGATCCTTCACTTCTTCGTATTCGGGTTTTAGTTCCCTGATTTAAAAGATAATTCTTTTTTAGTCCCTATTACTCTCTCAGGGACTAAAAAAAATTATTTTTTTAAATCTGGGAACTAAAACCTAAATACGAAGAAGTGAGGGATCGATCACTAAATATGATGGTTTTTTGGGACTTAAAAATAAAAAACCCTAAAATATATGATCCTGAGAATCCTAGATTCATAATTCCCCAATAAAAATTGTTAATATAAATTTAAATAATGAGATTTGTTTATATATATCAAATCTCATACAATCGTATTATAAGAACTAATTTGAAATAAAATATTATGCATTGATTTTCTTTCAAATGTGCTACATTATGTCATATCAACAACATATCAACCATTTTTTTTATTTAATGTGTCCAATAGAAGAAAATAGAATTGCTACTAACTCCAAGCTTTATGAATGGTATGCATGATAATAGAGAGCCTATTGTAACAATAATGAATAGTGAAGAGCAGGTGGATTACCCCTACAAACATAAAGTGTGAAGCACGTGTTGAAACAAACAAATAAGTGGCATCAAAGCTTGGAAGTCATGCTCAATGTAGCTTTAAGCTAGATTCTGTTTGTCATACCTATTCAGGGGAATCCAACTATAAAACATTCTGTTTGTCATACCTGAAACCAATTATAATTGCTAATCATCCCAATTGAAACCCATGCAAAAACCCTTCGTCTCTCCACGTCTCATCATTTTCACATCTATTGACTCTTTCAAGATGCCCTGTCAAATGCTACGTGATGGAAAATCTTTTATATAGACTGCGTTTGAATGTACGATTGAAATACAGAAATTTTTAAAATTTTACGTTTTAAACTCTAATAAAAAATGACAATCATCCGATTTTTGTGAACATATAAGTGATAAATGCATTTCATCTTACAATTCAGGCATCAACACCAGTAATTGTAAGTGTATAATCAGAGCTTGAAAAGGAGAAATGATGAAAGTGTTGGAAGGTTGAAGAAAAAGCTAGGAGAGGCAAATTGAAAGGACTTTTAAACAACAATCATTGACCCCAAATCATGGTAGTTGATCGCAGAGACACTGATGGGCACGCTTAATAATATTGAGGGTATTTTTGCAAAGAGAATTTTAACGTGGATAATTAGATATAATAGGATTATATATATGAATGGTGTATTTGTTGAAATATCTATTTTATTTTAGGACATCATGTTTTTCTCAGTAAGCATCTTCACATGAAGTAATCTCGCGCATAAATTTAATTTAATTTTAACATAAAAAATATATAAAATAAATATTCTATTTTATGGAAAAATAGACATTTCAAAGCAAACAAGCGGACCCCACTAGTTTCAAACTCATTGGGCTGAATTAATTAAATACTGTTAGTTAGATTCATTGAATCTTAATGGGCCAACAACATACTATTTCATTTTGATTAATTCTAGGGTTGTAATGGTGTAAATCAATAGAGATGAGAATTAATAGGATTGACTGGCTCAGGATATTAAATATAAATGAACGAATCTAATTAAATTAATGAGGTAACTAGAAAATGAATTTTGTAAATACATGCATATTATTGTAAATACATGTATAGGGGTGTGTTGTAAATACATGCATATGAATGTGCATGTAATTGTAGATGCATGTAATTATGGATGACCTATTGGTGCATGTATACATTAGTGTATCAAATTAATTGTAAATTCATGTATGATGGAAATACATGAATGAATCATTATGGTTATTTCCCCTATAAATAGAGGGCTTGTAAAACATGAAAGGCATGGAAATGAAAATAAGAATCTCTTGAAGAATAGTTCTCTATAATCTCTTGTGTTTGTCTTTCTCTTTTGCCTTTTTTTATAAAACGTTATCAGCACGAGAAGGCTCTCAACAAGATAGGTTTGTATTTTTTGTGATTTTATGATAATATATGATACAATTTTTTTTTGTCACATTATCCACGTCTAAGTGATAGTCACATTTTTTAAAAATGTTCTTTCACAAGTTCCAGCATCATTTTTGAAAAAACATCTTCAAGATACTTGGTTATGTAATTTTCAATTGATTCGCCCTATGTTATTTTTTCTATATATATAGTATTTGAGATCATCCCATGAATACATGCTAACCGAAAAATAAGTTATGTAATTTAATGTTTTATTTCTCATGGCTTGTTGATTTCAAATAGAAATAGAAATCTAATTAGCATGTTATATTAATTTTTTTTTGTCATAATCCACGTTATTATTTAGTTTATATCCATGCATAAGGTGATAGTGATAACAAAACATGGGTTTGATAGATGCATGCTATATACATGTGTTAAGATGATCATGTAAGGTCCTGTTGCTTAATGGTTTTCAAAGTCGTCATGTTTTTTTTATTTATAGAATTTAATAAAATTGTAATCTTCCCCATATCACCAAATAAATTGTTTACCAGTGTTTTTTTTTCTTTTCTTTTAGTTATATATATATATATATATATATATATATATATATATATAAACACTAAGTTAGAATTATAAAACTCATGTGCAACTTTTGATTATGCATTTTTTTTTTCTCTCAAAAACAAAACCTATCTATGTGATTTTATAACCCATCCGAGATCTTCAACAAAATTAGATTAAAATTTCCTTGCAGTGTGTATTTATTCTTCACATATAATTGATAATTTGAATATTTCGTAATATAAAGAAATGAATTAATTTTGGGCATGTTATTATTGAATGTTTCATATTATATTCAATGTTTCATTATCATATTGCTTATGTATTGTTATTATTATTATTTTTCTAATTATTATGTATTTTGTCAAATAGTATGTCGAACCTCTCGAAACTTGAATTTGTCGCTCTTGACATCTCGGGCAAGAACTATCTATCATGGATCCTCGATGCAGAAATTCATCTTGATGCTATGGGTTTGGGAGACTCAATTAAAGAAAAAAATATAGCATCTGCACAGAATCGTGCAAAAGCAATGATTTTTCTTCGCCATCATCTTGATGAAGGTCTAAAAAGTGAATACCTTACGGTCAAAGACCCACTTGTCCTTTGGACTTCTTTAAAAGAAAGGTATGACCACCAGAAAACAGTAATCCTTCCAAAAGCTCGTTATGATTGGATGCACCTGAGGTTGCAAGATTTTAAATCTGTTAGTGAATACAACTCAGCACTTTTCAAAATTAGTTCTCAATTAAAATTATGTGGAGAAAAATGTCACTGAAAAAGACATGTTAGAAAAGACATACTCTACATTTCATGCCTCAAATGTGCTCCTGCAACAGCAATATCGAGAGCGTAGATTCAAAAAATATTCTGAATTAATATCTTTTCTTCTTGTGGCTGAACAAAATAACGAGCTTTTGATGAAAAACCATCAATTACGTCCAACTGGTTCCACACCATTCCCTGAAGCGAATGGAACTTTGTTCCCTGAAGTGAACATAATATCATCTCGTGGACGTGGACGTGGACGCGGCCGTGGGCGTGGACGTGGTCGTGGTCGTGGTCATGGACGTGGTCGAAACAATTCATGGTATCATAGTGATTATGATCATTCCAAGAGAAATCACTACTACAATTTCTGACATTGATCATGGTTTAAAACCGTGATTAAAGACATTTGATCACGGTTTTGAACCGTGATCTACGAAGGCGTGATTGTTTGTATCATATTTTTAATCACGGTTTGGAAGCGTGATCAAAAGTGATAAATGATCACGGTTTTGGAATAAACTGTGATGGTTATATAGGAATCGATCACGCTTATTTTATAAAACGTGATATTTTATATCTAAACGATCACGGTTTTAAGAAGAACCGTGATCTTTAAAATATTTTTTTATCACGCTTTATAAATAATATGTGATCTTTACATTATTTTTATAAACAATCTGTGATCTTAAATTATAAAAAAATCATAATTTCCTGAACCATTATACAATTTCATATATTAATTGTACATGCTCTTATAATTCAATTCACACAACAAAAGAGAAATATTAATTAAAAATACTTTCATTCCTCTGATATGAATCAAACTTCGTACAAACATTGTTTCACACACATAATTGTATTATAAATAACTATAAGTCAAAGAAAACCACAATAAGTGTAACTTGTACTTCTTCCATCATAAAAAAAAATTCAGTCCATGATCTTCGCCTTACAATTCTACATACAAAAAGATTATCTGATCAAGCCGTAATGTAGATAAATTTTAGAACTACCTGAAATGAAAAACATAATTATAAAAATCAAGTGCGTCATATATCACAATATAATTAATGTAATGTAAAACGCAACAAGTACATGGATAACATAAAAGAAAACTTCTGAAAATTAGATAATTGACTTGTGAGATTCAATAACAATTAAGTAAAAAATAAAATATTGATAAAGTCCAAAAGGGATAATAATACCTCAAAAATTGGAACTATGTAAGCATACATCAACTACATTTGTTTTTGAATTACATTGATCCAGTCAAGCCGCAGTTCATTTATTTCATCTTCAGTATAGATGGATATTCCGTTAAACTGTTCCAAATATATTATTAGTCGATAAATTTTATTACAACAATCAAAACAATGTGTACAAGAATAATATTGATCTTACCCTTTGTTGAATGGGTATGTTTTGATCGTCGATGAGGTCCTTCATATACTTACAAACAAAATAATCACACTCGATGTTCCTCATTTATTTTGGGCACCAAAATTTTATATATGAAAAAAATCAAACCAAAGATTAAAAATAAAATTTAAAATATGATAAGTCATACCGAGACTTGAATCCATTGTGAATTTTTATTTGATAAAACCCCGATGAGTGTATTATACGATTTCACCCCCTTCAAATCAAGGAAAACATAAAATTCACAAATTTGTTAAAACATATCAAATGCTTAAATGGAACAATTAATATAATACTTACAAGTTTATGACTATTTTGATCCGCTTCATAATGTCATTGTTTAATGGGATCCAGATAATAAATAATCTGTTGTTTTGGATTAATGATCAACAAGATCCAATAATTCCTAAATTATAAAAAAATATGACATGAGATAAGAAATAACACATGAATATAACATTCATAAATAGTATAATAATTTATAGAATAAGAAAAATTACTCAGGGTTGAGAGGAACAAAAAGTACTTCATGAGAGTTAGAAGCTTTAAGAAACTGTTGTTGTAGCTCTCGTGCACCTTCTTCATATTTGGTAGAGGCGAATATGGATGGATTGACGAATCCATACCTTAATGGTTGATGTGAATCTACCATCAACTTATACAAATAGTTGAAATTAGGGAACAACTGTTAGAACAAATTAAATATATATATCTCCACAATTTACTTAAATTAATTTTCATCACCTCATATACACCACTAAATTTGTAGCAAACAACTCCATATCACATATTGGCGAAATATCATCTTGATGCACATGCAATAATATCTTATGTCCAAATACATTTTCCTTGACATGAAATTCGATACACTAACCATCAACCAAAAAATCATTGATGCATTGCTTGAAAGTTTGAAAGGCGGCTTCATCAGTATCGATATTGGTCAGTTCTTTATCTTTATTTTTCTAAATTTTAAAAATTACATGTTAAATTATTTATATAAAACTAATTTTACAAATAATAATATGATAGAGTTTACCTGTACATCAGGAACAATGAGATCCTTTGGCCATGCAACAAATGATCCAATGACTTCCATAACAATAATCATCTCATCTCCGACTGGTATAGGAAGAGGTGCATATGGGGACAACGCAATCTCAATAGACACTCTTCGATTATTTTCTCCCAATCGAATGGTATGAATTGTTTCATTAGGCTTGACTACATCAAAAACCTTACCCCTTGCAACAATTGTGTGATCGGCATCATTCAACAAACTACTCGGTTTGCACTACAACAAAGGAAAAAAAATAGCACAATCATTGATCACATTGTTAATTATTCTACTAGTTAAAAAATTTTGACTAATTATACAACATTTGATCATTTATTCAAAGATGTACCAAATTCCTGCCTATTTCAACGTCCTGATTCAAATCTTCCAATTAGATAATGGTTTTTCATTGATTTAATTTTCAATTTTAATTATGATCCAAATAAATACCCAACCAAATACAAACCTCCTAAGACATCAAACGCTGGATCTACAGTAGAAAGGATCATTTGCATGCAACAAATACAATGATCAACACAACAGCAGAAACAAGAGAACAACATTTCACGAGAAATGAAAGCCAAATCGAACAGGAAAAAACAAACACTAACAGGAAATTCAGATGTTATGTTTTATCATTGCAATTAAAGATTAAGTTTTTATGTCTTCATTCAAATCCTAAAATCCACAAAATCAAATAAAAAACCCTAGATCTCAATCCAAATGCAATATTGATCTATTACTTCATAAAACCCAAATCATCACAATGACCAAAAAAGCCATATCAAAATCTACAATGGATGATCAAAAAAATATGAAAAAAAAATCAATTGGAGTGTGTGCTTTGGAGCCGACAAGGCCCGTGGCGAGGGAGAAAGGGCGGAGACTTACCCGGCTCAGTCGTCTGTGGAGGAGGAAGGGACGGCAATGGCTGTGGATACGTCAACGGAGGTGGGGTCGTAGAGGAGGGGGTCGTAGTCTTGTAGAGGAGCGGCAATGGCAATGGAGGCGGCGGCTTAGTCGTCGTCGGCGATCGAGGGGAAGCGGCGGCTGAGTCTTCGTCGGTGGAGGAGGGGAAGCAACGGTGGTGGTTGGATCAACAAAGGAGGTGGGGTCGTAGAGGAGGTGGGGTAGAATGGGATTTCTTTGGGACCACATTAGGGTTTTTATTTATTTATTTAAGAAACGATCACGTTTTCACTTAAAGCGTGATCTTTTATTTAGGAAACAATCACGTTTGCATTTAAAGCGTGATCATTTATTTAGAAAACGATCACGTTTTGATATAAAAGGAGATCTTTTATTTAAGAAACAATCACGGTTTAGATTAACCGTGATTAAATATTTATTAAATAATCACAGTGTTAAGTAAACCGTGATCTTTGTGATATCAAATATCACGGTTTATGAAAAAGCGTGATCGTATATTTTATAACGATCACGCTTTTAAAAAAACTGTAATCATAATTATTATGATCACACTTTTTTTAAAAGCATGATCAAAACAACTGTGATCAATGTCAAAAATTGTAGTAGTGAATGCACCATATCACCAGAAGTAGAAATATATAGAAGCAAAACAAGAGAATGGAAAGAGTTCACAGAAAGAACCAACACAGAACTCTGAAAATGTTTGCTATAGGTGTGGTATGAAAGGGCATTGAGTTCGTACCTGTCGTACGCCTAAACACTTGGTTGATCTCTATCAAGCCTCAATCAAGGGAAAGAAAAAAATGTAGAGATGAATTTTGCTGATCACTATGATCCTACAGACCTTGGTCACATTAATGTTTCTGATCCAATGGACCTCACTCATCTTGATGTATCAGATTTCTTTGTTGATCCTAATGGTATTGGTGAGGGGAATGTCTACACCAATTAATAATGTTTTCTTATATTGTAATATGCTTTATGCAATAACTTTGGTTGTTTTATAATAAAATTAATAAGTTGGATGCAATATTTACATTAAAGTAACTAAATTTTTTTTTTCTTTTCTCTCATATGAAGTGGCATGGATCCCATTAATGCACTGACGGATTCCAAGATGAGTGGTGAAGATATATGTTTAGCAGACAGTGCAACAACGCACACAATTCTCCGAGACAAAAAATATTTTTCGCACTTAGTATTATCTAAGGCTAATGTCTCTACAATATCTGGAATTGCAAATCTTATTGAAGGCTCAGGCAGAGCTAATATTCTGTTGTCAAATGGAACAAAATTGCACATCAATGATGCTTTATATTCAAGCAAATCCAGAAGAAATTTGCTAAGCTTCAAAGATATTCGTCGCAATGGTTATCATATTGAAACCATAAATGAAAATACTATAGAATATCTCTGCATCACTTCTACTAATTCTGGCCAGAAGCATGTACTAGAGAAACTTGCTGCTTTCTCTTCTGGATTATATTACACAACTATAAGATTAGTTGAATCACATGCAGTGATGAGCCAGAAGTTCTCTGATCCAAAAACTTTTATACTTTGGCATGATCGTCTTGGCCATCCAGGATCAATAATGATGCGTCGAATTATTGAAAATTCACATGGACATCCATTAAAGAACCAGAAGATTCTTTTGTCAAGTGATTATTCATGTTCAGCCTGCTCACAAGGAAAATTGATTGTCAAACCATCTCCTTCAAAGATTACCATTGAATCTCCTACATTCTTGGAAAGAATTCAAGGAGATATATGTGGTCCAATCCACCCTTCATGTGGTCCTTTCCGTTATTTTATGGTTTTGATTGATGCCTCAACAAGATGGTCACACGTTTCTCTACTTTCTACACGTAATGTTGCATTTTCTAGGCTCCTTGCACAAATCATTCGTTTGCGAGCACAATTTCCAGAGTATCCAATCAAGAAAATTCGTCTAGATAATGCAGCTGAATTTACATCTCAATCATTTAATGACTATTGCATGTCAATAGGAATTGATGTTGAGCATCCTGTTGCCCATACTCATACCCAAAATGGCTTAGCTGAGTCTTTTATTAAGCATCTTCAGTTAATTGCTAGACCACTACTCATGAAAACAAAACTACCTATTTCTGCTTGGGGTCATGCCATATTACATGCAGCTGCATTAGTTCGCATTCGACCTTCTACTTACCATAAATTTGCACCATTACAACTTGTCTTTGGTCTACAACCAAATATCTCTCATTTAAGAGTTTTTGGTAGTGCTGTCTATGTTCCTATTGCACCCCCTCAGCGTACTAAAATGGGTCCACAACGTCGTCTTGGAATTTATGTTGGTTTTGATTCACCATCTATCATCAGATTTCTTGAACCCTTGACAGGAGATGTTTTTAAAGCACGTTTTGCTGATTGTCATTTTGATGAATCATTTTTTCCATCATTGGGGGGAGAAAAACAACACACAAAAGCACAACATGAAATCACTTGGAATACGTCAACTTTGTCTCATCTTGATTGTCGGACAAGTAAATGTGAATTAGAAGTTCAGAGGATAATCCATTTGCAAAATATTGCAAATCAACTACCAGACGCATTCATTGATACAAAAAGGGTAGTAAAATCACATGTACCAGCTGCAAATATTCCAGCAAGGATTGATGTCCCTATAGGACAATCTATTAATATTGCAGCGAATGAATCTAAAACATGCCAGAAGCGTGGTAGACCAATTGGTGCGAAAGACAAAATTCCTAGAAAAAGAAAGGTACAAGAAAAGGAAAATAAAGAAATTGGTGCTCCTGAAGAGACCTCAAAACAAACAGCAATAATTGATCAATCTCATATTTTTAAAGAAATAACCCCAGAAGAGGTAGCCCCTGAAGAGGCACATGTAAATAATGAGATCTCATTAAATTATAAAGAATTGGATAGAAACAAAATCATTGTCGACAATGTATTTTCATATGCTGTTGCTCTTAATATTGTGAATGATAATGAGGATCCTGAACCACAAAGCGTCGAAGAATGCCGACATAGAAAAGATTGGCCAAATTGGAAAGAGGCAATACAGACTGAATTAAATTCGTTAGCGAAACGTGAAGTATTTGGGCCTGTAGTCCAAACGCCTAAAGATGTAAAGCCTGTAGGATACAAATGGGTATTTGTAAGAAAGCGCAATGATAAAAATGAAATTGTGAGATATAAAGCACGTCTTGTAGCACAAGGTTTCTCTCAGAGACCGGGCATTGACTATGAAGAGACATATTCTCCTGTAATGGATGCAATCACATTTAGATTTTTTATTAGCCTGGTAGTCATGGAAGGGCTAGATATGCATCTAATGGATGTAGTTACAGCATACTTGTATGGATCATTGGATAGTGATATATATATGAAGATTCCTGAAGGATTTAAAATTCCTGAAGCAAGCAAATCAAAACCCCATAGCATGTATTCTATAAAGTTACAAAGGTCATTATATGGATTAAAACAATCTGGGCGCATGTGGTATAATCGTCTCAGTGAATATCTATTGAAAGAGGGGTATGAGAATAATCCAATATGTCCTTGTATTTTTATTAAAAAATCAGAATCTGGATTTGCTATTGTTGCAGTTTATGTTGATGATTTAAATTTGGTAGGAACTTCAGAAGAGCTTATAAAAACTGCATCCTATCTAAAGAAAGAGTTTGAGATGAAAGATCTGGGAAAAACAAAATTTTGCCTTGGGCTACAAATTGAACATTTATCGAATGGAATTTTTATCCATCAGTCAGCATATACAGAAAAAGTTTTAAAGCGCTTTTATATGGATAAAGCACATCCATTGAATTCTCCGATGGTTGTTCGATCACTCGATGTAAAGAAAGATCATTTTCGTCCTAAAGACGATGAAGAAGAGATCCTTGGTCCAGAAGTACCATATCTTAGTGCAATTGGTGCTTTGATGTACCTTGCTAACTGCACACGCCCCGATATAGCATTTTCTGTTAATCTGTTGGCAAGATATAGTTCTGCACCAACTAGAAGACATTGGAATGGGGTAAAACACATATTACGCTATCTCCGTGGAACAATTGATATGGGCTTATTTTATTCAAAAGGATCAAAACCTTTGGTTGGATATGCGGATGCTGGATATCTTTCTGATCCACACAAGGCCCGGTCACAAACTGGATATGTTTTTATTTGTAATAATGCAGCAATATCATGGCGGTCTGTGAAACAAACCTTAACTGCCACTTCTTCAAATCATTCTGAGATACTCGCAATTCATGAAGCAAGCAGAGAATGTGTTTGGTTAAGATCTATGATTCAACACATTCGAAATACATGTGGATTGTCTTCAATCACAGATAAGCCAACTATTTTATATGAAGACAATGCTGCATGTATTACACAACTTAGGGGAGGTTACATCAAAGGTGACAGAACCAAGCATATCTCACCTAAATTTTTCTACACACATGAGCTCCAGAAAAGTGGTGATATCGATGTCCAACAGATTCGCTCAAGTGATAATTTAGCAGATCTATTCACCAAAGCGTTACCAACTACAATGTTTAAGAAGCTGGTGCGAAACATCGGAATGCGTCAATTCAAGGATCTTCATGCTGACATGAGGGGGAGCAATTAAATTTTATTTACTGTACTCTTTTTTCCTTCGTCCAATTTTTTTTTCCCCTTGGGTTTTTATTTTTTATTTTTTGAGACAAGGTTTTAATGAGGCAGTAATTAAGTATACACAAGAATATGTACTCTTTTTCCTTCGCTAAGTTTTTATCCCACGGGGTTTTTCTTAGCAAGGTTTTAACGAGGCATATTGCTTGTGTGATGGTCATCCAAGGGGGAGTGTTGTAAATACATGCATATTATTGTAAATACATGTATAGAGGTGTGTTGTAAATACATGCATATGAATGAGCATGTAATTGTAGATGCATGTAATTATGGATGACCTATTGATGCATGTATACATTAGTGTATCAAATTAATTGTAAATTCATGTATGATGGAAATACATGAATGAATCATTATGGTTATTTCCCCTATAAATAGAGGGCTTGTAAAATATGAAAGGCATAGAAATGAAAATAAGAATCTCTTGAAGAATAGTTCTCTATAATCTCTTGTGTTTATCTTTCTCTTTTGCCTTTTTTTATAAAAGATTTTAGTTTATTTAAGATAATTGGTTATTCAATTAACCTGGATAAGTGGATTTATTTAATTGGGCCTTTAAAATGTATGGGCTATTTAATGGTTGTAACTAGATAATGAGTTTCTTTCATCTCTTACATGCTTTTGTGAAGGGTTTAATTTTGATCATTTTGAAAGATCACAATATTATTTTTTTATATCAGGAAGATATTTTGAACTAATGAGGGTTTGAACTAACAGGAAGATATTTAAAAAAACTGTTAGTCAGATGGAATATTCTCATAGGATAGTGATTTTTTTTGTAACCCGAGTTTTTTCTCTTTTACTTTCATTTTCTATGTTGCTTAGTTCTTCATTTTCTTATATCTCTTTCGGTCCAAAGTTTATCGATGAATACAATCAGGATAGCTTTGGTCTACCAATCTCAAAAAAAAAAAATATATATTGTGGTTGATGGGTATAGTTTTGTTGAATTTGTCTGTGTTGTACAAAAAAAAAAAAAAAAAAGCCATTGTTTCACAAATAGAGAATGGAAAAACTGTTTATTCTGGTTGTAGTGCTAATTTTTATTCAGCTTTCTTCTGAGTGAACCAAAAAAAAAATGTTTTATTTTCATTGTAATAATTTTTGCACTATTTTAGGATGTTGTCTTCATTTGGATGAGTGGATGCCTTCCTTGCATGCAATAGCAGTTATGAATTGCGTTAGCTCCCTAACTTTTTGATATGGAGTCTACATAATATGGATTTTATTGATTTTTCAAGGTTTTATTTAAATAAAGTTTCAATTCAAATTGTTTAAGTGTACATAATATTCGAGGAATATGTTTTCTTAGTTAACCTAGCTTTGACTCAGAGACTAAATCAACTAATTACCACGATAAATTATAGGAAGTTGCAGGTATTTTGTGATTTTACGAGGACTTTTTGCTATTTCAATAAGTTAGAGGGAGCTATATCGATTTTTCTCAATTCTTTATTCATTTTACGGGATGATACACATTATATTCATGTGACCCAAATGTTAAGTTATATGTAGATGTACAACTACTCATATGATGTAATAATGTTATATCAACATCAACCTTAATATTAACTATTTTTTATTCAATGTGTCCAATAGAAGAATATATAAATTGGACTAACTCCAAGCTTTATCAATGGCATGATAATAGGGAGCTTATTGTAATAATAATGAACAGTGAAGAGTAGGTGGATGTCCCACAAGCATAAAATGTGAAGCACATGTTGGAAAGAACAAATAAATTGCATCAAAGCGTGGAAGTCAAGACCTTTCAATGTAGGGCTAAGTTGGATGAGGAGGATAGCCATTCAGGGGAATCTAACTAAAAAACATTCTGTTTATCATACCTAAAACATTTATAATAAGGGAAAAATTGATATTACTCTCTAAAATTAGCTAAATTGATTTTAATCCTTATAAAATTAAAAAATCGCCATAGGTCCCTACTTTATTAAAAAAATATTGTTTACCTACCGTCACCCCCAACTAGGTATATGGTTAACCTTAATTACAAATTAAAAGTTATCAGAATACTCTCATCCTTTATTTTTGAAAAATCGATATATCTCCTTAGAAACTTATGAAAATCATAAAAGACCCCCTATAAAATCGGTAAATCCTTTCAGGTTTCTATCTTATTAGACAATATTCATTTTAGTCTCTATCATAATCGAAACTAACCAGATATGTGGTTGACTCTAACCATATAAGATAAATTACTGTAATACCCTTTTAAAATATACTTGATAAATTATTACAATACACTAACCAAATTTGTAGTTGACTTTAAGAGGATTTACTAATTTTATAGGAATCTTTTTCGATTTTTATAAGTTTTCAGGGAGTTATATCGATTTTTTTACTCCGTTGTTGAGTATAGGATAGCAGAAGATTTTTTAGGAAAAGGGAAAAGGCAGGGGCATTTTTGTTATAAAAAAGAATAAATTAGATTTTTTATATTTTGTAGGGACTTATTTCAATGTACTTATTAAAAAAATTTAACTCATGAACTAAATCCGTTAATCATACATACTTTATAGGGACCGCGGCAATTTTCTAAGTTTATAGGGACTAAAACTTTTTAGGGAGTTATTTTGATTTTCCCTTACAATAATCATCCCTATTATAACACAACCAAAGATGGCAATCATCCGATTTCAGTGAATACATAAATGGGGATCGGATCCGGTCAGTGCTCGACTTCGATCAGTTCGGTCAGTACCGAATTACACTACGTGTAAATTGAACTGCACCACTTATAAATCGAACTGCACAACCAATTGTTAAATATATTTTTTACTCTCTTATTGGATTCAATCAACTATTGGAAAAAATATGAATGCCTAAGTATCATCAGTATCCAATAAGAGAGTGAAAAATATACCCAACAATTTATTGTGCAGTTCGATTTATAAGTGATGCAGTTCGATTTGAACGTGGTGCAGTTCGGTACTGACTGAACTGACCGAACTCGGCACTGACAGGATCCGGTCTCACATAAATGATATATAGATGCATTTCCATCTTACAGGCATCAAAATGAGGAATTGCAACATTGTATAATGAGATCTTGAAAAGGAGAAATGATGAAATGTTAGAAGAGGTTGAAGAAGAAGCTTAACTAGGAGGGGCGAACTGAAAGGACTTTTAGGGTGCGTTTGGTTGCGCGATTGCAATGCGATTCCGATTACAGGAAGCTGCGTTTGCAATCGTGCAACCAAACAGTTTTATAATCACAGTTTTAAACCCAGCGATTGCAGGCAAATAGTGCCCAAAAGCTGTGATTTCAAAAAGCTGAGAAAGTGAGCTTCCTGCAGAATCAGGTTTGCAATCGCAGATTCCTACAGAATCAGTTTTGCAATCGCGCAATCAAACGCACCCTTAAACAACAACCATTAACCCCAGCTCATTGTAGTTGATCGCAAGGACACTGCTGAGCACGCTAAAAAATATTGAGGGGGTATTTTTGCAAAGAAAATTCTAACCCGGATAATTAGATATTTAGATATAATATGATTATATGAATGGTGTGTGTGTAAAAATACCGTGGATGAAAGATTTTTTTTCTTCTCAATAAGCATCTGTACATGTATTATTTTGGGGAATATGTATTGTCTTCTTACTAGAAAAAAAATATGTTTCATTAACATGAAGTTTAATTTAATTTTAAAATAAAGAATTGTATACACAATTTTTAAAAGATAAAATTCTATTTTTATGTAATAATTGATGTGTCGTAACGCAAAATGTAAAACTTTATGGAGAAAAAAAGTGAGAACAAGACCCCACTAATAATAATAATAAAATCTTAAAATGTGCTTTTGGAGTATCATATGAAATACTACTTCAACCCATCATCTTAATCTAATTTGTATTTAAAAGTGATAATTTTAAAATATTAGTTAATTATATTTGTATTTTTGCATTTTTTTATTATTGATTAGTTCAATTAATGGTTACATATATATATTAGTGGATTGTTGGATTTTATCAAAAAATAGAAGAGATCATAAATTAAAGTTTAGAAGAATAATATCATTTTAAAATAATAATATATTCAATATTGATTTCATTTAAATATCTCCTCAATATATTTCTAATGATAATTGTAAGAATTTTATGTAACAATAGATGAGCACTTAAGAAATGAAAAATCAGGTGTTAGAGAACTCTTTTTATTTGATGAAAAAAATGATAGACCCAACCCAGACCCATTTATAGCCTCAACTGCAATCCGCACAAGTTTTCACTTTTAGAAAATAACATACATCATTGAATAAAATATATATTTTATAAAAATGAAACATATACTCCAACAAATTATAAGAATTCATTTATAAAAAAAGGTGAATATATATATATATATATATATATATATATATATATATATATATATATATATATATATATATATATATATATATATACCTTATCAACAAGGTATATATCTCCCTAGAAAACTATTTGAGCATATGAGACTGCATGTGTGGTTATAAATGGGACCATGTGCAACAACTATTGTTAGCCCTAACTCCTCCAGTAACGTCACACATTGAGCCTCCATCTTGACAGCAATATAATCTATTCCTTGACAGTATAAATAACTATACCGATGAAATAAACTATTTTCTGTTTGATTGCATTTAAAGTTATTCTTGTTGTGATACCTAATAATGAAATTTTTTGTTATTTGATTGACATAAATTAGTTGAAAATAAAAAGTGAAAAAAATATGAATAAAATATTTACAATAAGTGAAAATAATTTGATATGTGAAACCTCTTATTTCAGTGAAATAGATTGGATTAAATAAAACAGTTAGGGGCGGTTGCCATACGAGGAGAACATATAGGTGGCACTTTTGTCATACTTATTAATATTTCTCATGATCTATTAATATTACTAGCTAGCCACAAACATTTTTGACTTTCTTTCTACCTTCGTCACGTTAAATAAAATAATAATATTATTTAAATTATAATAATGGACCCAAAAATTGTGAGCTATTGTAAAAACATTGGATAAAAATTAAGCATTCATCTAACAAGATTACATGTAAACGAGTCAATCATTTGATCAAATAACACTAAGAAAAAGAATTGAATAAATATAAATTTTTTAATAAATAATAACGAATAGAACAAACTATCATTGTTAACAATTCAAAATAAAATATTAAACAAGGTAACAATCAAACAACACAAAAAAAAAAAGAATTGAATAAATATAATTTTTTTAATAAATAAAAACAAATAGAACAAACGATCATTGTTTATAATTCAAAATAAAATATTAAACAAGATAACAATGAATAGAGAAACACGATAAACTCATAAATTTGTTATACATTAAAGATTACTCTGTGACGAATCAAAAGTAGAAAAAATGAAAGCAAAATCATAATTATGTGAGATGAAAACTTATGTGATTTGACTGCCATAGAAAAAAAAAAAAATTTACCTACATTCCAAAATATAAAAAAAAGAAGGTTTTAAATCCATCAATAATATATTAGGTCCGGTTCTAATATATAAAAATTTGAAATTTTATGGTTACACTGCCATAGTGTGAAAAACTAAAAAATACTTATTTTCACATCTGTTTATAAAAGGGTCTAGTTGTGAAATTTGATACATGCAAAATAGATCCAAAAGGGGTTCAATTAAAAAAAAGAAGAAACAAAACAAGTTTTAAATTTAAAAGCAAGACAGAAATCAATAATTTTATGAGTTTAAATAGGTCCGATTCTATTTGTAATTTCCAGTTGTATTTATTACTGGATATTCGTGACTAATTTGAATATTGCTTTATATTTGAGGGGATAATTTTATGGGTATTTTTCTTAGGTTATGAGTTTTATTTATTAATAAGAAATAGGGGACTGAATTTTTATAAAAAATTTCCAAATCTCTATTTTATAATATTAAACGAGTTGTAGATATCTAACATAATACCCAGTCAATGTGAAAAATCTTGCAATGAAGAGAATATATCGCATAAAAGAAGTTGAGGTCATAGACCGAAAAAAATTTGAAGCATATTCCAAAAAATCATGTTTTCAGAGAGATTAGGGAGCTTACACACTTAACAGTAAATCTTGAAATTTGGGTATTGAGGGATCTGTTTAAGATAATCCTCCACATCCGATAGGGTCACCAATCTAGTTGCCGTAAGAAATTGGTAAAAGTATCTAACATGGGGTGAATTTTATGCAAAATCCCAAAAAAAGGAAAAGACTGCAAAAGGGCAGAAAAAATTTCAAAAAATATAATGTATACAATGTTCAAATACATTTTCAAAAAATTAAATCCGACAAATGTAATTGACTTTCAAATCAACAAACAAATACTATTTAAAATCACACTAAATGCATATAAAATTCATATATATTTGAAAATGTAATTGAATTTTGAAACTTAAATGAAAAACATAAATTGCATAAAGGCACCAAAAAAATCCAAAAACATAATGCATGTATTCCCAAAAACAAAAATCTGAAAAATGTAACCGACTTTCAAAACAACAAACAGATAAAACGATTCGATTGATGGAAGAAGTAAGAACAAATGAATATACACTATTCAATTCAAAGGAATCATAAAAAAAAATAAAAAAAAACCGTAATACTTCTTTTCAAATCTGCTAACCAATTTTTTTCCATTTGGTTTGTTGAGGCACCAAACAAAACTCAATCATCAAAATCTTGGTCAACACTCAACACTTAAAATCTCTAATGGAGAATGAATGCACCAAAAACAAATTAAAAGTGGAATTAAATGCTCCTAGATACGAGGGGATCAATTATATTACCGTAGTACATGAACATATAATGGATTATACGTGTATCAACTCATGAGATTTATAATAAGACATATTTTAAGACTTAAAAAGCATTACTGTATAAATAAAGACAAGTATTATTCATGAAAAAAAACATGATTAAATTAGTATTAAATTACAACAATCTCGGTGGCACCATCATCCGACCTGATAAAATCATTCCTAAAGGATTCATTTTTCCATGTTTAAAACGATTGAATGTGACAACATTTGGTTTTGCTCTCTAAATAAAACAAAAAAAAAAAAATCTACGTGTCTCATTTACCAAGTTGGAAAATGAAAGAAAGACCCTCGATGAGGTTAAAATTTCGTCAATACCACACGACCATTCGCGATATTTTGGTCAACTGTAGGGGTATTTCAGTAAGACTAGGTGTGACAAAAAATTATTCGGTTTCAAACAAAAACAAGACAACCACATAATTACAATAAATAATTAATATATAATAATGTTCACTTACGTCTGAAAACAAAAGGCTGCTAATCGCCCACCATAATTGAACATTGAATCTAGCTTTTGTGTCTTCATGTCCCCCATGTGAAATTTTATTTTGTGTCATGTACATTGTGTTTTAACTTTTAGCCCCATTTGATAGAGAATTTGTGGGGTATTTTAGTAAGAATAGTTGTGACAGAAAAACCATTCATTTTATGGGGATATTGTTGGCGATTTCAGACAAAACAAAGACAACCACAATATAACAACAACAACAACAACAATAATAATAATAATAATAATAATAATAATAATAATAATATATAGAAAAAATCCATATAACCCCTGAAATCTTGTCAAAATCCATATAACCCCATGCAATCTTCATATATCTATATAACCCCCTGTAATCATACCCAAAATCCATATACCCCCCTTCCATCCGCCTTCCGTCAGCTGAGTTAACGGCGGAATTGGAAAAAATTCATATAACCCCCTGTAATATAGCCTAAATCCAAATAACCCTTTGCAATCTTCACATATCCATATAACCCCATGCAATCTTTATATATCCATATAACCCCATGTAATCTTGGAAAAAACCCATATAACCTCATGTAATCTAAAATAAATATTTTTAAAAATTCAAAAAAAAATCAAAAATTAAAAAATTTAAAAAATTCCTCTTGGTATTTTTGAATTTTTAAAAATATTTTTTTAAAAAAACTGTCACATCTATCACATCACACACATCTCTCATATTTATTCCCAAACACAAATAATTTATGCAGGGGTATAGTTGTCATTTAAAAAGTCATAAACGCTTATCCACCTCTTATCTACCATTTATCATTATTTTATCCAAGGTGAATAAATAACAAAAATATCAATTTTACGTTTCCTAATGAGAATAATAGAAAATACAACAAAATAAAGATTTACAATCCATTAGATGTTAATGCATGTAAATATTAATTTACTCTATTATTAATATGTCGGGGATACTAGTTATGAAATCACATGTCATTTATAATTAAAAAATTAGGAATAAAAAAAGGGAATAAATAAAAAAAGTACTCAATTATTAATTAAAAAATTATTTTTTTATTTTAAATTTTTAGAAATTTTTTTTCCATATTACATGTGGTTATATGAATTTTTTTCAAAATTGCAGGGGGTTATATGAATATATGAAGATTGTAGGGGTTATATGGATATATTAAGATTGGAGGGGGTTATATGGATTTAGGTCAGATTACAGGGGGTTATATGGATTTTTTCCAATTTCGCCGTTAACTCTGCTGACGGAAGGGGGACGGAGGGGGTTATATGGATTTTGGGTATGATTACAGGGGGTTATATAGATATACGAAGATTGCAGGGGGTTATATGGATTTAGGTAAGATTTTAGGGGGTTATATGGATTTTTCCCTAATATATAATGTGTAGAAATCAAAGGCTGATATCTGCACAACTGAACTTTAACTTTTTGTGTGTCCATCTAAATGTATGAAAATGATTTGTCTTTTATATCAACAAAAATTAAGTATTTGTGTACGTATGTGTTATGTAATGACAAAAATAGTTAAAAATAATTTATATTTCATACTGATTGGACGAACATGATGATATTCCGAACACAGCGTTCAATCACTTCTCTCTCTTTCTAATGACAAAAAAATATATATATAATGAAATGATACGATTCAAACACTATTCCATCTTATCACACTTTAGAAATCATCGGATAGTTTTTTTTAACCATCTAATAAAAATCTATTTAATCGGAAGGTGGTGAAGTGATGATCACATGTAAGTACAGGAAAACTGTGTGACATTTTTTTAATGATTTTTAGCAATTAAGTTAAAAATTCCTGGATTGATGACGTTTGCACAGTATAATTAGGTCTGGTATTGAAATAAGAAAATAATTAGGTTAAATCGCATATTATCTTATATAGTATATAAAAAAAAAGGATAAAATATGAACAATTGTCTGTATTTTTAAACAAAAAAATGAGGATATTTTGTTTTAAATAAAATGTAGAATAAACTTTATTATTATTTTTTAATCTCTTTTTACAAAACATGAACAATATTTAAGACTATCATTCTAAAAAAAAAAACAAAAAAAAAAAACTTCATAAAATCAAAATCAATAATATTAATGCATCTTTAATAGAAAATGGTAGAATTGATATTTTCAATTTTTTTTTGAAGTTATCCCATATTTTATATCATGTGATTCAAATGCAAACTTAAGGATAAAAACACAAAAAAAATGGGGATAACAAAATGCA
The DNA here is from genome assembly GCA_030737845.1 of Acorus calamus. Taxonomy (NCBI): domain Eukaryota; kingdom Viridiplantae; phylum Streptophyta; class Magnoliopsida; order Acorales; family Acoraceae; genus Acorus; species Acorus calamus. The sequence goes on along the minus strand of CM060877.1, from coordinate 7,025,246 downwards.
TTACCAAATATAAATATGGATAAAAATAATAGTCTTTTTATTCTCATAAATTAGATTAATGTATCCTAAATATTTATCTTTTTACCAAACCAGGAGTCCGGATGTGAAAGTGACGGTTTCATGACTCCATTGTAGGCATTTTTTTCAAATTAATCATCCATAATCACTAAATTACCAAACTAATCACCATTTTCAATTATTTACCAAACTAGTCACGAGACCCGGTCAAAGCCTTTTAACACTTGTGAATTTTTTTCCTCCTAAAAACGTCACTGGGGTTGGCGTTTTAACACTTGTAATTTTTTTCCTCATAAAAACGCCACTGAGGTTGGCGTTTTAATACTTGTAAATTTTTTCCTCTTAAAAACGTCACTGGGGTTGGCGTTTTTAATGAAAAATGCACATAAAATGTCACTGGGGTTGACATTTTTAATGAAAAATGCACATAAAACGTCACTGGAGTTGGCGTTTTATTAGAAAATGGCATAAAACACCAACCCCATTGGTGTTTTATGCTCCATTCAAAGAAAATGGCATAATCCAAACTGTATTAAACCAAAATGTTGTATGTTATTGTATATACCTCGTTAGATGTTGTATATACCACATTAAATATTTTATGCTTGTTATGTATATGCACATAATTTATTTATTTATTCTATTATTTATATTCCATCTGTGATCTTACACATTTTAAAAATTGGAAGAATTGTTGATTTCATACAAAAATGAAAACTTTTGAATGAAATTAGTCTTTTTTTTTTTTTGCTGCAGCAGCATATGACGCCAACCCCATTGACGTTTTCTTTGAATGAAGAAGACATTGGCGTTTTCTTTGAATAAAGCATAAACGCCAATGGGGTTGGCGTTTTATGCTATTTTCTAATAAAACGCCAACCCCTAATGGTGTTTTATGTGCATTTTTTCATTAAAAATGTCAACCTCAATAGTGGTGTTTTCATTGTGACATTGTTTCATTAAAAACGCCAACCCCAGTGACGTTTTTAGGAGGAAAAAAATTCATAAGTGTTAAAACACCACCTCCGTTGGCGTTTTAATCGGGGACAATTAAAAAAAAATAAAAATGCTTACGTAGCTGCTTTGACCGGGTCTCGTGACTAGTTTGATAAATAATTAAAAATGGTGATTGGTTTGGTAATTTAGTTATTAGGGGTGATTAATTTGGTAAAAATGCCCTCCATTGTAAGCCATTAAAAAGGGTATAACTGTATTAAGATAGTTACGTGTTTAAATTTTAACAATAATAATAATACTAATAATAATAATAATAATAATATTTTTATTGTTTCATGCATCTACCGTACAAAAATTACAGTCTAACGTACAAAAATTACAGTCTAACATCATCTTAATAATTGACCCACCTCTTCTGGATTTGACTTGGAGATTTTATTTGCCAAAGGAGAGTTTTTAAGTGAGACAGAGAGAGAGAGAGATTGAGAGAAGAAGAAGAAGAAGAAGAAGAAAGAAGAAGTGTTCAGAAGCACAGATGAACATGGATGCATTGGAGATGTTGCAAGGTGAACTTTTGATGTTTCCATCACTTTCAATACATAATATGTTTCAGCTTTTTGGTGTTCATCCTTTTTTAATTTAACATATGATTCTTTTCAGATTCTTATTTGGGCTGTTTATTCTTTTCAAGTTTTTTTTTTTGTTTTTGTAGCCTGCACTATTCATTTAAAAATGAAAACAAATCTACACAGTGATTAATTATTTTGCTTCGTTTTGTTCTCTGTTTCTGTTCTGTTTTCGATGTTTTTATGAATAGATAGTTTATATATTTCTTAAATACATGCCTATATAAATGGAAACTGTTAAATAATGGTTTTGTTAAGAGTCATTGTGAATTGAATTGTGATGTTTCAGAACATGTTGAAGTACATAAAAATATATCAGTAAGATCTCACATAATTTTTCACTACACAAATTACTCCTTTATGGATGACACAAATTTCAACATACACAGTTTTTTTTATTGGTTTGTCTCACAGTTGTCTTTGATTGGAACTGCAGGTGTTTCACATAAGATTTGTACAATGACTTCAGATTTTGATTCTTCATGCACACAAAGAGCAGTTATAGATGTTGTGAACCTCATATTCCTTGTTATCTTTTGTTTGGCTTGGCTAATTGGTTCCCTCAGAAAGCAATACATCAATGTGAGCAGAACTAATGATTGGTTTACCATGTTTGTATCGATCTGTTGTTTGATCACATTCATCGCAAATCTCGGTATCGGATTATGGGATTTAGTCTACAAAAACAATGGCTTGGCTTATATTGTTAGAGGACTGATTTGGTTAGGCATTTCAGTTTCTTTGAACATAAAATGGACCAAATGGATTCAAGTCTTGGCCTTGACATGGTGGTTCACATTTTCCACTCTCATTTCACTATTGAACTTGAAAACTCTAGTAGAAACACATAATCTTCGAATCCCCGATGCGATTTCTTGGCCCGTGAATCTACTCCTCCTCTTCTTTGCCTTTCAAGTCACTAAGCATTTGATTTGTAGGTCCAATTTGAACAATAGCACTTTATCACAACCTCTACTGAGCGAAGAACACGAAAAGCGAACAAATCTACCCAATGTGGGTGTCCTCAGCCGCCTAACTTTCTCTTGGATGAATCATCTGTTGAGTTTGGGCTACAGAAAACCATTAGACCTCCAAGACATACCTACTTTAGATTCAAAAGATGGAGCTTTTTTGGCTTGCGAAACATTCGCTCAACATTGGATTGCACAAAGAAAGAAAAACTCGAATTCGAGTAACTTAGTCTTACTAGCACTGATGAAGTGTTACCATAAAGAGATGGTGGTGGTGGGTGTCTACGCGCTTCTCAAGACGATTGTGGTCTCTGCTTATCCACTATTTCTTTACGCGTTCGTGAAGTACTCCACGCGTGAAGAGAGAAGCACTTATGAGGGACTTTTGTTGTTGGGATGCTTAGTTGTTATGAAACTTGTGGAGTCTCTCTCCCAGAGGCACATGTTCTTCGATTCGAAGAGGTTTGGGATGCGAATGCGATCGGCTCTGATGGGAGCCATCTTTCAGAAGCAACTCAAGCTGTCGAGTTTTGTTAAGAGGAATCACTCGACTGGGGAGATCGTTAACTACATCGCGGTCGATGTGTATCGAATGGGGGACTTCCCATGGTGGTTTCACATGTCATGGACTCTTCCATTGCAATTAATCTTCGCGATTGCGATCCTCTTGCAACTGTGAGGATTGGTGCTCTGCCTAGTCTAGTTCCACTTGTGGCGTGCGGACTCTTAAATCTTCCATTCGCAAAGATTCTGCAAAAATGCCAGTCGCACTACATGGATTCGCAAAACGTGAGGTTGCGTGCGACTTCGGAGGCCTTGAACAACATGAAGATCATCAAATTGCAGTCATGGGAGGAAAAGTTCAAGAATTCGATCAAGGCTCTCAGGGATTCAGAGTTCGAATGGCTCACAGAAACACAGATCAAGAAGTCCTATGGAACAGCATTGTATTGGATGTCGCCCACCTTCGTTTCGGCAGTGGTCTTTGCAGGTTGTGCGGTGTTGGGTGGTGTTCCTTTGAATGCGAGCACGGTTTTCACGATCCTTGCGACGATGAGGGTGATGTCGGAGCCCGTGCGGACGATCCCCGAAGCGATTTCGATGATGATACAGGTGAAGGTGTCGTTGGATCGTGTCGAGAAGTTCTTGTTGGAAGATGAGATCAAAGAAGGTGATATTGTTAGGAGTCCTAAAGAGAGCTCCATTTTCAGTGTTAGAATACGTGAAGGAAATTTTAGTTGGGACACTACAGAGGAGACTAACATCACATTGAAGAACATCGATTTGGAGATTCAAAGAGGCCAGAAAATCGCAGTCTGTGGCGCTGTTGGGGCGGGTAAAACATCGCTCTTACACGCAATGCTCGGAGAAATACAGAAAATATCAGGATCTGTGAGTACTAAGAATGTTAATGGACACTAATTTCATCCATCCATACACGTACTGATATGAAAAAAATTTCAATTTTCAAATTTTGAATACTCAACTGGTTTACTTTGTTTTGTATAGGTTGAAATCTACGGTTCGATAGCGTATGTTTCACAAACATCTTGGATTCAAAGCGGAACGATACGCGATAACATACTATATGGAAAGCCAATGGAGAAGGTTAGGTACGAGAGAGCAATCAAAGCATGCGCTCTCGACAAGGATATAGAGAACTTCAGTCATGGAGACCTAACAGAAATCGGTCAGAGAGGGCTCAACATGAGTGGAGGGCAGAAGCAGAGGATCCAACTTGCTAGAGCTCTTTATAATGATGCAGATATATATCTGCTTGATGATCCATTTAGCGCAGTCGATGCGCATACAGCTGCATCTCTCTTTAAGGTATAAACAAAAAATTTCAATGCGATACACTCAATCATTCTGTACTCCTAGCTCAGCTCAATCGAGTTGGAACTGCATAAAGTGACTGCAAGAATGACTGAGTGTAACATTTTTTGGATGTCATAATGTGAATCTGAATGAATGCAGGACTATGTCATGGATGCCTTACAAAACAAGACTGTCATTCTAGTGACCCACCAAGTGGAGTTCCTCACAGAAACAGATCAAATTCTGGTGATCATACTTACTGTGTTGATTTTACAATGTTACATTGTGATATAGCATATAATGAACTTTGGGTGTTTATTTTTTCAGGTAATCGAAGGCGGACGGATCACTCAAATGGGAAATTATGAAGAGCTTCTAAAGTTGGGGACAGTGTTTGAACAGCTTGTGAGTGCTCATCAATCTACAATGTCAATGTTGGAACCTGCAAGTCATGACCAACAAAGTGAGACTAAAAAAAAACTTGCATATCAACCAGAGAACAGTGAGACAGAGATTTCGATGGCGGTCCCTTCTACGGTTCAATTGACAGAAGACGAAGACAAGGCCATCGGAGACGTGGGTTGGAAACCATACATCGATTACATACGCGTCTCCAACGGTTATATGTTGTTTGCTTTGTGTACACTCTTTCAGACTGCATTTGTCATCCTCCAAAGCATGTCGACGTATTGGTTGGCCATAGGAGTTCAAATTCCTCGCATTGGGAAAGGCGTTTTGATCGGAGTCTACACTGCATTCTCTGTTTTCAGTGGCCTATCTGCGTATTTGAGGAGTTGGTTCGCAGCGCTTCTTGGACTAAAGGCTTCGAAGGCGTTCTTTTTCAGTTTCATGGATTCGGTCTTCAGAGCTCCTATGCTTTTCTTCGATTCAACCCCCGTTGGAAGAATATTAACACGAGTACGAATTACACATGTTTTCATCACTAAATGATCTAGTTTGGTAATGTCAGACTCATTTTAAGGTTTGTGTTGCACACAGGCAAGTTCAGACATGAGTGTCCTAGACTATGATCTACCGTTCTCCATTGCTTTTACACTGGCTGCTTCGATCGAGATAGTAGCATCTATAGTTGTAATGGCTGCTGTGACATGGCAAGTACTAATCGTCGCAGCTCCTATTCTTCTTGTTGTGAAATATGTTCAGGTAGTAGTATCCCATCTTGAATTATATGATCTCATTGTTATTTATTAATGTTAACATACATGTTTGTCACATAAAAAGGCGTACTATCTAGCTTCAGCGAGGGAGCTCACAAGAATCAATGGAACAACAAAGGCGCCTGTCATGAACTATGCGACTGAAACATCGCTTGGTGTGGTTACCATAAGAGCGTTTTCGATGGTGGATAGGTTCATTCAGAACAATTTAAGGCTCATGACACGGATGCGACTCTCTTCTTCCACACTAGCGCCTCAATTGCTTGGGTGCTTCTTCGAGTCGAGGCGCTACAGAACCTCACCATATTCACATCAACTCTTCTTCTCATTTTGCTTCCTCGTGGAACCATCGCTCCAGGTACGTGTCGATCATAAATGGTTGTTGTTCATAGTTTCATACATTCAATGTTTGTAACATACATTTTAGATTTTTGATTTCAGGTTTGGTGGGACTCTCTCTTTCATATGCTTTAACACTGACATCAACCCAGGTCTTCATGACTCAATGGTACTGCAATTTGGACAACCACATCATATCCGTGGAACGCGTAAAACAATTTTCGCACATCTCACCGGAGCCTCCTGCAGTTCTCGACAACAACAGGCCACCATCTTCGTGGCCTTCTGAAGGAAGAATAGATTTTCAGGATCTAAAGGCGAGTATCTGTTGCTTGGGTAGTATCTGGAAACACATTTACATAATTATGCTTAGATGGTCACAGTTGTGAAAAAGAGCTTTTGAGGAATGTGACAAAGTATGCTTCCTGGAAAGCTAATTTCAAAAGCAGTTTTAATTGAAATGCTCATTTTTTGTTTTCTTTTTTTATTGTAATATTTTTCAGATGAGATACCGCCCGAACGCACCTCTTGTTCTTAAGGGAATCACTTGTACATTCGTGGCGGGAAACAAAGTTGGAGTTGTTGGGAGGACTGGAAGTGGGAAGACGACATTGATAAGTGCTCTGTTCCGGCTTATGGAGCCATCGAGTGGGAGAATTCTAATAGACGATCTCGACATCAGTTCCATTGGTCTCAAAGATCTTCGGATGAAGCTCAGCATAATCCCTCAAGAGCCTACTCTCTTCAGGGGAAGTGTTAGGACTAATTTAGACCCCCTTGGCCTTCACTCTGACCATGAAATATGGCAGGTATTCTTTCTCAATTTCATAATGCAATTATGTTTTTACAATTGGAGTGCTTATTCTTTATGATCATCCTGTGAGTCAACTTTCAAATTATGACTTTCAAATCCTGTGCTTATGAATTTAAACAAAGATGTCATAACAAATTATGTTAACATAAAAGTTAGAATTTACAACATGTAAGTTTAAAAAGGCACATAATATGTACAGAAGATATCAAATCGTAAAACTTTCTTAACATTCAGAGAAGTTCGGAGTATACATTGCTTAAATTCTGTATTAAATTTCAATATAAACATGCCAATATTTAGTGACACTCTTAATAATTATTAATGGTTTTATGTTCTTTCAGGCTTTGGAGAAATGCCAACTGAAGGCAACCATCAGTGGCCTTCCCAAACTTTTAGACTCATCAGGTGAGTAGATTTCCATCAATGCAATAGATTTCAGTAGTCTTAATCTGATGTTTATATTTTTCAATTTTTTTTTCCGGATATGAAGTGAGCGACGAAGGGGAAAACTGGAGCGTGGGGCAGCGACAGCTCTTCTGCCTTGGCCGAGTCCTTTTAAGGAGGAACAGAATCCTAGTTTTAGATGAAGCGACAGCATCGATTGACTCCGCGACAGACACAATCCTTCAGAGCATCATCAGACATGAATTCTCTAGCTGCACTGTCATAACCATAGCTCACAGGGTCCCTACTGTGATGGACAGTGATATGGTCTTGGTCCTCTCTTATGGTAAGTTGAATGATCTTTGAAATCTATGACGAAGTTTTAATATTTCCATACAATCTTATACACTAATGAAATAGCAGATTATACAAAGAAATGCTTGTGTAGTCCACATAATCTAGGCTGATTTTATCCCCATTATGGATATTATAGATTTCTATGACAACAAAAGGGTCTCTGGAGGACAATTCCAAGGAGATTAATATTGGGTTAATTTATTTATTTTTAGTACACTTAGGTGTTACCTAATTTTGTCTCTGGAGACTTAATAAAGTAGTCTTGCTATATATATCATTTTTATCTTTAGCTGTACTTGATATACTCTGCATTATATTCTAAATATCAATTTATAATATGAAAGAGAGGAGATGGGTGATTGAAGCGTCTTAATTAGTATTCTAATAACATAAATATTAAAATATTATTTTTAGTGACTATATCAGTTAACATACCACTGCATGCCAAAAGGGGCCTATAACAGTATTGCCTTATGATAGCTGCGAATTGTTAATTTGATTTGCAGGGAAGATGTTGGAGTATGATGGACCTTTGAAGCTTATGGAGACCAACTCTGCATTTTCTAAGTTGGTCAATGAGTATTGGTCCAACTGCAGGAGACCTTCTCTTCAAAACCTCAACAACTATCATTGATAAAAAAAATATATTTTTCTTTTAAGTTAATGAAGATGCAGATGATTGAAGATTTCTACTGTACATTAGAAAATATCAAATGGAATGATTTATCACATGCAGATAAGTGGGGATCAGATGCAGGTGCACTCTGAAGCAGCAATGCTAACTCTTTATGTAAGGTTTTGAGTTGGTAGACTTCAGTTGTTGAATAAAGTACAAAAGGGAATGTTGATTTCTTTATTGTTTTTTTTTTAAATTGCAACTCTTAATGCAAACGAATGGAAAATTATAAAAAAAGGGAATAGTCTTTTTACAATTTTGTATAATCACTTTATATTTGTTATTCTTAAACTGTGTTTGGTTCACAATAGGGAGAAAGTGACCATTTCTTAATTTTTCTGTTTGAAAATGTTTGAAAAAAAGCTTCCAGTAAACCCAAAAGATGCCCAATTTTTCCAAACGGAATGTTTGATTCCAAAAGCAGGGTTGAGTTGGGCAATATCTGCACCCCTAAACTTCTGGTTTTATTTCCTTTTTCTCTATTCTTCTTCAACAATGCTTATTTTTTGTATAAATTCAAATAAAGGAGGAAAATAAAATTATAAAACTTGTTTTATTAGAGAGGGACACTTATATAATAATAAAAGATGGTGTTACAGGTAACACACAACCTAATATCTACATGATAATAACAAATCTTCTACCCTCTCCTACTCTGAAGGGTTGTACTTAGAGTTTCCAAAAAATGTTCTTTTAAAGAATATTTTTCGGTCAATCTGTCTTTTGTATAATCAGTCGGAGTTCCCGCTTTTTTAAAGTCGCTCCTGCTCTTTAGTCGGATTCCCGCTGTTATAGTCGCTGCGTTGAAATAGAATTTGCACGTACTAAGACTGTGATCGCAGAGGTCAAGGAGAGGTTTGGTTGCATAATTCTTTTACCCTCTCCCAAAATTAATTAACCCTTAGTTTGATAAAAAAAAGTGGGGACAGTGACGGACGACCGGTGGCGGTTGGTTTGGCGACGCAAACGGTGTAAAGCGCTAGAAGAGATAATTGCGCAAATTGAAGGTAGGAAACGATGGTGCGGGAATCTCCACGAAAAAACTGCGCGAATCGATAGTAAAAATGCTGCATAAAAACGACGCCATGGCGAACGACGACGGCGTGCGAAGAAGACGGCACAAAAACGATAGTAGCGTGAGACAAATACGAACATTTTGTTAGAGATCTCTATTTAGAGAACGAAAAAATTCAAAATGTTTGAAATTCGGATCCGAACGGGTTAACAGTCCAGGAAAGAAACGCAACAAAAAAGGCCAGCGGCAAACGGTGGCCGACTGGGCCGAGCTGCGGACCCATCCGTGTATGGCCCGTACGGGCGGGCTGATCCTAGGAAAGTTGAGATACGCGCGGGTTGGGTCCAATTGGCGCGCGATGCGTCGGCGCTTGGGCGCAATGATGGCAGCGTGTGGAACGGACGGGTGAGATTTGGTGCCTAGCGCAGATGTTTGCACCGGATTTTTTTTTTGTTGTGCTCCGAAAGCGAGGGTTGAGTTGCACGGACGGGGCAATATCGCTTTGCCGAAAACGCGAAGAAGAACGGCAGAACAACGCGCAAGTGAAGACGATTTGTATTAAAAATCACCCCCTCAAAACTTCGAAGATGTAAAAAGTCCTCCCTTCCGATTAAAGACTCTTCGGAGCGGGGAAGAAGAGAAACTTATATAGATTAGGATTTCTCGATTCTTCTGAAACCCTAAAATCGTTTTATTAGAGAGGGTACAACGCGTGTATTAACAAACTATTTAACAATGTAAATCTAAACCTTTTTGTCATGGTGGAAGAAGAGCAATGAAAAGGAGAAGAGTTTTATGCAATGAAAACATGTCCTCTCCTAGTATTCGGGTGAGTTTCTGAATGCAATTATCAGTTATCATCTAGAAAATATGGACACTTCAATGAACATGTTCCGTGTTCATGAAATATCAAACGTGGAGCACAGTGGACACGTTTCATGTTTAAAATTTAAAAATAATTTTTTAAATTTTTTTATACTCATTAGACTAGTGTGACACGTGTTATAAAAATTTTTTCCCATCAATGTATGCACCATTTTTTTTTTTTGTTAATACTTACTATTATAAGATATTATACTTTTCTTTTCCCATCAGTGCATGTTGTTCTGTATCTACTATGGTGACAATACACAAAATTTATAAGCTTTAATATAAACTCTGGTACGCTCTTAAAAATTCAAAATTGATTGAATTACAGTGACCTAATGACAATAGGATAATCATAGTTTGTGTCTCATCCACTGAATATTCTCTCCATCCACAGTCTCATTTTAAAATTAATCATTAATGTACAATACAATCCGTTTTGAATCTCATCTGCAACCTTATACATTATGACGATATCGAGTATACTATAGTTTGTGCTGTTGAAATTTATCATTTGTATCACAGTGTATGAGATTGTAAATTTTAAAAAAAAATACATTAATGTATTTCAGTTACATTTTGATTTGCATAACAATATATATTTCAAAAGATAAACTTTGATTTGGGTGTAGACTGCTGGTGAAGGTGGACAAGAGATTGGCATATAATTTCCCCTCGATTTCGTTCACCATTACAAAGTACACTTTTATAAAGGTAAAGTATAGAATCGACCCATGTTCTAATTTATAAATTAAAAAGGTAAAAATTTTATTTAAGTTTCATTACATAACTCTGCATCAGCATTGTTTGAGTTAAAAATATCAATATCATTGTCCACTCAAAACCCTATCCCACAAAAAAATATGAATAATGATTTATAAAAGATAGAAAAATAATGATAATTGATTTGGCAGTTTATTTGTAAGAATTGGTGACAATTGATTTGACAGTGAATCACGTATTCTTTTGGATTGAATAACCTAGAATAACTTAATTTCAATGATTGATAGTTATGTCAGTTAATTTTGACAGTCAAATTCTCATTTATTCCAACCTTTCGTACACTGATTTTAGAGCTATTCTGATTGATTCTCATTTATTCCCGATCCTATTTTCAATCCAAACGAGGGCCCTGGGTTTTAGAATATCAATATTATCATCCACTCAAAACCCTATCCCCCCTCAAAACAAAAACCCCCTTTTATTAGGGTTTCAGATCCATCACCTCCTCCAAAAAGAAAAGAAAAAATGTCATCTTCAATGGCGATGCATCGAATCGGCAGCTCCATCTCCGCCGCCCTCTTCAAGCTCCCCAAACCCCTCACCCCCAAAACCCTAAAACTCTCCACCCTCCGCTGCCTCTCCACCTCCTCCTCCTCCGCCGCCCCCAACACCCACTACCATCGCCCCCCACCACCTCCTCCTCCTCCGTCCAATCGCTGGTCCCCTCCGAATCAACGGCCACCACCACCACCACCACCACAACAACAACAACAATCAACACCCCCACCCGACTTGCTGTCCCTATGTCGAGACGGCAAGATCAAAGAAGCTGTCGACTTGCTCCACCAAGTCGGCGCCGCCGCCGCCGACATCCCCACCATCGCAACCCTAATCGCCGCCTGCGCCGACCAGAACCTCCTCGACGCGGGCAAGCGCCTCCACGAGTCCCTCACCCGCTCCCGCTTCCGCGCCGACGTCGACATCAACAACCGGATCTTGAACATGTACTCCAGATGCGGGAGCGCGAGCGACGCCCGCCGCGCGTTCGATCGTATGCCCGACCGGAACCTCGAATCTTGGAACCTCCTCATCGAGGCGTACGCATCGAACGGCCACGGCGACGACGGGCTCGACGTGTTCGAGAACATGAGGAAGCTCGGTCTCCGCCCCGACGCGCGCACGTTCTCCGCCGTCCTCTTGGCGTGCGCCGCCGCAGAGGCCGTTGATGAAGCGTTCATACACTTTGCGTCGATGAGTGATGAGTACGGGATCGCCCCATCCGTCGAACACTACCTCGGCGTGATCGACGTGCTCGGGAAGTCTGGGTATCTGTATGAGTTGGAAGAATTCGTGGAGAATCTCCCGATCGAACCCAATGCGGCGGTTTGGGAGATGGTGATGGAGTTTGCGAGGGTCCATGGGGATGTCGAGCTCGAAGACCGGGCTGGGGAGTTGATGGTGATGTTGGACTCGTCGAGAACGGTGAAGGCGAAGCTCCCGAGTCCGCCACGGAAGAGGCGGATCACGGGTTTGAACATGGTGGATGAGAAGAACAGGGTGGTTGAGTTTCGGCTGATGACCCACACGAAGTCGGAGCTCGAAAAGCTGAGGCAGGCGAAGGCGAAGGCAAAGGAGCAGGTGTACGTGCCCGACACGCGGTATGTTTTGCATGATATCGATCAGGAGGCGAAGGAGCAGGCGCTTATGTATCATAGCGAACGGTTGGCGATTGCGTATGGGTTGATTAGTACACCTGCTCGGACCCCGCTTAGGATTATCAAGAATTTGAGGATCTGCGGGGACTGTCATAATGCGATTAAGATCATGTCGAGGATCGTGGGGAGGGAGCTCATTGTTAGGGACAACAAGCGGTTCCACCACTTCAAGGACGGGGCGTGCTCCTGCAATGATTACTGGTGATTACCGCGGTGGCGGAGACCGGTATGTGTTTCGTTTCTTCTTGTAAATGGGTGATGTGGGGGAATAGGTAGTTTGGTTGTTGTTATGATGATGATTTTATATATGCATTCATTATCACTTATTTGCTAGTGTGTTCTGCTTGCACTAGTATTAAAAATGTGGTTTTTAGCCTTTGAGTTGCATGTTGTGGTTCAATCTTTAATGATGATGGTCTATCTGGTTCAATAAGGTTGATTCCTTGTATGTGTCTATGCTTTTGGATTGGTGGTTGTTGAAAAATAGAACAGCTAGTAAGGTCTCATTGGGATAATAAATGTATATTATAACTGCATATTGAATCTTTGATTTTACTAAAGTGAAATATCACTAATGGTCTTGAGGGAACAGAAATGCTTGGTCTATGTCTTTTTTGGTGATGCTTTTAGGTTAACAAATGTAAATTACATACATGAGCTAAATTACAATTTGTGAGCCCCCTTTTTTAATCATGACCTTTGGGTAGTTCTTTGTAAGGATGTTTTCCATTGTTTAACGAATCTGATGTGCATTTGTTTTTTTTAATTTTAAAAAAGGTATAAAAAAGGATTTGAGCATGTAGAGAGGCTTATGCTTCCTGGCATAATGTTTATGCATACTCAAATTTTGGGAAAAGAAGTTTACTTGAATGCTTTTTTCCCTCATTTTTTCCTACTCATATTACCACTTCTCTCTTAACTGTGATTTCTACTTGAAGCAATTGGGTTATAGTGTTTGAGAATGGAATATAGAACCTATTCTAAGTAAGGATGGTTGCCTTTGTGGTTGCACAGTGAAGTCCAAATCCTCGAAGTTGATTTTGTCAAATGAGAAATGAACATGTTTTGCCACTACTCAGACAATGACTAATAAAAAAGCAGAAAGAAACAGAAAATTCAAAATTGTTTAGTTTCTATGATCATTTTAACTAGACATGTTTTCCCTACCAAGCTAACGACCCTTTTCATATGGCAAAGAGTTCCAAGAGCCTTATCATAAGAACTTTATTTTCCTTTTGATAAACTAGTCATATGTTTAGTTTTTTCATATACCTCTAGAAATGTTCAAGAGGTCATGCCTCATGCCTCTTTTTTTCTGTTCTGAAGAGTAGGTAAGAGTCAAATAAAATGATTATATCATAATGGATCCTATAGCATAGGACCATAAGATTTCTATTGAGTATTGATCCTCACAATTTATGAGGAGATACCATAGGTTATGCATCTTGGCCTCTGGGAGTAATCATTTGTTTTCTTGGTCGCCTATGCCCTGAGCCCTCCATGGATGGGAGAAAGCATAATTGAAAAATGAGCATTTGTTCGGGACGGTCCATATATTTCCATAGCAATGCGGTGAGACATGTACCTAAAAAGGTTTGCTCAATTTTTTACATTTCTTAAAAATTGGATCTGTTCAATTCGAAATAGAACATTTTTCATCAAAACATATTGACAAGGTTTATTATTTTAAAAAATTAAAAAAATTGTGGATTGTCCGTGAGACTGTCCGCGGCCTATCCTCAAGGTCATCTCCAACCCTTACTCAAACTTATACTCAAATTTCACTTAAAATTTGAGTAAAAGCTTTGATTTGATATGATGTCTCCAACCATCACTTTTACCTATACTAAAATTTCACTGAAGGCCATCTCAACCATTACTCAAATCTTTTAAAAATTTCATATCTTCTTCTAATTATTTCTTATAAACATTTTTCAAGTTTCTTCCCCAAGCATTTTTACTACTCAATTTTTTTTCTTTCAAAATATTTAAATTTAAAAATTATTATTATCCAATTTTTTTTTTAAAAAGGTAAAAGTAGTATTTTTTTTACTCGAATAAAAATAAAAAATTAAAAACAAAGATGAAGACTTAAGAAAGAAGATTATTATTATTATTTTTTTTCGTATTTAAGAGATGGTGAAAATTTTGGGGGGTGGGAAAACATTTAATATAATTAAATTAAAGGTGAAGTTGAAGGAAAAAAAATATCACATTGAAAGAAAATGTCGAAAAAAAAATGTTAAAATTTTAGGTAAAGATTTGAGTCTCTCTTAATTTGAGTAAATATTTGAGTAAAAGCTTAATTTGGTATGTGTATGGATAAATGGTTGGAGAGGGTTTTGAGTGATTTTTACTTAAATTTAAGTTTGAATAAATGTTTGGGTATAGAATTAGAGATGTCCTAACATTATTCTTTGAGAAATTTAGAGTTTGAATCAAGATTTCAGTGAGATATAAAGAGACTGATTGAATTGATTTAACTCATAAGAGTCAGATTAATGATAAAGAATTTTGTGCTTTAATATACACCCATTACCTTTTCACTTTTTGGTGAATGAACAGTATATGACAATAAGATGTGAACATCATTTTTCATGATTTTTTAATGATTTCACCTCCAATGGGCATCCTGGAAAGAAATGCTCCATGCATGATTATTGTATTTAAATTCATACTAGAGTCTAAATGAAGCAATTTATCTAAAATTTTTAAGTTTTATTTAAAACTTACTTCACAAAACTGGTTTGTGTTATTTAATGGGATATTAGAGAAAACCATTAAAAAATTTGAAAAACACAATTAATGTTGAACACATTCGTTTAATTAAATTTACATTTCATCATCCATTATTAAAAAATATTAAAAAATTATTGATCATTAATTTTTTAATATATTGTCAACACTCAATTAACAACTTAACTTATTTGAATATAAAAACTTGTTTAACATGTAAAATTAACATTTCATGGTTGATACGAGAACATTTTATTTAAAATTTTAAAAAATTAACATTTGATTGTTAACGAGCTCACAACCAAGAATATACTAAAATACACTAACGTTTTTCATAATATAGTATATATTAGCATTGTTATATATATTGTGTTAAATGATGTGACATCTCTAGAAAATGATCAAGTATGAAACCATTGTAAACTTATATTATCCTAACAAATGGATGCCCCTTTAATTAGTTTATTTTAATGAGACTTTTGTTATTTTGAATGGCAAAGAATTCTATATAAAATTGTGCACGTCATTTCTTCATGTGCTTTAGTTATGTCATATTTTTCATTCATAGGCTAATTCAACTAATGAGAAAGAAGTGTCATTCATTTTATTTATATTTTTTAGAGTGAAATCAATAAGAATGTCAATGCCAATATTGATCATGTTATCACGTACATTAATGCGGTTCTTATACCTTTTATATACAAATATTTAAATTTAAATTTATCTTCTAATTCAGATAAAGTAATTTTCGAATAACTTAAATGTTAAATATGAGCCCTACTGCCAAGTCGTAACATATTTGCATAATGTAATAAAAAAACTGAGAAAACCGATTAGTGTTCGGACGGAGAGAAGGAGCGGGCCCGGTCTTGTGCAGAGGCCACCAACGCCACTGCCTAGGGCCCCAACCTTGCTATACCGATACAATGTAAGCCCATGAAAAAAAAAATTAAGGTGGTTGTATGGTTGCTGGACTCTTCACTCTTGCATGGAAAAAGGTACACATAGCCTCAATTGCAGGCCGTTTTGCAGTCCATGATTTTTTAAAAATCATACACTCATATTTTGAAGTGCATGCTATTATATGAAATGAAGTATATATCAAGATATATTAGTGTATTTTTTTTATAATGAAAAAAAAATCAGGTCATATGCTATGTTAGGACTCATATGCTATGATAACGTAGTATATATTACGTTATCTTAGCGTATGGGGCTATAAAAAGGACTGCGTGTATCAGCGCTCCTCTTGCATACTCATTACACACCCCAAGGTCCAGGCCCAACAAAATACACCCCAAGTACCCAAAACCCAATCAATCGATTCCTCTCCCAAGCATTTTTTTTTTACTATATCATCCCAAGCAATTTTTCTCCATCCATCCCCATTAAAATCCTTAAAACTCTACCCCCATTAAAATCCCTGAATAGAGATAATATGATTGGAAATAATGATAAAGAACATAAAAATGAAGAAAATATGAATGAAGAACATAATTTTAAAGAACATATGAATGAAGAACATAATAATAGAGAACATAATAATGGAAATGAAAACAAAATAGTCAAGAAAATTATGAAACTGAAGATTTGACTGAAGAATATCGAAAATTTTCTTCAAACATATATGATCTAGGAAATTGGACAAGTATTGATTAAAATTTAAGAGACTCATTAATAAAAAATGTCCTATAAGAGAGAATGATATCAATTTTCCTAGACTTTTGCTGCTCAAAATGCGAGAAGAATAATTTTCAAGTGATATTTATTTGATTAATTTTTTTTCTTCTATTGTACCTTTTTATTTGATTGATCTTAGTATGAATATAATTTTGCATGGATATTTATGTGTTTTCTGATGTTGTTATAAGAAATTTTATTTAAGAGATTTCAATTTTAATGATTTTACAATGTTGTATTTGTAATTTATAACATTTGTAACTTAAAATAAAATAATATTTAATAATATTTTTATTTTAATGTATATAGGGCCCCACTCTAAAAGTTTGCTTGGGCCCCATCAAAAAATACATTTCTCAGGGCCGGCCCAGGAAGGAGGCAGGATGACTGGACAAAAGAGTCTTGTCCACGAAGGCTTGCTCGGGGATCACCCAACCCGAGTAGGGCACTTTGGGTTGAGTCTCCTCCGCCATGAGCATTATGATGAGGAGGCCACAGCTGCGACCAGACCAACACCTTTCCTAGGACTATCGAGGCCAGTCGACCAGGCTAGCCACTCATACCCAAGATGATCGTTGGAGCACGCCACCCTGACCTGGGTTTGGATCCGGTCTTAACCAGAGGAAGAAAGCAACCGCTAACACCACAAGGCATGGCCAAGACTGCTCTGCTCCGCCGAATAGGTAAGGAAGTTCCTTGACCTCGACAAGCCGCCTGTCACTGTTCATTGTAGTCACGGTTAGGACCTATGAGAGGGCTCCACGTGACAACGACATCATAACAAACCCTCTTGAGTCCCATGGAATCTTTCATGTCAGAAGATTCCAATTGGAACAGAACGATGTCTAGGCGGGAAGTGATGTGGCCACTCACTCGATTACAAGGGCAAAGGAGAGGAAGAAAGAGAGGACATTCACAAGTAAACAATTCTAATTCTAGAGTTTCGATATTTCATCTTCTCAACTCATTCATTCTACTATCATTCACTCTACTGACTTGAGCGTCGGAGTCCTTTTAGCCGGCACTACATCGGTGTCCCTTAGGCTTTCTTGGTGCAGAATCTCAGGCTCGACGACCTGGATCTTCACCTAGAGATGGACCTCCGACCACTCTTATTGAAGGAAAACACCACCTTCACTCATGATACTTGAATTATGTTTTTTCATTTTTCTTAAAGGAGGATATTATGGAAGAAAATGCCAAATGCATGATTAATGTATTTAAATTAAGACTGATGCCCAAATGAAATAGGATGTCTAAGATTTTTTTTTCTAAATTTAAAATATACTTCTTATTTTTCTTTATGAATAGGATATTAGACAAAACTGTTAAAAGAAATTTGAAACATAATTTTTTTGGAAAATAAAATTTATATGAATTTTTTGTTATCAGTGAAAATATAAGTTGTTAGGGACACATACATATAAATTTAAGATAAATATTAAATAAAATTTATTAAAATAATAGAGAAAACTGTATCTCAGCATAAAAGTAAAAGCATTACAAACATATCATATCATATTTGGAAGAAACAAAACACCATTACACTTTAATGAATGATAATAGAAATTATATATGTAATTCTCTTAAAAAGATGTGTGCTCTAAATATTATTCTTAACAAGAAAATAAATAAATTAAATTGTAGTGAAGGGAGCACTTGAGGCATATGCTTTGATGAAAAATATATTTCGTTCTATTTCGAATTGAATGGACCTATTTTAGCTAATTAAGTTTACAAAATTTAACAAGATACATATTTTACTTAAAAGGATGTATATATCACTGGAAGACTAACGAGGTATATGGGACTGTATTTAGGTATGTAAATGTGGAATTCATAAATTTTGACATGGTGGATCATCTAACATAGTGGATAAGAGAAAAATGGGGTTAAACCGCCCCCAATTAAGGGCGCGTTTGGCAACAAAATTTGGGATGATTTTAGCTTTTTCAAAAGCTAAAAGTCCAATGTACATGTTTGTTAAAACTTATAAGTTGTAGATTATAGCTTTTAGTTTAAAATAAGCAGTTTAAACTTTATTGAAACTTATTTAAGCTAAAAACAACTTTAGAAAATCATAATATCCAAGTTGGGTTAGGGGTGCTTTTCAAATTATAATTTATGGATTAATGTTTTAAAAAAATCTGTTGGACATTTAATACTCTTCACTTTATTTAACAATGACAATCTTTTCATCTTCTCGAAATATTCTCTTTCATCTACTAAAAATTTGAAATAACTCATATAAGATATTTTTTTTGAAACTTAACTCATGTAAGATTTAAACTTTGGATTGTAATTTTTTTTAATAAAATAAAATTTAGATTACAGCTAGAACATTTTAGTCGTGTTTTTTTATTAATAGAAATCAAGTTCTATGCTTTTGTCTCTTAAGTTCTACTTTTTTAATTAATGTGGAATCCAATATTTCATTAAAATTTTTATATTTTATTTAATGTTAATGGATGATGAGTAAGCAATCATCATTTTATAAGTAAAACCACATTCTTTTATTAAAGAGAAATTAAATTTAACTTATACACATGGAAGGGGTATTTTACAATTACACAACAAAAGTTATTTCATAGCTTATTCTAACAAACATCCACAACTACTTATTTTTAATTTTTTAACAGCTACAAAAAACATGTTAACTGCTTATCAAAAAATTATAATCTATAATCTATAAGTTATAATTTATAATAAGTAAATTTAAGCTACAACAAACATGGCCAATATGGGTTACCAAATGACTCAACTTATATGAAAAACATGTGGATTTTGTCAAAAAACTGTCTCAAAATCTATTTTTCATAAAGCAGCTTAAATCATTTCATCCTAAAAAACCATGTATAAAACAGTTAAAAATCATTTTTCAAATTGTATTCCAAACGCACTAACTCATAAGATCAATATAAATGCAGGTGCAAATGAAAAATATAAGAAAATCATAACCCCAAAACATCTCATACGGAGGTCTGCAATAGACCATAGGCTTTATAAACTAATCCATATTTAACTGCGTAGGAGACCAAATTGACTAAGAAATCAAATAAGGGATAAGGTAGTATAAGTGCAAGGATTGAT
Organism: Acorus calamus; assembly: GCA_030737845.1. Lineage (NCBI taxonomy): Eukaryota > Viridiplantae > Streptophyta > Magnoliopsida > Acorales > Acoraceae > Acorus > Acorus calamus. Next base: position 7,005,282 of record CM060877.1, on the reverse strand, counting down.
CATGAATTAATCTATATCAATAAAGAATACGAATCTGAGGAGAGAAAAGCCCATGGGCCCAAAGCTCTATTTCGGACGGGTCGAGCCCATTTTTTCTCTCTGGACGGACGAATGGTCAATCCTGACAAGTCGGGCAAAAGCTATGGCCGACCAGGATAAGTCGGGCAGAGTTTGTGCCCGATCAGAATAAGACAGTCGTTCGATGAAATCCTAAGGATGAATATCCCATATTGACCAACCCTAAACATAAGCCATCCAAAGGGTGAAGTTCGAACTAAAAAACTGGTCGGCCACAAGCCCTCCCCTGCAGGAAAATGATTAGCAATGGGAATATTCTCTAACACTAGAAAAGGACAGCACGTTATAGTGACGCCTTCGCATGGTCTTACAAAGACATGCCCGGGCTCGACACCTCTTTAGTTGAGCACCGATTAATTTTAGAGTCCAACACCAAACCAGTAAAAGAAAAGTTGAAACACCTTCATCCAGAGGTGGCTTTAAAAATTAAAGATGAGGTGGACAAACTCCACCACGCTAAATTTATCCTGATAATCTTGTACCCAAAATGGGTAGCTAATATTGTTTCGATCTCCAAAAAAGATGGCAAGATTCGGGTGTGCATCGACTTCAGGGACCTCAATCGAGCGTGCCCAAAAGATGATTTTCCACTCCCACACATTGATCTCCTTGTCGATAACATGGCAGGTTATGAGATGCTCTCTTTCATGGATGGCTTTTTCGGATACAACCAGATTTGGTTGGCAGAAAAAGACTAGGAAAAGACTTCCTTCACCACATCTTGGGGGACTTATTGCTATGTAGTAATGCCTTTCGGGCTTAAAAATGTAAGTGCGACATATTAGAGAGCTATGACTTCGATATTCCCTGATATGATGCACAAGCTAGTATAAGTTTACGTAGATGACATCCTAGTTAAATCTAGGACTCGAATAGGGCACGCAGATATACTTAAGCAAGTGTTGCAAAGATGCAGAGAATTCTCGGTCAAAATGAATTCGAAGAAGTGTCGCTTCGGCGTCTCTTCCGGGAAGCTCTTGGGATTCATGGTGAGCAAAAGGGGAATCGAAGTCGATTCAACCAAGGCAAAGGCCATTGCCCAAATGCCCCCACCCAAGAACTTGAAAAATTGAGAGGACTCATCGGTAGGCTGCAGTTTATCAAGAGATTTATCTCACAGCATGCCGAAAGATGTCACCCCTTTTACAAGCTATTAAAAGGAGGAGTTAGATTTAACTGGGATGATGAATGCCAAAAGGCCTTTGATTGTTTAAAGAAATACCTTCTTAATCCCCCATTCCTCTCAGCCCCGGTATCCGGACGACCCCTGCTTCTCTATGTAGCTGCAACCAAGGAGGCCATTGGTGCCGTACTTGCGCAACATGACAACGTATGAAGGAAAGAAAAGACTATTTACTATCTAAGTAAAATGCTGATTGAATATGAAAAAGCCTACCCTCCCACGAAAAAACTTGCTTAGCTTTAGTATGGGCTTCCCAAAAATTACACCATTATTTCCTTGCCCACAAAGTCAAGTACTTTGTCAAAATGGACCCAGTGAGGTCCATGTTCGAGAAAGCTGTATTAACTGGTCGCTTGGCCCGATGGCAAGTCCAGTTAAATGAATTTGGCATCACGTATGCCACTCAGAAGTCCGCCAAAGGTCAAGCTATTGCTGACCATCTCGCTCAACTCCCTCTCCCTGACTATGAACTAGTAAAAACTAACTTCTCAGACGAAGAAATATTCACACTTATCGAAGAGAAAGATAGGAAGACTTGGACGCTATACTTCGATGGGACGGTTAATCAACAAGGGAGAGGAATAGGAATAACATTAATCTCCCCCGAAGGCGTCATTATCCCACGAGCGTTTCTGCGTACGTTCAATGCCACCAACAATATTGCTAAATATGAAGCCGTGGTAGCAGGTTTGAAGGCAGCTCTAGCCCTAGGAGTTAAAAATCTGGACATTGTTGGGGACTCCCTCTTAGTGATTCGCCAAACCCTGAAGAAATGCCAAACTAGAGACCCAAAACTAAAGCCATATAGAGAACTAGTCATAGTCCTGTTAAAACAGTTCCATAAAGTCACTCACATTTTTATACCTCGGACAGGCAACATTCTGCAGATTCCTTAGCCTTTTTAGCTTCATCACTTACCTTCCCCAATAATGATAAAAAAATACTTAAAAGGATAGCAACCAAATACTGCCTTCGAGGAGGAAAACTCTTTCGAGCATCCTTCAACAGAGAACTACTTAGATGCCTAGATGATGAAGAAGCATACACCATCATAGAAGAAACTCACTCTGAAGTATGCGGAGGATATGTCAATGCCTAGATGCTGGCAAAGAAGGTGCTAAGGATGGGCTACTACTGGCCCACGCTCGAAGGAGACTACAACAAATACGTTCAGCGCTGCATTCCGTGTCAAACTCACGCCAACAAAATACATGTGCCAGCATCTTCCTTACACCCCATGACTTCATCATGGCCATTTTCTATGTGGGCACTAGATGTAATAAGACCATTCCGGGACACTGTAGAAAATACCACCCAAAAAGCTTTTATCCTCACCGCTACAGTATACTTTACCAAATGGGTTGAAACAAAATCCTATGTATTAATCAAGAGCTCCACCCTGGCCCATTTCGTCCGCACATATCCTTGCACGGTTCGAAACCCCCAAAATGATCATAACAGATAATGGCCCCCAATTCATTTCCCAAGAATTCTGAGCTTGTGCAATAAACATCACATAGAGCTTCATCATTCCACACCATATTACCCCCAGGGAAATGGACAAGCAGAGGCCACCAATAAAACCCTGTTTTGGATCATAAAAAGGACAGTAGAAACCCACAAAGCTACTGACTGGCCTGATAAATTGGTAGATGCCCTCTGGGCTTACCGAACCTCTATCTGAACACCCATTGGCCAAATTCCCTATTCACTTACAGTTGGGGTAGAAGCAGTAGTGCCCTATGAAATTCTCATCCCATCTTTAATAATAGTATTAGAAGAAGATCTACAAATTGAAGAAAGAAGGGAGGCACTTTTACTACGCCTCGAACTACTAGATGAGAAAAGATTAAGAGCGACAGACCATGCCTAGGCCTACCAGAGGAGGGTGGCAAGGGAATTCGAAAAGAAAGTAATAGAAATGAGATTTAAAATTGGGGAGTTAGTGCTTAAGCAAATCATGCCATCCAAAAAGCCCCACCCAAGAGGCAAGCTGCAACCTACATGGGAGGGACCCTATGTGATCACTCATGCCTACTCCGGGAATGCCTACTGCTTGGTAGATGCCGAAGGAGTTGAGGTCCTAGGTTTGTGGATTGCACTTTATCTAAAGAAATTCCATGCATAAAAGCCATCGATACTTGAGAAATATTATTTTCTTCCTACAATTTTCAGCTTTTAGCTCCTGATGATAGAATTATAAGACTCTCAAAGATAAACTCGTATTTAATTAACTCATATCCGCCAATCATGCCACTCCCGTCACACACGTATGACTTAGGAATCGATTTGCCTAATAGAAGAGAAATTGCCTAACCTGTAGACCCCAAAGCAAACCCCCTTTATTTTTGCCCTTACTCGTATTAACCCAAGGTCAAAATAAGGAGTTACCTTGACTTAGCATATGTCCCAAAACTGACTCTAGCACTATACAAAGACTTCTAGAGGGGAAGCACGAAAAGAATCGGGGTGAAAAACAGAAAAGCCCCCCCTCAAAACAAAAAAAAATCAGACAATGAGAGGCCAACAAAAGAAAAATAACACTCAAACAACGGGTTAAACTCTCTACTTTGGCAGGCAAAAATGCCTTTACGCACAGTATATGCCAAACAACGACTATACTAGTACACGTCCAAGCAAACAGACTGCACTTTCCACCCAAAATAAAGAAGTGGTAAAAAGAAGAAAGCTAGAGGGACCTAAAAAGTAGGACATATGCTAGACTGGGAAAATTCTAAATATTGCCCAAAAGGAAGATATTACTCTTACCCCATTCCCTCCTCCCCTTTTATTTTTGCAATAGAGTTTGAAATTAGACCATGTCTATTTAGAAAGGTGAAATTTTGACCAAAAGTAGACCATTTTCTATGTTTACAACCTCACACACTCACATGAGTTCATTTAAAAACTTGTCTGCGTTTGAAATGCCTATGAAATTAGAAATTAGAACATGAGTTCATTTTCTATGTTTGAAATGCTCCCTTATGTGGGTTATTTCCATTAGATGCCCAAATGTGAGTTATTTCCAGGTGTTACTCGAAGTATTTTCGTCTTTCTAGACTGTCAAAATTGGGGTATCTACAGGGGGCACATCCTGACTTGGCTGAGAAGGTGGTAGATGAGGAGAAGACTAAACCTCTGGAGCATCAGGAGTGGCAGGAGTCTCTCGAACCGAAGATGTGGCTCTCGCATATAACCCACGACTCTGAGATGCCGAAGGACGGAAGGCACGGCTGAAAGTGGCCCCGGTAGCCAAGGAAGAGGAGATGGAGTGCTCAGGCTCGAGAGGGAGGAGGTCGAGGTCTGCCTCGGTAATGGCCCCTCTGCCAACCAACTTACCCCTCATGGTGGCTTCCTAGAGGAGGACCTGCTGAATATCCCTGTCTCTTCACTCCAACCTCTGGCGAAGGCGTGCCTCCACCCCTCTCAAACGTTCCTTGACCACCATCAACCTCTCCACAAGCTCCCGCGATCTTGCCTCAGCAGCCCGGAGCCTATCCTCGCTCGATTGAAGCACCTCTCGATCTCTATCCTCACCCGCCTGAAGGGAGCGGAGCAAGTCTCCCATCAAACCTCCGGGAACGCCCGCCGACGTCTCCAACTCCGACACCCTCATCTGGAAGGAGTCTCTCTCGCGGCGTAGGAAGGTGAATTCCTCCTCTCTCGATGCCATCATGGACCTCAACCGGTCCATCTCCTCCTTAGCCCATGTGGCCCTGCCTATCGCCTGGTCAAGCTCCATCATCGTAGCTGTCAACTCACTTTGGGCCACGTCTAACTCCGTCGTCAATTCAAGCTCTCGCTCGGAAGTCATGGATGGTGGGGGAGCAAAATAAGAAGAAGCGCCATCAGTCCTCGCCCTCGCCATCGCCTCCACTTGAACCTCAAGGACCCGAACCTGGTCCTGCAAGCGGCGCCTCTGAATCCTCAAGCGCACCGCCTGATTTGTCCTCTCCTGGAGATGTTGATGGGCTACCTCTAGCTTCTTCTCCAACTCGTTCATCTCAAACTATACAAATGGTATACACATATGCGTTAGAGATATTTATTAAGGAGATATGAGGAAAAGAAGAAAAGGCAAGAACAAACACTCACATAGGGGTCCGGGATCTCCTCCTCCATCGTCCCAAGAATGCCCGCATACTCCTGATAATACCGGGCTAGGTAGTCATCATTCGGAGTCACCTCGGGACGGTGCTCCACCAAAGTTTCCCTACTCATCCACCCCACCACATGAGTCGCATAATTCCTCGGGAGATTTGTATCCCGGGGAATGCTGGCTACTGGGATCGGAGGATGCTTCGGCAGGACATTCAGCACCCACTAACAGTACTTGAGCTGACGAACAACCCGACTGATCGCATGAAACAAAACCTCGTTGAAGAAGATCAGCCAGGTGTCCCTCGACAACCTCTCAGGGGCCTCCTCCTCGGCGCAGGCCCCTAACGTCATCTGCGAAAAAGATACACGAAGGAATAAGGAAAAGTGCTTAATCAAAAGAAAATCAAATACAAGTTAAAGAACTCGAAGAATATATACCTCTTCCTCCTTCAAGACCCTAAAAGACTCTTGGAACTGCGCGAGATGACGTTAATGTGAAGACCCTGGAGGTGCCCATCTCATGGCCCAAGGGAGGGCACGGTCGAAGATCAGCTGGGTCGGGCGAGCAATGGTGAAATGCTCATACTCGGAAATCTGCGGAAAAGAAAGTCAACAACTAAAAGTGAAGTGAAGTTAATAAACATGACTCAAATCATTTCTGTCTTCACTAAACTATACCAGTATAAAAGCCACAAAGCCGCTGACATTCTTGCCCCCGGCCCTCTTCACCTTCTTCGAGAGCTCCGCGAAGAGGTGGGCGAGCATCGCAGCTCCCCAAGCAAAGTGCCCCATGCCCTCTAAATCCCGCATCAACAGCAGGGAGTGAGAGGAGACCTTGTCGGAGGCCGTCGAGAAAAGGACCCGGCAAAAGAAGTAGAGGAAGAACGCCCTCAGCTCCCTTCGTGCCCTCTATGAACACGCAGTCACCTCTCTCGCCTCAATCATCGTCCGTCTCCTCTCGAAGCTAGCTGCAGCTTCACCCTTCTGACGCTGCGTATACGAGCCAAGGCCATATTACCTCGACAACTGTCCAATAGGGATCCAGTTTAGTGTCCTCTCCCGCTTCACGTAGTCCCACTCTTCGATCATCGTTTAGAACAGCCCCCTATAGTCGGCAACGGTCATTGCGATCTCCGCCTCGCCTGAGGCCGGGAGTCCCATGATCCGCTCCACATCCTCGAGAGTCGGCATCACCGCGTCGGTGGGGAGAATGAAGGCACAACTCTCCGGATCCCACCTATCTGCCAATGCCTCAACGTACGGACGGTGGACGTGGAACGACTCGATCAAAAAGAACGAACGGAAACGTACTCCATCCACCAGGTTCCTCTCCTCCCGTCCCAAGCCGGAATACCATGGCCTCCTCGGCCTCCCCCACACCAATACCCGGCCTCCGTGGCCTTAGTCCTCATATCCGCACCCATGGCTTCTTCGGCCTACGCCCCATCACCTACTGTCTCCTCCGTGCCCACCGCACCGGAGGTCAACTCCGCAAACACACCTATAGCCTTCCTCTCCTCCTCAGTCGCCGCCCTGGCCTGTGTGGCCTTCCTATCTAACATCCCAACAATGGCATCCAATGATACCCTCTCACCCTCACTAACCCCCTCTACCACCACTCCTTTGACCGCGCCCTTGGCCGGTCCTCCAACCTCTGGAACCACCTCTTCGATCACCATCGGTCGATCCACATGCCTTCTCTTGCGTATGTATCATATTGTACTACCCCTACCTCCGGGACAGCCCCCGAAGATGCCCCGACACTTCCACCCGCACCAACCAACGGTGTCCCCACCATTTGGGTCGCCTCCTCCGCGGCTCTTCTCTCCAACCCATCGCTCCCCGACGAACTAGACCCCGAGGCAGCCCCTCTCTGCTCTCGGGAAGACCGGAGACGCTTCATCATTGATGCCATCTTCTTCCCCTTCATCATCTCCTCCGATTTCGTACAAAAGAAGAACCCAAGAAAATCTAGAGCTTTGAAATCAAGAAGAAAGGAATAACGAAAGGCGAAACTAAGGAAATCAAGATGTTTAAAACCAAGTTTTTTCAGTTTCAAACGAAGAAGAAGAAGAAGATGAAAGGAGGGAAGGGTAACCGTTTTGAAACGTGTGAGGAGAGAGAGGGTCTCTTTCAGTTATAAGGGACCAAGTCGAGAGGCGGCTACTCACGAGTAGCCGCCCCCCATGAGGCGGCTAGTTTGTACTAGCCGCCCCTCCCTGACGGCTCCCTGAGAGTAACCGCCACCTATTAGCCCTTAAAAACATTTATTTTCCAAGTTTTCTAAACCAAACAGGCATGTATTGGTTCATTTTCAAAACTTACTTGATCAAACACAACTCTCTTGATAGTTTTGTCACATTTCCAGTACCGTTCAAACTCGAATTTCTTCAGTTCTGGTTCCTTTCCAGAGTTTTTATCCTTCAGATGATCCATTTACCAATTGAAACACTTTACTTGCTTCCTGTCGGTGATATCCCCTCTTTGCTGAGCTACCCAAGCATGGGTACGGTAGGCACGAGAAAACTGACGTTGGGCTGCTACGTGCACGATGGCTAGGAACCCCGCCCGAGGGTTAGATCACTCGCTATGTTACGTTTCCCGCCCTCCACCTGAATCATCTTTTCGGTTGAAAATTCTACTCAAGACCTAGCCTCTGACAGTCTAAATCAACTCCCTGAACAGTACTGGTTATATGACCAAAACTTTTTGAAGGTTGGGCCGGCCAAAATAAGGGTCTTTTTTCTTATCATCGGTCAAAGTCTTTTTGTTTCACACAGAGACTCCGTCCGAAGAGGGACAATTGTAGATACCCTAATTTTGACCATCCATAACACAGAAATTTACTTCAAGTAATATTGGAAATTAACCACATTTGGACACTTTAATAGAAAACATCCTTAGAATAATCAAAACCAGAATCCCTGGCCCAACACTCAGGAAAACCTAAGAGCCTGGAAAGGGGCGACTAGTTGAAAGTAGCCGCCCCCCCTAACTGATCCTGAACCGCTTCCCTGGATGGGACATAAAGCAGCATTAAATGCTGATCATTGCATCGGATTGTGACCTTTAGCCGCCTCATCTTGGCCGGTTCAACCCTAGTTAATGACTAAAGCCACCGCTTGTCAGAGATGAGACGTTTGACAGGTCATGATGGGGGTGGCTACTGGAGAGTAGCCGCCCCATCCTGGGCAGCTAGTTTGAACTAGCCACCCCGCACCTGGTCCCTCACAGAAAAACAGAGGATTAATGGGGAGTCAAATCAACCACCCTATTATCCAATTTAATCTTTTACCCACTGGACACTCCCCTGCCTCTCTTTTACTATAAATAGAGGGGGTCCAAAGCATTTCTAACACATCCACAATTCATAATACATCAACATCATCCTCAATCCAACAATTCACAAATCATCAACCCACACCCACTACTTGAAATCCTTTGAGAGAGAGAGGGAGTTCCAATTGTGAGAGAAACTCATTTTCCTACACAAAACCATCCTCCCAATCCACTCTCCAAAACCCAGGTTAAACCAGGTTTAACCTCTGCCAAAACCAAATCCCTTTCCTATCCAGGTTCTGTCCAAATTAACTCTGGTCCCAACGGCTCAAACCTAGTAGCCGCCCCCAACCTACACTCCTACTCAACCGAAGACTCCTTTAGTCAGCCTAAAAGTAGAATCTGATACCTGTTTTTCACCTCTGTGTGCGGTATATCCGTATCCCAGAGCAGAGACCCCATAAACTCCCCTACGAAGGCGATCAAGTCTGACCCAACTTTTTCAAATTTTTAAGAAAGCAGGTGGCGTACACACACCCCTCTGAATCCCCTTGAGCTGCTGTTGAGCGCCTCAACTGGGAGCGAGATCCCACCACCCTTCCGAGAGACGATCCGACCGAGTCTGCCAAGGCGTGCACCGGATCCGAATCCCTGAAGAACCCCACACACGCCACCATGGATTTTTTCAGACCGGAGAATCTCCGTGACAGAGAGGAAAGAAGGAGGTCGACCCCTCCCGAAATCTGATATCGACATAGAGTTGAACCGGCCAAGACGGGCGGCTAAAGGGAACAAACGGCCACAATCATCGGCATAAAATGCTGCTTTATGTCCCATATAAGGGAAGCGGTTTAGGGTCCATTAGGGGGGCGGCTAGTTAAAACTAGCCGCCCAAGATGGGGCGGCTACTCCCAGGTTGCCGCCCCTGTCCAACCTTAGAAATTCCTAAGGTTTTTTTTAGACTAGGGCTTCTCTGGTTTTGTTTCTAAGGAAGTTTTCATTATGATCTTTCAAAAGTGGTCATTTCTAAATATTACTTGAACTATTTTCGTATCTTTGGACGGTCAAAATTGGGACCGATGGCTAAATTGTACTAGCCGCTCTTCCCTCTCTGTCGGCTAAACTTTAGTAGCTGCCCCCTGTCAGACTGCTAAAACACGCTTATTTTGAAAGTGTTTTAAACCAAACAGCCATCATTCTTTGTTTATTTCCAAATCCTACTAATTAAACACGACTCTCTTGAAGTTTTGTCACATTTCTAGTACCATTCAGTTCGAATTTCCTCCGTTCTAGTTCTTTTCCTGAATCATTATCTCTCAAATGATCCATTCACCAACTCAACTACACTTTTCTTTTTCTGTCAGTGATATCCCCTAGTTTGCTGAGTTGCTATGCACCGGCATGGTAGGCACAGGAAAACCGACTCCGGGCTGCTATGTGCACGATGGATAGGAACCCTGTCCGAGAGTTGGATCCCTCTCTTCTTTACTTTTACTCACCCCCCCATCCGGATCACTCTTTTGATGACTATTCTAGTCAAGACCTAGCCTCTGATGATCTAAATCAAATCCTTGAATGGTATTGATCGTGTGTCCTAAAATTTCTTGAAGGTTGAGCTGGCCAAAATAAGGGCCTCTCTCCTTATCATCGATCGTAATCTTTCTGCTTCACACAAAGACTCCTTCCGATGAGAGACAATTTTAGACACCCCAATTTTGACCGTCCAAAGAAATGAAAATACTTTAAGTAATATTTACAAATAACCACATTTAGAATCTAAGAGAAAACACACCTTAGAAAGAAACCGGAAGGAGAAACCCTGACCCCAACACTTGAAAAATCTAAAAGGACAGGAATAGGGCGGCTACTAGAAATTATAGCCGCCCCTCCTTGGGCGGCTAGTTTGTACTAGCCGCCCTTCATCCGCTTTCCAAAGATGAGACATATGGTTGGCATTTAATGCTGATGATTGCGGCGGTTTCTTCTACTTGGCCACCCCTTCTCTGACGGCTTACTCCTAGTAATGGCCCCAAGCCACCGCTTGTTAGAGATTAGATGTTTGACAGGTCATCATAGGGGCGGCATCTTGAGAGTAGTCACCCCTCACCTAGACATTGTCAGAACACACAAAGAGCTAACAAGGGTCAAATCAAACACCATTGTATCCAATTTGATCTATTTTCTAGTGGAGACTCCCCTGCCCCATTTTTACTATAAATAGGGGGTCCAAACACTTCTTCCATTCTTCAAATATCATTCAAATCCACTACAAAACACTCATTTGATCACCCACACTACCCTTTGAAAACCCTAGAGAGAGAGAGAGTCTTATCTTGAGGAAGAACCTATTTCTCACCAAGTTCCACTCTCCAAAAACCATCTCCAAAACCCTGGTTAAACCTAGTATAACTTCAGCCAAAACATAAGCCAAACCCTACCCAGGCTCTACCCAAATAGAACCAGGTCCCAGGCAGCTAACCATATCTAGCCGTCCCCCTATAGGCGATCAACAGAAACACCAACTTTTCATGCTTTTTAAGAAAGCATGTGGTGATCACAACCACCCCTGAATCCTCCTGAGGATCTGTTGGGCGCCTCAGCAAGGAACCGAACCAACCATGCCCCCTCCCCCTTCCGAGAGACGATCCAACTGGGCCCACAGGGCGCAATCGGATATGAACCCTTGGAAAACCCCCACACATGCCGACCTGGGAGCGGAAAGCAACCGGAAATCCATACCGACACATCCCACATTACAACATCAAAAACTAAAAAGAGGAATAAAACATTGCTTTGAATATTCCATAGAAAACAACATACATTGGTGCCTCTAGGAGGGACAGCCAATTGATCCGAGTCTGGGGTGAGATCAGGAATCGAGGGAGGTCAGGGTCGCGAGAGGGGATTGGGCTCGCGGATGAGACGCGGGAGACGGTCGGGAGAGGCAGAGGGGCGTGATCGGTGCTGGGGTCAAGATCGGCACAATGGGGGGCTAGTTGAGTTGTTTGGGAAAGGAAGAGAGAGGTTGAGAGAGATATAGAGGCAAATCATGTTCACCTAGGGGTAAAAGAGGGCGTTAGGCTTGCAGATGGGATTGTGAGAGGGGGTTAGGCTCCCCAACGGGGTGGCGAGGGGGATTGGGCTCGCGGACGAGATCGCAAGAAGGGGGTTGGGCTCGTGGACGGGACGCGGGAGACGGTCGTGAGAGGTCGGGGGTTGCAATCGGCGTTGTGGGTGAGATTGACGCAATAGGGGGTTGGTGGAGGTGGTCTCATAGCTTGTTGATTTGTTTGGGAGAGAAAGATAGAGGTTGGGGGAGACAGAGAGGCAAATCATATTCACTTCGGGCTAAAAGAGAGAAAAAAATATAGAATGGATAGAAGTTGGATGGAAGGACCTAAACAAAATACCTCCACTAATTTGGGAACCGTTCGATCACAGATAAAAATTGTGAAAAACACAGATCACTAAAAAGGACCACCATTTGTGACGACCGTCCGATCAGATTTGATCGGATGGTCCAAAACAAATCAATAATAAAAACCTCTCGACTCGAATCTCTTTCTCTCGACTCTCCACTCTCTCTGCACTCTCTCTCAAACCCCCTTTGACCGAAGAAGCCCCCTTTGACCAACGACCCCCGGCGACCATCGACGACCCCCCGCGACCATCGGCCTCTCCCCATTCCCTCCCCCTCTCCACCATCTCACTCTCCCACATATGCGTTGGATCTGATCGGAGACGCCGCCATCAACGCGCCGAATCTGATCCGCCGGAGGAGACACCGCCATCGACGCACCGGTTCTGATCCGATTTGTTTGATTCCTTAAATGATGTTAGGGTTAATCTTTTGTTTATGTTTTCTTTTGATTTGATGCTTTTTTATATTAGGATCTGATTATGTAATTTAGGGTTTCACAATGTTCTGTTTTTTTATTGTTTTGTGTTGATTTAGGATTGATTTAGTATTTGTTTTTAACAACGATTTAGTATTGCTGTTCACAAACCTCCCAATTTCTCTCATCTCTCTCGCTCTCCCATCCCCCTCTGCCCCCTATTATCTCTCTGTCTCTCTCTTCCCGACTCGTCGGAGACGATGACGCTGCGTCGGATCCGACACGCTGAGACGACCACGCAGAGCCAGATCCGATCCACGGGAGACGATTCCCATTTCATCTAGGCTTTGTACAAATTTTTTTGCTCAAATGAGTTTTTTTCCATCTAGGGTTTGTATAGTTCTTCTCAAATTATGCACATTATGTGATATGAGGTATTACATTATGTTGATGAATGATAAAGCAACTTCTATTTGTATGATTTTCTGTTGATGAATTAATGAATCAAGATGTGTTGATGAATAATTATTCATCATCTATTTGTATGGATTTGTCTTGATGAATTGGTCAATTAGGAACTGCATATGATTTTTTGTGGTAGGGTATTTTTTATTTAGGTTATGTTTATGGGCACGGATATTACCACCCCTTATGTTCTCTAACTCACCCCATTTTCTTCCCCACCCAAACAAATTTTTTAAGATTTCTAACCCACCCCCAATATATATACCTTAAGAGTAGCTTCACAACCCCACCCCAAAGCATTTTTATTTTAAAAGACTCTCTCTTGAATCCCTCTCCCTCCCTTGTCCATCTCCATCTCAACTTTTCCTCCCCCTCCAGCTCCACCCACAGCCGCTACTCCACCTCCGGCTCCACCCTCCGCTACTTCCCCTTCGGCTCACCTCTCGCAGCTACTCCACCCACCATCGCCGCTTGTCCCACAACTCTACCCGACGCCGCTGCTCCCGCTTCGGCTCCACCAACCACCGTTGCTCCTCCTCCGGCTCCACCCGCGGCCACTACTTGCTCCCCCTCCAGTCACTCACAGGTTAGGACAAACCCTAACCCTAGTTTTAGTTAGATAAGTGATATATCATTGATTATTAATTGCACTCTTAAATTTAGGATAGTTTGGAATGAATTCATAAATTTGATTAGATATAACACAATATTTTCATCTACTTAATATATCCCCCTTTATGGTGACCATCAAACTTCAAAGGCTTCTTCGAGGCCATTAAAAATATCTTTTTCCATCAATTTTCAAATATAACATGAGGGTTCATGGAGAGTTAAAACACTTCGGTTTATCCCAATTGATTGACTTATTTTCGAAATGGTTGTGTTGGAGAAGAAATGATTGTGTTGGGAGGACAGGAAGGGAGAGTAGAATCTAGTTGATAGTACTAGGAAGATGATAACTATTGACTCAGATTCTTTAGCACAACACACATCAGTAAACATTGACAATTTCTATTTTATTGTCTAATTTGCTGTCATTTATTCTTTATTCATCTGGTTTAACTTACTTAACTTGTGAGCCCTTTGTTTAAGAACTTTGTGGATCCCCTATCTCAATATTATATTTTGTTTTAGAAGACAAAAATATGATCAACCAACAAGCCTAATATTGAAAAATATAGCAAGAGATCTAATGAAATAAACAAAAGTACATATGTTCAAGTCAGCACCTTCCTCGTATATGGTGACTTCATCATTGGTTTCAACTGCTAATCATTTGTCATTGTATTTATTTATGTATCATGGTAATATGTTTCTACAACTTAAATTATGTATTTACTGACTATTGTTTAACTTCCAAATTTGAACTTTTATTTTTTTAGATTCCTAGAGACCATTGGCCAGATATATAATAAAGACATCATTGTTTCATATCATTGATCTTTTTCTGTGCCGGTCCATAAAAAAAGAAGGATACTCACTCATTGAGTATGGAGTAATACACAGTTTTTTAGCCCTACTTTTAGGATCATAAATGATATGTGCACTTATATGGATGCATATGTATTGATATAGAAGTACATTCACCATTTACATGCATTCACACACAGTTATATCCCTGGAAAGCTAGAATTGGAGCTAAAAATAATTAAAGAACATTTTCTCTTAGCCCTCTGTGAAATTTATGCTTTGAATGATTTGACATAAACACTAAGGTATACTTATCATGATTAATATAGACTACACTCTTCTGTGGCTGCTTCTAAAATTTTGACTCGATGTTCCATTCCACTGTCCACTTGAATACATCAATCTCATATGAGCAATTATACTCTTGCTATTCTGCTTGAGTGGTCACTCATACTTCATGCAATCAAACTAGGCATCCATAAATTAACAAACCTATAGTAGAGAATATATCATTGAATGATTTAATACTTTTGATTTGTAACTTTGGTTGGATGAAATTGATTTTTTACCTTCTTTATTTTTTCTAAAGGAAGTACCATTGAATTATTGATATTATTTGTGTATTGGTTATGACAAAGAATAAAAAAAATAGGGTATAGTGTTATGTATTAGGTGGTTTGTGAATAATGAGCTTAAATTTATCTCTTACATTATTTGACCATATATTTGCTAGATAATGAAAAATATTGAGTGATTTATAATGATATGTAGCACTGCTTTTTAGTAAATGATTTGTATGATTGACTCATTCAATATTCATTTCATATTGATTATGGCAATCTTCTTATTTTTTGTGCAGCATGGCTCTAAAACTACGCATTGCACAAACATCGTCGCATCAAAGATGTCAACTCGAAGATTAGGCAGTGGTGTACCTTCAAGTTCAAACATTTCATTTGTTGAACAGGAGGTTGTAGAAGAGGAAGCAAATGAGCCACAGGTAGAGGAAGACGAGTGCAAGAAGAAGATACACAGAGACCAATCAATTTAGAGATAGATGCAGATAGTTTGAAAGAACCTTTCCCGGGGGGACAAAAAACAAACGAAATCTTGGTCGATTATAGACACAATGTTGTATGGGTATTGATAATAATAATATTTTGGGTTTGGTATGGGTTTGGTATGGGTTTTTGACATGTTTCAAAATAAATGTGTTTTGTATGCAAGAGTTTTGAAGATATTTTATAGATATAATGCGTTTACGTGTTATGGTGTTCTCAATGAAATGATGTTTTAGAAATATTTTATTAATACAATACGATCAAGTTGCTGCTAGCCCATATTTTAGGCAGTACAGCTCTGTGAAGTTGACCTGGGATATAAGTAACGACTTCACAAAGTTGAACGGGTTACAAAGAGAGTCTTAAGTCTGTCTGACCCGTTCGACCCTCTAAAATCGAGTTGGGATATAGATGATGACTTCACAATGTCGAATGGGTTACAGAGAGAGCCTTATATCTTTATAACCCGTTCGACCCTGTGAAATCGATCTGGGATATAAGTGATGACTTCACAACGTCGAATGGGTTACAGAGAATGGCTTAAATCATTGTGATCCGTTCACCCTTGTAAAGTCGACCTGGAATAGAGTGGACGACATCACAATGTCAAACGGGTTACAGAGGGGGTCTTAAGCCTCTGTGACTCATTCGGCCCTGTGATGTCGACCTGGGATATAGGTGACGACTTCACAAAGTTAAACCGGTTACAAAGAGGGCCTTAAGTCTCTGTGATTCGTTCAACTTTGTGAAGTCTCTGTGATTCGTTCAACTTTGTGAAGTCGAACTAGTCTTGAAAAGGATGACAATACAAAGTCGAACATGCCACGGAGTAGGGGTGGGTGGGATTTAAATGAGGGATATGAGGGGTGAATAATACAAGGGGTGGGTTAAGTTCAGACGGGGTGGGTTAGGTCGGGGTGTGCTCACCCCTAAAAAAAATCACATTATTGTTTTTAAGCGGGGTGGGGTGAATAACTAAGTGGTGGAAATATCGATGCCCTATGTTTATTTGTTTTTTATGATGGGGGTTGATAAATCAGAGTCGATGCTTGATTTTTTATAAATCAATGTCTACTTCAATAGATTTCCTTTCTCAATGGATGATTTTTTTTTTGAGATGGGTAGACAATCGCTTGATTTCATTCATTTACATTGTGATAAGTTCATGTACAATTGTAGTTTTGGGTGGTGATCTGTAAGTACGCCCCTTTTATGTGGATTGTGTTGTCTTCCTAATAAGTATGCCATATGATTATCGATGTATGTGCATGTGGTCAACATTGCTATTGTTGAAGTATACAATGTACCCAGACTTCTTGTAAGCATTTCGATATAACTGCTATTGAAGTGTTTGTTAACGCTCGACTATGTGCTTGTTGAAATGAAGTGGCTTGTTAGAACCGGGCATGTCGACACCCTCCTCATTGACATATAGTAAAAGAGTCAACATCATCAATGTCGACACAAGAAACTATGTATAGCTGTATAGCACAACATCAAAATTTTCAAACACTAGCTGTGTCGTCACAAGCAGACCAAATAAAATAATTACACATTTTATCAATTGCAACAGCTGATACAACTACACTTTTGGCACTTACAACACTTGATAAAACTACACTTTTGGCACATTCAAAAAATAGCATTGAAGTACAACCATACAAACCAAATAAAATTGATATAAAACAAACCAACAAGTCTTTCAAAAAGCAATTTCTAACTAACATTGTTCAATTGAAGCACATGATACAACTGCACTGTGAAACCGATGGCTGTAAGTATTATCCATACTCATTTTACTATCAATCATACAAAAGTTTGGAATTATAAAGCACAATCGCCACGTCACCACCTTCTCCATTCAAGCTCCCTCTCGTTGGAAACCTCCATCAACTTGGCTTGCTACCTTCCTCATCAATCACCCCATCATCTCTCAAAGAAGCACGGACCAGTCATGAATGAACATCTATCTCTCATAGTCTCACACCAACTCTTTCGCCAAGTCATTCTCAGTCAGATCAATAGTTTTCAGTTGAGAGCTTTTTATCATGTCCATCATTGCTTTCAGTTCACCAAAAGCATGAAGACCAACACTCCAAAAAGAGCAAAGAAAAAATGGAACACATTAGAAGGATTCAAGAATTGTCAGTTTTTTCACAGAAGACCATAAATATTGGGTCAAATATAGAACCTTAAAATAATTTATCTAAAAACTAGTGGATTCAAAATTAAAACAATATACCTTAAAGCAATAAATATTGATTCAAGGATCAATTGTGCAACTTTAAAGCAATATACCTAAAAACTAGTGGATTCAAAATTATATACCATACATAAAAGGACCTGTTCATAAAATTAATCTTAAAAAATATCAAAAATTTATGCAACACGACAAAGTTCCTACATGTATAGAACAAGTGCTTCCCCTTTATGAGATCATATTTGTATTTGAATTCTGTAATATTCATTGGACCAACCTATTGATAGAAAATTATTTTTGAAGAATAGTCAAATAAAGCACAATTACAAATATGAAATAAAAGATTTGCTGTCTTATGTAACTTACACACTCACAAGATTTCAAAATATTGCAAATGAAACATGTGTTAAATGTCCCATTGATATATTCAAATTAACAGGTTTAGCAAAAACAATCCATTAAACAATCAATACTTTGTTCAATCCAAACACAACTTGCTTCAACAATAGCAACAACAGTAGGTTTCATTCATTTATTTATATGAAGACAAAAACTTCAAATGAGCAGCATCAACATTCTGAATCTCAAGCCACAGCTACCACAGTAACAACAATGAACAACAACAAAAGACTATCATTAGCTACCATAGCCTACCAAGCTACCAAAATAGCAACAATATCAACATTTTTTTGCTCAATATTATCCACAGCCTTAACGGTAATAGTCATCTGTTTTAATTTTGTAACACATGGAATTAACATGCAATAATGAACAAAACCACAAATCATTGACATAGTACTGCTTATCAACCCTCAATCAGAGTTGGAAAAAATAAAAAATCCATGCCACATTAACTTTAAATCAGAGTAAAAAAAATTTTGGTTGAATCAACACTAAATCATTGTTAAAAAAAAATACTAAATCAATCCTAAATCAACACAAAGCAATAAAAAAAAGAACATTGTGAAACCCTATATCACATAATCAGATCCTAATATAAAAAAGGGTATTTTTATTTTTAACTCCCCGCAAACCATCGTAATTAGATATCGCTCCCTCACTTCTTCATATTTGGGTTTTACTCCCCAGATTTAAAAGATAATTCCTTTTTATTCCATGCGAGGGGCCTATCTATAAATTATTTAATTTTTATTTTAGTCCCTGATAGGGAGTAAAAAGGAATTATCATTTAAATATGGGGAGTAAAACCCAAATACGAAGAAGTGAGGGAGCGATTGCTAAATACGATGGTTTGCAGGGAGTTAAAAATAAAAAAAACCCTTTAAAAAACATCAAATCAAAAGAAAATATAAACACATGTTTAACCCTAACATCATTTAAGGAAAAGATGAAACAAATCGGATCAGAATCGGTGCGTCGATGGCAGTGTCTCCGGTTAGATCTGGCGCGTCTGTGGGAGTGTGAGAAGGCGGAGAGAGGGGGAGGGAACGGGGAGAGGCCGATGGTCGCGGGGGGTCATCGATGGTCGCCGGGGGTCGGTGGTCAAAGGCGGTTTCTTCGGTCAAAGGGGGTTTGAGAGAGAGTGCAGAGAGAGTGGAGAGTCGAGAGAGAGAGAGATACGAATCGAGAGATTTTTATTGATTTGTTTTGGACCATCTGATCAAATCTGATCGGACAGTCGTCACAAATGGTGATCCTTTTTAGTGGTCTATGTTTTTCACATTTTTTATCCGCGATCGGACGGCTGGCACACGATTCGCACGTAAGAGTCCGTCCGCACGTCCGCAAGATATCAACTCTCTCTCTCCTCTTTCTCTCTCTATTATATATATAGATAGAGAAATGATGCCCTGCGGATATGCGGACGACCCCTTATGTGCGGATCCATTTCAGACCGTCCGATCGCGGACCACCATCTTCTGTCCGTCCGATCGTGGACCACCATCAAAAGGATCACTATTAAAAAAAACACCAAACACTCTCGACGGTGTCTCTATATGTGCGCGATTGGACGGCCCACAGACCACCATCAAAAGGACCACCATAAAAAAAAATCACCTGACTCTGTCTCTCTCGTCTCTCTCTGTGAAAACAAACCCTCTTCACCCCCTTTGACCACCGCGACCCCTGGCAACCACATGCAACTCCGGCGACCCCCGACGACCATCGGCGAGCACCCGCGACCATCGGCGATCCCCCGCGACCCCGATTCCAGGTTGAGTTCTCTCTCTCTCTCTCTCTATGTCTATGATTAAGGTTTTAATCTAGGGTTTATGATGTTTATGT